>OY757017.1:147830123-147864563 GCA_963580285.1 Lucinisca nassula
ACTTCAGATTCAGACTCAATACTATTCCATACCAGGTGGGTAAATCCTATACCCAAAGTTTTTGTATTTGGAAACTTCAAAGTTATCTTAGTCTTAATGTCATTTACATAATGTCGTGTCCAGTAATTCCCTATAGCTTTTTATGCCCCCGCCTATTCCAAGAATAGCAGAAGGGCATTAAGTTTTACCCCTGTCCGTCCGTCCCGACATCGTGTCCGGGCCATTACTCCTAAACCGTATGGAATATATTCATGAAACTTCACAGGTGCATTTATCACACTTAGACGATGTGTCATGAACAAGGAAGACAGCTCTTGCATTTTTGTTTTTTGAATTATCTGCCCTTGACTTAGTACCATATAGTAAACCGTGTCTCGGCCATAACTCCTAAACCGTATGGAATATATTCATGAAACTTCTAAGGTGTATTCATCACACTGAGACGATGTGTCATGAACAAGAAAGACAACTCTTGCATTTTTGGTTTTTGAATTATCTGCCCTTGACTTAGTACCATCAAGGTTGGCAAAAAGCCGGTCAATATGAGTATTGATCGGGCCGGTGGTTAAAACCGGTTTTAACCGGCCATTACTGGTCAATTGGTGGTCGATTAAATCACTGAAATATAAGCCTCTGTCCTGTTGCTAAACTGGTCTTAAAAGCTTTCCCCCTACATCATCTACATGATGTTAGACTATATTTTCATCACTGAACAAGACAAAAATAGTTTTTATTAATAACAGTAATTATTTGAGGTATTTTTTATTTGATCAAAAGTCAAAAGACATTGTTGCTAGTCAAATGAAGAGGTTCGAATGACTCGCTGAACTGTCGACAGGCCTGTTCTTGTCAATCAACCAATCTTTATAATTATTCTTTTTTCCTTTATAGGTTTGATTGTTCATATTTTGATTTACAGAAATATGAATAAGCTGAATGTATCGTGGATTTTGGAAGATTTATGAAAGGTCCTATTTTGTTCGACACAGAAAAAAAAATGTTGTGCCAGATTAACCCACTCACCTCTCTCCCCCCCCCCCCCCACACACACACACACAAATCTTCTTCCCTCTTCAACTTTGAAAATATCAATTATTTGACATAATCTTTGATCATAAAATTTTAAAGCAGTTTAAAGCATTTTGATGGTATCGCAGAAAATTGTCACATGCATATATTGACAAACATGTGAAATACACCTGTCATCAATTTTAGGCATGTGAAGTATTTCATCTGTAAAAGTCTGTAATTTATTAACCAAATAATGTTTGAAGATTCACTGGTGTCTTTGAATATTTAAAAGTATCTGCAACACCTGTAAATTGCTGTCAAAACAGACTAACTCATGCCACTGCAGTGGGTGTGGCAAAGATCTAATTGCTAAATTGACCAATTACTGTCCCTAATAGGGGTATTATAAACTGACACAATGCTTTATTATTAATGTGTGAAATTTTGATTTATATGCAATATAGACAGTATCTTATCATCAAGCTATTACTGAAGGTGCCAAAAATGAATGAAACCTAAGGACACAAAGAGGCCACTTGAAGAAATAACATCTGAACCTGAAACTCTTATCAAAATTCAAATGATCAGCCTCCAGCAAAGAGACCAAAACTTCGAAATAGTTTCAGTACTTTGCCTTTTCAACACTAAAATTATTCAATTGACCACTCAATATTTCAATCGACCAGTATTGACCACTCTGGGAGTATTGACCGGGACGGTTTTAACCGGTTAAAACCGCTGGTTAAAACCGCCCCTGGTTTTAACCGCCCAACCTTGAGTACCATATAGTAAACCATGTCCGGGCCATAACTCCTAAACCGTATGGAATATAATCATGAAACTTCACAGGTGCATCCATCATACTTGGACGATGTGTCATGAACAAGGAAGACAACTCATGCTTGTTTAGTTTCTGAATTATCTGCCCTTGAATTACATCCATATATAGTCAAATGGTATGTCGTGTCTGGGCCATAACTTCTAAACCGTACGAAATATATTCATGAAACTTCACAAGTGCATTCATCACACTTAGACGATGTGTCATGAACAAGGAAGACAACTCTTGCATTTTTGGTTTTTGAATTATCTGCCCTTGACTCAGTACCATATAGTAAACCCTGTCCGGGCCATAACTCATAAACCGTATGGAATATGTGCATGAAACTTCATAGGTGCATTCATCACACTGAGACTATTTGTCATGAACAAAGAGGGACAACTCTTGCATTTTTGGTTTTTGGATTATCTGCCCTTGATGCATGTATTTTACGATTGATTTGAAGTACATTTGTTATATTTCTTATGAATGGCATTTGACGGTGGTGGTTGACAAAACACGGACCAATTACGGACCTAATAACAATACACGGACTTCATGACATAATACGGACCAGTTATTCACGGACCTAATAACAATACACGGACTTCATGACATAATATGGACCAGTTATTCACGGACCACTTGACAAACCACGGACTTATTATTCACGGACTTTACAAACCAATGACCTATTATTCACGGACTTTACAAACCACGGACATATATTATTACGGACTTATTAAAACACGGACATTGTAACAATAACTTGACGTAACTGATAACGTGACGTTACGTTGTCATAGATACCCACATACTTAAATACGTCGAAGTTATGCGTTGGCGCGAATTAACACATAGCAGCTAATGGAACTAGAAATACCAACGGCGGAACCCGTTATGGTAGAAAGGCAAGAGCCTTTGACATCAAGCACACAGACAAGAGATTTAGAAAGGAAGTATACACCTGTAAAGATCCCGAGTTAGACGGTACTGTAATTATTCATTATATGGGCGACTCTTCACTTTCGGTACCATTCTCACATGGTAATTCAAAAGTTCAAACGAAGATATTTATTCGAACGAAACCATCCGCCGTGACTGATATAGAGGAGAAAATAAAATCTAACACAGAAAAAAGTGCCCACAAACATTATAAAGAACTTGTATCCGAGAAAAAAGAGGGCAGTGAGTTCGTTTCGAAGCCGAGAACAAGGGATCAAAGGCGCCATAGAAACGGAAACACCGCCAATTTGTATGACAGTGCAGGCGGTTCGTACATTTCAGCAGCTACTGAAATGGCAATTGCAAACATAATGTTCAGTCCGATGCCAAAAATCTTCGTAAGGCACCTTAAATGTTCCGAACAAACAAATTCAAATGACTGTGGCGTTTACGCCATTGCAAATATGGTAAGTATCTTGAACGGAATTGACCCTTGAAGCTAAAAACATAACAGCTTTCCCACACAGAAAATTAAGTAATGTGAAACAGGCTGTTCTGAAAGTGACTGGAATTCCACTCTTTTGTACCTGCCGCATGCCCGATTCTGGTTTTATGTTTACTTGCTCAACATGCCAAAAATGGTTTCATCCGAAATGCCAGAATATCACACAGTCAGTAAGGCAAGTAAAATCATCAAAAACCATCAAATGTTTAGATTGTAGGTCGTAACATACAAATAAATAAAATTTGAAAAAATCGTAGTCATTTATTTCGGTTGTTTTACGGATCATAACTTGCATTTTACGGACTTCATCTGACCATTTACGGACCCACTTTTCACGGACCAACAACTTCTATTTTACGGACCTTATCTGACAATGGACCAATATTAATTTACGGACCGTTTACGGACCATAACTGACCATTCACGGACCATAGACCTTTCACGGCTCATAAATGACCCTTCACGGACCGAATACAAACTAAACTGATAAAATAATACTATTTACGGACTTACGGACTTTTTGAATTTTCATTGGTCCGTAAGTCCGTGTTTTGTCAACAGGCTTTGACGGTGGCATCTGTGTCCTATGGACACTTTTTCTAGTTTATATCTGTGATTCCATTGAAGATTACCAATACTTGAAGTGAGTAGTTGACTGACTGATGGCAACTCATATTTCTCCAAATAATACAAATAAAATCTGGCCGAAACGACTGAGTCCGAAATGACCCAGGACCAAAACTACTGCCGAAATTACCCAAGTCCAAATTTAGGCAGAAATAACCCAGGACCGGAATGTCCCGGATTTGTTTAGTGAGTCATGTGTATCTCTAATTTCCCAGTAGCAAACACAGTCGTCTGCGAACCATCTTATTTCTGAGTCAATTTCAGTGGAAATATCATTGATTTACAGGGAGAACAATAGTGGCCCAAGAACAGTGAGAATGTGTCACCACACCAGAAAACAATTCAGTTGTCGCGAAAACACATGACAAAAGTATATTTCAATCGCAGGTTCAATTTGAAATAGGTGACATACCCATTCTTCTTTTGTCCTCTTTTTCTGCTTTTCCTTCTTCTTAGCAAGGGCGGCCTTTTTTGTTCTAGGCATCTGGGAAACAAGCAGTTGGTGCACAATTCGACAAACGTGTTTTGCTCTATGTGAGCGTACTTGATTAAGCTATAGTAGCTTACTCGTTGTACTCGTTTTGCTACAAATGGGCTTACGCCGATGCCTCTCCCGCGCGTCCTTTACGTTAGTCGGGTCTAGCTAACGTATACAACTGAGGTAATGGCTACAACTGAGGTAATGGCCAGATATGACCGACTCAGTATAAGAAGATAGATAGATAAATAGCTATCTCCCCTAGCTCTGTTAAGCGAGCTTTGATGGATTCTGGGACAACTCGGCACATAGCAAACTCGGCACATGTCAAACTCGGCACATAACCAACTCGCCCTATACAAATTCAGCACATAATTAGCTGATGGTACCAACTGTTTCTTCTTCTTCTTCTTCCCAGTGATACGCAGGGCCCTCTCTGGAGCATCGTCGCGTAGTTACTATATACAAGGGCGCTGTGAGGCGCACCAGGTGCAGTTAAAAACAGATAAAAAAACAGCTAAAATAAGTATATCTGTGTGAAGCTAGTGGAGGCCCGATAAGCCCGCCTGGAAAGCTTCCAGGGTCTGGGCAGAAGCGACATGCTCTGGGGGTTGGTTCCAAAGGCGGATTCCAGCTGGGAAGAACGAGTGGCGGTACACATCAGTTCTACAGAATGGTAGCATGTAGCGTTTACTAGGACCTCGAGTGGACATCACTGTGGCTGGGTGTAGAAACGGGTCACCGGAAAGACCGAAATCACCGAAATCCATCGAAATTAACCGAAATCACCACAGAAATCACCGAAATCACCACAGAAATCACCCTGGGAAAGACAAAAACCACCATTTTATGACTGGATAGGGTTGGGAAAGACATGGTCGGGTAGGGTTTTGTTGCATTTGGTCATGTGGGGTTTGGTAGGGGCGGGTTTGGGAGGGGGAACGCCATAGAAATCACCGAAATCACCAAAGTTGGGTAGGATACGATACAGAAATTATCATTGTAATTAATTAATTTAGGTATACATAAATTATGGCAAGATTGTTATAGATTGTTAACTCTAGCATAAGCAATAATCGACAGTTAATTAAGCATGCAAATCATTAGTTCGTGCAACGTCACATCCACATAGGTACAACGTCACGGCGTTGCACTGACGTTGATTTGATGTTGCCCTAGCCCATGGTAAAACTGCAACGTCAAATTTTCTTCTATGCAAAGACATAGAGGAAAATACATGAGTCTTCATGTATTGTTGAATTTATTAATCTCGTTTTGAAAAAGGGATAACATGCGAGGCTTCGTCGAGCGTCACATTTTATCCCTTTTCCTCAACGAGTTTAACAAATTTAATAATGCATGGGCACGAATGCAAGATTCTATTTATCATATGACAATTAAAACGCAATTAATCCGCTAAACACGAGTGGATTATCGAATTTATTACATGACGTTATTACACTCTCAGACACGACGTCTTATGATAAATGGCGTTTATGCAACGTCACATCCACGTCTGTGCAACGTTTTGACGTTGCACCGACGTTAGTTTGATGTTGCCCCAGCATGGCATTACTGCAACGTAACATATACTTCGATGCAACGACAGGAAGTTTATGCAACGTCACATTAACGTCGGTGAACATTCACGTCAGTGAAACCTCTTGAAGTTGATTTGATGTCAACATTATACTACGGTCATATCGAGACGGTTTGTTTGCCTATCCTCACACTTTTTCTGGACAAGTACAGTGCTCAGGCTGATCTGTATATTATCTTGGTGCACATGTAAATTGTAGTAAAAATATGATTTCGTCAAAAATTTAAAACTGCTCTAGAATCTGTGGAAGGGAAAGAATGGTCGTAGAAAAGATTGCATGATCAATTTCCATTTTCATATATTAGCCGGAGCACAGCATGTCCAACAATCTACATGTGCGCCCAGCGAAGAATAAGATGAGCCGAAACATCCAAATAGCCTGACGGCAGACGAAGGAACATTGTTAGCTATCCTTAGAGTGAACAACGAAGACTGATCAGACTGTGTGGATGCGCAGGCTGATCCCCACTTTTTCAAATGAAAGAACTTGGATTAGACATGGAATGAGAGAATGACCGATGGAAAGATTTCATGATCAATCTCCACGAAAGAATGCTGCCGACCCAAGCAGGTATCGAACCCGTGTCCTGATCACAAGTCAGACGCGCATCTGACACGTGCCATATCGACCACTCAATAAACATATCTAGATAATCGATTTATCAATAATCGCGTTAAGATTGATATCTTAATTATATTATCGTATTATCAGAGTTTGAAATACACAATGGACAGACAATGATTGTTTTCATGAGTTATGAAAGACAGAGAGTATAATAATAATAATAATAATAATAATAATAATAATAATAATAATAATAATGATAATAATAACAATAATACTAATAAATTAAATAACAGTGTTGATCAATATAATGGAATTTGAACGGGATACTTTGACAAGGAAAATTGTGATATTTTTCTGACTCCTACCCAAAACATAGATTGTGGGAACTCGTTAGAACCATATCATGTGGTTAGAACCGCATCATCCCGCCCCGCCCAACATGGCTTGGAGAAATAGATTGGAAGCAACGTCTCCAAAATGACCTAAATAGTGATGACGGGGACGTTAAACCTCAATTTAAACAAACAAACAAAAAGAACCGCATCATGCGGTTCCAACTACTTCCCACATGCTATGTTACTCAAAACATAGATTGTGGGAACTCGTTAGAACCGCATCATGCGGTTCCAACCAGTTCCCACATGCTATGATCATGCGGTTCCAACGAGTTTCCATAATCTATGTTTTGAGTCCCGTCAGAGCCTTCGTATTATAGAATCGAGCAATTTATGACATAAATTAATAATAAGAAATTATAAAATACCTTTCAAGTCCTGCTTGAGCATCATAAGTATTCCCAATGAAACAACACTTTTTATACAGAAACGTTCTTGAACTAATTGCCCAGGCACGAAATGCAGAGGCAGTCATTTGTGTACAATTTCTGTGCACCCAATTTTTACAATTGTGACATTCAAGGACGTCATTTTCGCACTCTTTCTTTCTTTCCTTTCTTTCTTTCTTTCTTTTTTCTCAGCTTTCTGCCAATAACACCTTTTATTCACAACAGTAAAACTGTTTTTTGGTACCGCGCACTAAAAACAATTGTGATTTCGGTGATTTCAACTGAGACTTCAGTATATTACTACCGGCCATACCTTAACTCCTACCCCTCGTAACCTTCATACCTTACCCCTCCCAATCGCACATCACACATACCAAGCCCTATATCACCCCCACCCAACCATAGAATGGGGATTTCTGTCATTTCCATGGTGATTTCGGTGATTTCTGTGGTGATTTCGGTGATTTCGATGGATTTCGGTGATTTCGGTCTTTCCGGTGACCGTGTAGAAACTGTGCAGCTGGTATGTCTACGAAGACCATGGGTGATGCGATATATCATCACTAGCCTGGCGTCAGTTCTCCTCTGTTGTAGGGAGCTCCAACCAAGGCTGGAAATCATTTGGCTGGTACTGCTTGTAATCTTGTAACCAGTCACAAATCTGGCTGCTCTGTGCTGGACCGCCTCTAGCTGCTGGATGTTTCTGGCAGTAAACAGATCCCAGGCGGTAGCTGCATACTCAACCACAGGCCGAACAAGAGAAGTGTGGCACTGTGCCTTGATCGCTCTGGGGCTAAAAGCTTCAATGATTTCAGTATTTTATGGTAATCAAGGTGTTACAGTATGGCACTTAACTCTGTACCATTGTGTACCTTAACACCTTAATAGCTACACTCATTGCCTACAGTACATATATACTGCATGCCTCTCTGATACCATGCCACTTGTAAGTTAGCACTCAAACAATAAACTCATCGTATCTGCACAGAGTCTTATTTAATGTGTTACACCGAACACTAGCCATACCATAACATGGTGTCAGAAGTAAAGTGGACCTACACCATACCTGTGAATTTATGGAATAAAATTCAGTACTAATTAATTTCTGAAATTTAACATTCTACGGCGTTTGGACTCAGCTGAATTTTAATTTCATTGTGAAAAGATGGAGTTAAAGTTTCAAGGACATAACCCTAGAATGGACTGGGAGTCCAACGATCTCCCTAATGCTTATAAAGCATTCAAAGAACATACGGAGTTCATGTTCGGCGGTCCTCTCAAGACAAAAACAGAGGAAGTGAAATGTAACTATCTCATGTTGTGGATAGGTGAAAAGGGTCGACAGATATTTTCTACCTGGGACTTGAGTGATGACGAAAAGAGAGAACTGACCAATTATCACACAGGGTTTGAGAATTACTGCAAACCCAGGTCAAACAAAATCCATGCAAGATATAAGTTCAAGTCAAGAGTTCAGGGAGAAAATGAAAAGTTTGAACACTTTGTTACTGACTTGAAGTTACTTCTGAAGGACTGTGGTTATGAAGCCACAATCCACGACGAAATGGTGCGTGACCATATCGTGTTCGGGATTAGATCTTCAAAAATTAGGGGAAAACTGATAGAGGAAGGTTCAGACCAAGTACCCTACAGAAATGTCTGGACATTGCCAGGACTTACGAATTAAGCCATGAGCAGGTGAAAGACACAGACAGCCAGTCAGCAGCATCTGTTCACGCTCTTAGAAAGCGTACCCAAAACACGGCGAAATGGAAGACACCGCGAGGCCGAGGACATTTATCTGCAGCAGCACCACCGATGAAATCACGACCGGATATCGGGCAGCATCCATCAAAGAAATGTGACAGCTGGGGACGGAACCATTCTAAACAGGACACGTGCCAAGCAAAGGGACAAGTGTGCAATTATTGTTCAAAATATAATCATTTTGCTTCTGTGTGTAGGACAAAATTGAAGGATTACAAAGGAAAAGTACATGAGGTCAGTGAGTCCAATCTGGAATTCGCACCTGGTGAGAAAAATTCAGATTTTTTTTGTTGATTCCATTGATTATGATAAATCAAAAGGTCAAGCTTTTGCTAAAGTTGCGCGTGATCCGAAAAATATCCAAATTAACATGAAAATTGATTCAGGCTCCCAAGTAAATATAATTCCAAAGTCATTATTTCGGTCATTTGGTATTGCAGGTGTATAGATGAGTTTAGGCTGATTAACTTCCTTGGTTACGCTGCGCATGCGCAGTCTTGTGTGGCAAAAAGTAATCAATGTACAAAAAGCTAAGGAAAAATAAGATTGTTTAAGCATAGTGTTTGTCATTTCATCCACAACATTCATATACTTTTATACTACAGTTCAGCGGCCCCGCCCATCGGGGCTTGAAGAAATAGATAGGCTGCAAGATGCTTCCACGCAGAGCTGAAACCGACCCGCACACGAGTACTGGTAAACCGCTTAGAGGATCTAAGCCTGCGCAGGCAGAGCGGTGCGAGTCGGACCGTCCATGCTTATAAACACTATTGCTTTCATTGGGCGGCAGGGCTTGAGATGTCATTTCACCTCAATGTTGGTTAAAAGTCCCACAAAATTGGAAACAACGTCTCAAAAGGACCTTTACATTATTGACGGGGACGTTAAACCTCAAAGAAACAAAAACTGCAGTTCACAATCTTTTGAATCACAACAGTACGTAGCAGAAACCATGCCCGAATTCTCCGATTTTATAGGTTATTTTACTATTCCATTATACATGTACATTTTTGTTTGGGGTATGTTTTAAATGAATACTTGTTTAATTCTCATACCCTGAGTTAGGGGGCCCTGAATAAATATTTGACCTGACTTGACTTGCAAGAAAGGCAGAGTTTCACAAGCGATACTTTGAAAAACCTGAACATGAAAGTACCATAGCCAGACTGAATAGCACTTAGAGATTCGGGATGAATCTCATTAGGCAGTGGGGGGGGGGGGGGGGGGGGGATGGGGTTAAACGGTCGAAGGTGTGGCTCGGTATCTCAGTCGGTAGAGTGTTTGTACGGTATACGAGAGGCCCTGGGTTCGCAGAGCTAAATCTTACCGCACATGAGTACTGGTAAACCAGTATAAACCATTTTTTTTTTTGTTTGGCGACAGGGCTTGAGATGTTACTTAATCTCCATGTGGGTTTAGGAAGCAATGTCTCAAAAATGACCCAAATAGTGTTAACGGTGACGGTGATTGGTTGGTTTGTTTGTTTTGAGATTTAACGTCCCCGTCAACACTGTATAGGTCATTTGGAGACGTTGCTACCAATTCTGTGGGACTTGTACCCGATATTAAGATGAAATGACACCTCAAGCCCTGTCGCCCAATGAAACCAATAGGGTGTATAAGCATGGACGGTCCGATTCGCACCGAATTGCCTGGGCTGGGTTAGATCCTCTAATTGGTTTACCAGTACTCGTATGCGTTGGTTTCAGCTCTTCGTGGAAGCACCATGCAGCCTGTCTATTTATTCAAGCCTCGATGGGTGGGGGTCGCAGGGGTGGTGTATTTCAATATTCAAACAACCCTGGTTGTAAACGATTGATCTTTATCACCCACATGTTGAATTCATCAGGTTGGTAATCCTTCGATTCATCTTCACTGAGAAAGCGATTTATTTATGTTGTTGTTTGTTACTTACTGTGTGTATCACTTGTGTCTTTTAATTTTGGATGGCCATATGGCCATTTTGTGCGAAAGTAACTGTCCTTATGGCCTTCCTTTGTTTAGGTCTCCATTATGGTCTGGTCGCTTAATGTTTGTATTTCTTTCCCTTTGGTGTCTTTTATGGGTGGAGTAAGTTAATTGTATCAATTCCTGATCTTTGTTTTACTTCTACTTTGCATATCAGGGCTGTTTTGTTTGTGCCGTGTGGCGGCTGTAAAAGGTCTCCCCGTACATGCATTTAATGCTCTTATTTTTCCAATCCTCAGGGATTGCTTATGCAATTGCTTTGACTGTTCCATCAATTGACATCCTTTAGATACCTATTGAAGGTCATTATTAAACCGATGTTCGTTCCTCGCTGTATAACAACTGCTTGTTTGACATCCCTGTACTTTAAGTAGACTAAGATGTTTTGTGGGCTTTTGTTGTACCTTCATTCTATTCGAAGGAATCTTCTTCAGTAATTTTATATGCTGTTTTATTTATTTATTTAATAACCGGTATGAACATCGCTTTAGTTTTGACGGTATCACAACCTTATTAACCAAAATGAGTATTACAAATACATTTAAAATATCAATATCACCTCTTAGGTTACACTCGGCTTCTTATGTACGGATTCCCCATTCTATTAAGAACTTTAATAGTATGTTGCCTTCGGTATTGGTTAGACCCTTAAATTTGTCTTCTGTAACTTCAGTTAATCTCAAAGGAGCAGGCAATACCAATGTTTTTGGGAGTAGTCTTCGTATAAGACTATCTCCTCTCAAATCGCCCATCCTTCGAAAATATACTTATCCGTGGAAAAGAAGTGGAATGTATCCTAGTATTTCTAAGTGCAATGCCAAGAGGTGCAGATGTTGTTCGCATTTAAGCACTGCGTCTACCGTTACTTCATCTGTAAACGGTAGACGCTTCTCTGTAGTTAACATGTCTGATTTGACATGACAGTCTACAGATTTAATTTATCTAATTACTTGACGTGCTGCAAACTGTAATATGCAGTACGTCGGTCAAACTAACCGCATGCTTAAAACTAGATTGAACGAGCATTATCGTAGAATGAGTAAGCCTAAGAAAACTTACACTTTCTTGTACCGTCACTTTCGACGTACAGGTCATGCTGTAAATAACATTGTTCTACAACCAGTGGAAAAAACTTTATTACGATGCAAATTCTACATCTAGATTCAAAATAATCAAAAGACATGAAGCTGAACTGAAATGGATTAAATTTCTACAGACCCCTTTTCCACTGGGATTTAATGACAACATTTATCATGAGGGTAATATTTCCAGAATGCCGGACTTTGTGATATTTTCTCACTCCTGGAATGTCGAAAACGCAGAACTAGATCTCACGACACCAGGAAAAATGGTAACTTTAAACGTAAATCACGTGCGTTTAAACGAAACAATACTAGACTGAAGTGACTGTCAATTATATTATTAAATCATGGACGCCACTCTATGCTTTCATTTTTAAGTTCATTACCCGTTTCTGTTTTACGTCTTCTGGACACCGAGGCGAATAAATTCTACGATAGTTCTCATCAGTTATATGATGCGGCTCTCTTAACTAGAGGCTGTACTCAGCATACTCTCCGTCCTTACATTGATTCTGAAATTAATCATAAACGCCATTTCTTCAAAATATCCTTCATTAATAAGGGTATGGATTTTATAGATTTGCCCAGTATCTTCCGTGAGAGATCGGTACTTTCTTCCATTCCTGCTTATTTTCAAAATACTGAAACACCTATAATTTGCTATAAATATAACAAACCTGTTAGATCTATCATTTTTAATTTCAATAAACTTGTTTCAGATCTTGATATTGATACTAATACTCCTGATTCATGTGATTGTAAAAAGTCAAAGTATTGCTATCCTGCTGCTGGTCATGTAATTACTGGCAATTTGAAAATTATTCCTGATTCTAGGATAAGGAATATAATTTCTAAAGGACCGAAATATCGGTTTCCTTCTAAAATTGATTTCAGTAAATGTAGAGATGAAATCGCTGCTTCCTTGAATGAATTCGGTAATCGATGGTGTAAGCGAGAGTATGTTGAGCATAAAGCCCTTATATTAAGGACTGGAAACTTAGCATTTTAAAACTAGTGAATAAACGCATTTCTTTCTATTCTCAAAATACTAACTTATTACCTCCTAAGCCCAAGACGTCTTTACGTCACTTAAACTAGGTATTCAAGAATTTCATAAGAAGTTTGTTTTGGCCCCTGCAGACAAGGCCGCTAACAACGTCGTCGTTGTGTGACGGCTCCACTATGTTAACACGCTTAAGCAGGAGCTTGGTGGTACTAAGGCCTATGAACTTCAGCCTTTAGCTGAAGAGAGAGCTATAGTAGATAAACATGTTTGTCTTTCAGCCACCAAGTTTGCTGTGTGTGTTAACGAAGGCCAAGACAAGCTTCCTACGCTATACTGGTTACCAAAACTTCATAAAAAACCTTATAAAGCACGGTTTATTGCAAATTCTAGCTCTTGCACTACCACTGAACTTTCTAAATTATTAACTTCCTGTCTTACTGCTATTAAAACGCATGTAATTAAATATTGTGATAAAGTCTTTGAAAGATCAGGAAGAAATCTGTTTTGGTCTATAAAAAATTCGAATGAGGTTTTAAATAAAATTGAAATCTAGACATATTCGTGCTTCTAGTCTGTCTACCTACGATTTTTCCACTCTTTACACTACACTTCCTCATAATCTTATAAAAGAAAAGCTTAATGATTTAATTGAATGGGCTTTTCACAGAGAGATTCTCTCTATCTTGCATGTAATGTCAGAAATGCATTTTTCACTTCTAAAGAGCATAAGTAAAGGCTTATTGAGAATTAGAGAGATAATGCTGGTTGGTGTCTGATGCTCTGTCTCTGGTCGGGCTCTTCGGAGTCTAACTGTTGGTTTTCTTTTGCTCCAGCATTTCAGTGGTTTCTTGCTGTCGAGTCCTCACCGTTGTTTCACCTCTGTGGTTCTTTGATTTTTGTGTTCACGGAGATGTTGCACTGATGAGTTAGGAGGCCTTCATGCGGACTGAACAAATTATTTGTCTAAATCGCGACAGAAGTAAGGGCGAGGATTGTGGCCACGTAAAATCGATTTAAGCCCCCCAGTGGAAATCTTCCACTGACCGTTCCAAGGCGGCTCTTCTGTGGCGATTTATTTATGTTGTTGTTTGTTACTTACTGTGTGTATCACTTGTGTCTTTTAATTTTGGATGGCCATATGGCCATTTTGTGGGAAAGTAACTGTCCTTATGGCCTTCCTTTGTTTAGGTTTCCATTATGGTCTGGTCGCTTAATGTTTGTATTTCTTTCCCTTTGGTATCTTTTATGGGTGAAGTAAGTTAATTGTATCAATTCCTGATCTTTGTTTTACTTCTACTTTTTATACACTTTGGTCATGTCAGAAAGTGTGTGATGCCCTCACCTTTCTACTTGACAATATTTATATTAGATTCGGTACTAAGTTATTTAGACAAATTGTGGGTATTCCGATGGGTACTAATTGCGCACCTCTTGTGGCTGATCTGTTCTTGTATTGTTAAGAAAGAGACTTCATTTTGTCGCTTTCCATTGATAACCAATCTGAAATTATTGAAGCTTTTAGCTCTACTTCTAGATATTTAGATGATTTATTAAATATTGATAATACCTATTTTGATGGTTTGATCAGTCAGATTTACCCCCTAGAACTTCAGTTAAATAAAGCAAATTCTTCTGAGACCGAGGCCCCGTTTTTGGATTTACATCTATCTATTGTAGATGGATTTGTTTCGTGCAAAATTTATGATAAACGCGATGACTTTGATTTTGAGATTGTAAATTTTCCTTTTTTGGATGGTGATGTTCCTCGTGCGCCATCCTATGGCGTTTATATTTCGCAATTAATTCGATTAGCTAGAGTGTGTAGTCATGTAACTGACTTCAACACTCGTAATAAATTATTAACAGCTAAACTCCTTAATCAGGGTTATCGGTACCATAAACTACGCAACGCCTTTTCAAAATTTTATAGACGCCATTCTGATTTAATTTCAAAATTCAATATTGGACTTAAATCTCTTCTGCAACAAGGTCTATCGGAACCCGAATTTTATGGTGACTTAGTATATAAATTCAGAAAAATATATAACCGCAATGACTTCAGCACCCAATTTCGTAAAATCATTCTTCGATATAAGAAGATTGGGTACAACATGGATATTATACGACAGACTGCATGCATGGTAGTTAACCCAATCACGGTTGGCAACTTTGCTTCCCTCTTTAATTGCACGCCGGTGGGTCAGGCCTCAGATTCTATGACGGCTCCAACGTAAAGGCTTATTGAGAATTAAAGAGATAATGTTGGTTGGTGCCTGATGCTCTGTCTCTGGTCGGGCTCATCGGAGTCTAACTGTTGGTTTTCTTTTGCTCCAGCATTTCAGTGGTTTCTTGCTGTCGAGTCCTCACCGTTGTCTCACCTCTGTGGTTCTTTGATTTTTGTGTTCACGGAGATGTTGCACTGATGAGTTAGAATGGCCTTCATGCGGACTGAACAAATTATTTGTCTAAATCGCGACGGAAGTAAGGGCGAGGATTGTGGCCACGTACAATCGATTTAAGCCCCCCAGTGGAAATCTTCCACTGACCGTTCCAAGGCGGCTCTTCTGTGGCGATTTATTTATGTTGTTGTTTGTTACTTACTGTGTGTATCACTTGTGTCTTTTAATTTTGGATGGCCATATGGCCATTTTGTGGGAAAGTAACTGTCCTTATGGCCTTCCCTTGTTTAGGTTTCCATTATGGTCTGGTCGCTTATTGTTTGTATTTCTTTCCCTTTGGTGTCTTTTGTGGGTGGAGTAAGTTAATTGTATCAATTCCTGATCTTTGTTTTACTTCTACTTTTGCTACATGGTGCTTCCACGCAGAGCTGGAACTGACCACACATGAGTACTGGTAAACCGTTTAGAATGACTAAGATTGTCCAGGCAAAGTGATGTGAGTCAGACCGCTAAATGCATATAAGCCTTTTGGTTCCGTTAGGTGGCAGGGCTTGAGAAGTCATTTCATCTCAATGTCGATAAAAGTACCACAAAACTGGAAGCAACGTGTCCAAATTGACCTAAATAGCGTCGACGGGGACATTAAACCACAATTAAACCAACCAACCAATCATCTTCACTGTCGCTCCCGGGCTTCTCCAGACTTTCGGATGAGTCTCAAAAACCGAGGTTCCGTCTCCGTATGACCTTAGCCGTTGGTGGGACGTAAAACTCAAACACTTACTTACTTATCTTCACTGTCACATCGTTTGTCTTCCGATTAGCGCAATATCGATACGACCATTGCCAGTTAATTATTCGATAATTAATTGTTTTGGGGTTTAACGACACGTCAACCCATGTAAGTAATATTGTCTCGTCTCCCAGAGAAAGGGAGAAAAATATAGAAGAGAGTGTAGGCTAAAGTAAAGGACAGATGAGAAAGAGGAAAATGAATTGAAGTGTAGAAACAGAAGGAAAAAGAGCACTCCCCTCTACCCTTACCTGCTGCAAGGATAGCGGTTCTTACCAAATTGTCAGCCAATATCAGTTGGACGACACAGTGACGTAAGATATACGTCACCTTTAAATTACGCTCTATTTAAAATTGTTAAATCCAAAGAAATTAATAACTGCTATCGGATCAGTCTGAACAACGGTTATTTTTTGCCACACAAAACTGCGCATGCGCCAAAATACGGAATCGTGGGATAGTATTTCCTTAGCGACCGATGGCGTCCTAAACTCATCTATTGCAAAAGACAAACAAACGCCTCACTGCATATGACGGAACGCCTCTCAAGGTTGACGGTTACGTCAGACTGAAATGTACATACAATGACAAGCAAACGACAGACGAGTTTTACATTGTTGACACATGTTCTATCCCCATCCTTGGTCTTGACGCATGCCTAGCGCTTGATTTAATCAAACTTGTTTTGACAGTCGGGTCTGATAGCCCAGCATGCATGCCACTTACCAAAGAAAGCGTGCTAGACAAATACAGCGACGTTTTTGACGGCATTGGCCAGCTACCTGGCAAATGTGAAATATACCTTAAGCCAGAAGCTACACCTGTAGTTCACTCAACGCGTCGCGTACCTGTAGCGTTGCGAGATAAGCTTAAGGCGGAACTAGACAGGATGGAAAGGGAACAAATTATTTCAAAGCAATGTCAGCCAACTGACTGGGTTAATAGTCTCGTGACTGTTGAAAAACCCAATGGTAGCCTTCGTATATGTCTTCACCCCAAAGACTTGAATGACGCGATCAAACGTCCCCATTATCCGAACAAGACGCTTGACGACATACTACCCAACCTGAGGGACGCCAAAGTGTTCTCAAAATTCGACGCCCGCAGTGGTTATTGGTCGATTGTCCTGTCACATAAGGCTTCGCTTCTAACTACATTTCAGACGCCTTTCGGACGTTATCGTTTCTTGCGCCTACCCTATGGTTTGAAAATGGCTCAGGACGAGTTCATCTCCAAAATGGAGCAATGTTTGGAGGGGTTACCTGGCGTAAAAACAATAGTTGACGACATTGTGGTATACGGTAAGGACAAGGCGACACATGACGCTAACATAGACAGGCTTTATAGAACTTATTTAATTTATCTAATTACTTGACGTACTGCAAACTGTAATATGCAGTACGTCGGTCAAACTAACCGCATGCTTAAAACTACATTGAACGAGCATTATCGTAGAATGAGTAAGCCTAAGAAAACTGACACTTTCTTATACCGTCACTTTCGACGTACAGGTCATTCTGTAAATAACATTGTTATACAACCAGTGGAAAAACTTTATTGCGATGCAAATTCTACATCTAGATTCAAAATAATCAAAAGACATGAAGCTGAACTGAAATGGATTAAATTTTTACAGACCCCTTTTCCACTGGAATTTAATGACAACATTTATCATGAGGGTAATATTTCCAGAATGTCGGACTTTGATATTTTCTCACTCCTGGAATGTCGAAAACGCAGAACTAGATCTCACGGCACCAGGAAAAATGGTAACTTTAAACGTAAATCACGTGCGTTTAAACGAAACAATACAAGACTGGAGTGACTGTCAATTATATTATTAAATCATGGACGCCACTCTATGCTTTCATTTTTAAGTTCATTACCAGTTTCTGTTTTACGTCTTCTGGACACCGAGGCGAATAAATTCTACGATAGTTCTCATCAGTTATATGATGCGGCTCTCTTAATTAGAGGCTATACTCAGCATACTCTCCGTCCTTACATTGATTCTGAAATTAATCATAAACGCCATTTCTTCAAAATATCCTTCATTAATAAGGGTATGGATTTTATAGATTTGCCCAGTATCTTCCGTGAGAGATCGGTGCTTTCTTCCATTCCTGCTTATTTTCAAAATACTGAAACACCTATAATTTGCTATAAATATAACAAACCTGTTAGATCTATCATTTTTAATTTCAATAAACTTGTTTCAGATCTTGATATTGATACTAATACTCCTGATTCATGTGATTGTAAAAACTCAAAGTATTGCTATCCTGCTGCTGGTCATGTAATTACTGGCAATTTGAAAATTATTCCTGATTCTAGAATAAGGAATATAATTTCTAAAGGACCGAAATATCGGTTTCCTTCTGAAATTGATTTCAGTAAATGTAGAGATGAAATCGCTGCTTCATTGAATGAACTCGGTAATCGATGGTGTAAGCGAGAGTATGTTGAGCATAAAGCCCTTAAGGACTGGAAACTTAGCATTTTAAAACTAGTGAATAAACGCATTTCTTTCTATTCTCAAAATACTAACTTATTACCTCCTAAGCCCAAGACGTCTTTACGTCATCTTAAACTAGGTATTCAAGAATTTCATAAGAAGTTTGTTTTGGCCCCTGCAGACAAGGCCGCTAACAACGTCGTCGTTGTGTGACGGCTCCACTATAATAACACGCTTAAGCAGGAGCTTGGCGGTACTAAGGCCTATGAACTTCAGCCTTTAGCTGAAGAGAGAGCTATAGTAGATAAACATGTTTGTCTTTCAGCCACCAAGTTTGCTGTGTGTGTTAACGAAGGCCAAGACAAGCTTCCTACGCTATACTGGGTACCAAAACTTCATAAAAAACCTTACAAAGCACGGTTTATTGCAAACTCTAGCTCTTGCACTACCACTGAACTTTCTAAATTATTAACTTCCTGTCTTACTGCTATTAAAACGCATGTAATTAAATATTGTGATAAAGTCTTTGAAAGATCAGGAAGAAATATTTTTTTTGGTCTATAAAAAATTCGAATGAGGTTTTAAATAAATTGAAATCTAGACATTTTCGTGCTTCTAGTCTGTCTACCTACGATTTTTCCGCTCTTTACACTACACTTCCTCATAATCTTATAAAAGAAAAGCTTAATGATTTAATTGAATGGGCTTTTCACAGACAAGATTCTCTCTATCTTGCATGTAATGTCAGAAATGCATTTTTTCACTTCTAAAGAGCATAAGAATTATACACTTTGGTCATGTCAGAAAGTGTGTGATGCCCTCACCTTTCTACTTGACAATATTTATATTAGATTCGGTACTAAGTTATTTAGACAAATCGTGGGTATTCCGATGGGTACTAA
Source organism: Lucinisca nassula (assembly GCA_963580285.1). Lineage (NCBI taxonomy): Eukaryota > Metazoa > Mollusca > Bivalvia > Lucinida > Lucinidae > Lucinisca > Lucinisca nassula. The sequence goes on from OY757017.1 coordinate 147,849,834, forward strand.
TTGCGCACCTCTTGTGGCTGATCTGTTCTTGTATTGTTATGAAAGAGACTTCATTTTGTCGCTTTCCATTGATAACCAATCTGAAATTATTGAAGCTTTTAGCTCTACTTCTAGATATTTAGATGATTTATTAAATATTGATAATACCTATTTTGATGGTTTGATCAGTCAGATTTACACCCTAGAACTTCAGTTAAATAAAGCAAATTCTTCTGATACCGAGGCCCCGTTTTTGGATTTACATCTATCTATTGAAGATGGATTTGTTTCGTGCAAAATTTATGATAAACGCGATGACTTTGATTTTGAGATTGTAAATTTTCCTTTTTTGGATGGTGATGTTCCTCGTGCGCCATCCTATGGCGTTTATATTTCGCAATTAATTCGATTTGCTAGAGTGTGTAGTCATGTAACTGACTTCAACACTCGTAATAAATTATTAACAGCTAAACTCCTTAATCAGGGTTATCGGTACCATAAACTACGCAAAGCCTTTTCAAAATTTTATAGACGCCATTCTGATTTAATTTCAAAATTCAATATTGGGCTTAAATCTCTTCTGCAACAAGGTCTATCGGAACCCGAATTTTATGGTGACTTAGTATATAAATTCAGAAAAATATATAACCGCAATGACTTCAGCACCCAATTTCGTAACATCATTCTTCGATATAAAAATATTGGGTACAACATGGATATTATACGACAGACTGCATGCATGGTAGTTAACCCAATCACGGTTGGCAACTTTGCTTCCCTATTTAATTGCTTCCCTCTTTAATTGCACGCCGGTGGGTCAGGCCTCAGATTCTATGACGGCTCCAACGTAAAGGCTTATTGAGAATTAGAGAGATAATGCTGGTTGGTGCCTGATGCTCTGTCTCTGGTCGGGCTCGTCGGAGTCTAACTGTTGGTTTTCTTTTGCTCCAGCATTTCAGTGGTTTCTTGCTGTCGAGTCCTCACCGTTGTCTCACCTCTGTGGTTCTTTGATTTTTGTGTTCACGGAGATGTTGCACTGATGAGTTAGGAGGCCTTCATGCGGACCGAACAAATTATTTGTCTAAATCGCGACAGAAGTAAGGGCGAGGATTGTGGCCACGTAAAATCGATTTAAGCCCCCCAGTGGAAATCTTCCACTGACCGTTCCAAGGCGGCTCTTCGGTGGCGATTTATTTATGTTGTTGTTTGTTACTTACTGTGTGTATCACTTGTGTCTTTAATTTTGGATGGCCATATGTCCATTTTGTGGGAAAGTGGCTGTCCTTGTGGCCTTCCTTTGTTTAGGTTTCCATTATGGTCTGGTCGCTTAATGTTTGTATTTCTTTCCCTTTGGTGTCTTTTATGGGTGGAGTAAGTTGATTGTATCAATTCCTGATCTTTGTTTTGCTTCTTTTTTTTAGAGAACGTTTCTTCTGCTTAATACTTAGGAGTTCAAATCACTGATGAACTCGAGTGGGGTCAACACATTAATGAGATAACTAGTAAAGCTACTAAGACACTCGGTTTCCTTCGTAGAAATTTGGCTTTCGCACCGAGGGAAACCAAGGATGCTGCATACAAAACTTTAGTCCGCCCCAAGCTTGAATATGCAGCACCAGCTTGGATGCCCTATCATCAAAAGGAGACTGATAGAATAGAAAAAGTTCAGAGGACTACTGCTCGTTGGACCTGCAGACGCTGGCGCAAGCAAAGTCACGTTGGAGATATGCTTGAAGAACTCCAATGGCCGGCCCTGCAGAAAAGGCGTGAGCAGGCTTCTCTGACCCTATTCTATAAATATGTTCTGTAAAAGGATTATCCTTTGGAAGCAAGGAATACGCCACAGAACTGAAAAAATATGGAGTGTATGTTTTCTGGACCAGACTAGCTAGTTTCGGCCAATTGGGCCTCATCAGTGACCCTCAGATATTTTCAAAATTCAACAGTAGAATCAATGATCCCAAAGGACAAGAAAATATAATCTACACAGTGATGTAGGGCAGGGAGACGTTTTACTGCCGCCACACATTCCCACACACCAGCTGTAGTGAAGTTAAATATGTTCTGTAAAAATCCACAATAATTTAGCCATTATAGATAAGAGTAGGTACCTATCTGAAGCTGGTGGAGGATGTAGGAGAACCAGGTCCCATCCCTTTCAGTATCACCGTCCTAATGCTTACACGGATGGTTTTAAGAGTTCTTTTTTCACAAGGACAATTGCAACTTGGAATGGCCTTACAATCGAAGCTGTCTCTTCTGAGACAGTTGATGGGTTTAAGGCCAAAGTATAATATCCTAGGGTTGGGCAGGGGATAGGCATGGATTCCTCCCCCTGATGACTTCTTGTAAATAGTTTTTATCTGCTGGGGGCTGTGTCATAAAGCTCTTTTTGGAGGTTGGGGATTTAAAACTTTTTGTGCCACACCCCAAACCTTTTATCATGGTCAGAATTGACCGAAAACAGTATCGGGAGAAAGAAAAGTTCTAGTGAGTACACACAATCTATGATCAACAGCAGAAATGAGAGAAAAAAAGAGAGAAAGAAAAGTATATCCCACAATGAGAGAAAAAAAGAGAGAAAGAAAAGTATATCCCACAAATGAGACAAACGCATCAACACGAGAAATAGACAAAAATAATCACGTTATTAATGCATGTAATGAATATAAGTTTGATTTACCTCGTTATAACATAATCTAAAACAATTCTTTATCACTATGGTATGTACGTCATACTGCAATGTAACAATGTTTCATAATATTGCACAAGGGAATCAAAGGACTTTCAAAAATGGTATTTATTTAATGACCGACTCAATGTCCAGGTGAAAAGATAAAAAGTAATAATAAAATTGCATAAAATGGGGGGGGGGGGGGGGGAATGGGCCTGTTCCGGTACATTCCGGTACATTCCGGTAATTAGGTCCGTTCCGGTAACTTTCCGCACCGCACTTGCCGCTGCCGGAAGCGGTCTACCTAAACACTGCAAAGACAGCAAAAGACACGCAAAGACAGGCAAAGACGCGCAAAGACACGCAAAGACGCGCAAAGACGCGCAAAAGACGGGCAAAGACAGGCAAAGTCACACAAAGACATATAAAGACACACAAAATAAGCCAAGAGACGCAAAGACACCAAATAAAACACAAAGACATGCACAAAAGCAATAATTAAATAAATATTTGGGCACATATAAAATATACATGTGTATAAATGAATAGAAAAAATCGAGTTTTTTTTTTAAGTTTGAAAGGCACGCAAACACAAGCAAAGACGCACAAAAGATGGGCAAAGACACACCAAAGACAGGCAAAGACACATAAAAATATACAAAAATGCCCCAAGAGCCCCCTCTTCTCTCTCCCCCACCCCCTCAACAAATAAACGTTATGCATAGTCACCGAAAACATGCATAATTATATAATTGAAGACATAAATGCGCGATTCATATCCTAATAACACTCGGAAGCGGGTTGAGGATTATGTATGGATAGATAGATATGAGCAGACTCATTATACATTTTCCAGATAAAATAAGTGATTCTAATGAGCAAACAATAAACTAACGAGTACGAAGAACTTTTGTGTAAGAGTGCTCATAAGAATCACCTCAACGGGGCATTTCTAATAAGCAGACTCATCATTCATTTTCCAGATGAAATAACCATCGAGGGGGGTTCTTATGTGCAAACACAATAATAAAAAAACGAGTACTTTTGTCTTTTATGATGGTGACTATGCATTATGGGGGTTTGTGGGTCTGGGATGGGTCTTTCAGTTTATTTTTATGCGTCTTTGCCTAATTTAAGTGTCTTTGCCTGTCTTTGCCCGTCTTTTGTGCGTCTTTGCGTGTCTTTGCGCGTCTTTGCGTACTTTGCCCGTCTTTGCGGTGTTTAGTATGGATAGATAGATATGAGCAGACTCATTATCTATCTATCTATCTATCTTCTGATACTGCGTCGGTCACATTTGACCATTACCGCAGGTGTATATTATATACACTCCAGTTTTGCAGGATGAAAGCCTACACAGTAATCATGTAATTACGGTAGGGATCTTTAACCTGCACAGGGGATGGTTCTCCCTGCACAGGGGGCCTCCAGTTAACGTCCCGATCCGAAGGACGGTGCACTTAATGACATTCATCCCTGCAAATGATGCCAATGGAGCGTGTTGGGACACCGAAATTTTATCGCCGCTGCCGGGGATCGAACCCGGGACCTCTAGCATCAGAGGCAAGTGCACTAACCACTGAGCTATCACGCTCCTATAATTTATACATTATACATTTTCCAGATAAAATAAGTGATTCTAATGAGCAAACAATAAACTAACGAGTACGAAGAACTTTTGTGTAAGAGTGCTCATAAGAATCACCTCAACGGGGCATTTCTAATAAGCAGACTCATCATTCATTTTCCAGATGAAATAACCATCGAGGGGGGTTCTTATGTGCAAACACAATAATAAAAAAACGAGTACTTTTGTCTTTTATGATGGTGACTATGCATTATGGGGGTTTGTGGGTCTGGGATGGGTCTTTCAGTTTATTTTTATGCGTCTTTGCCTAATTTAAGTGTCTTTGCCTGTCTTTGCCCGTCTTTTGTGCGTCTTTGCGTGTCTTTGCGCGTCTTTGCGTACTTTGCCCGTCTTTGCGGTGTTTAGGTAGACCCGCCGGAAGTAAGCTCCAGGCGCTGTGAAAGAAAGTAATTTTGCAGTTTTGTGGTATTTGTTTAACTACCACTCACTCAAGATTGTTTCACTCATTTCGAGCCGATCCTTTAAGTGGACGAAACTTGTTATATCCCAAGCTAACTGAACTGAGAGAGTGCTACAGTATGGAAAGATAGTTAAATCTTCAACTTGGCGTCTCACGTGTTATTTGCTTTTTTCTCTCTCTTTTTTTTCTCCTATTACTGCTACTCGCTCACATCTGAGCATTATGAGCAGGATTTTCTGGTTGGTAACCAGTACTTTTTTAAAAGCAGAAATTAAATCACAATTGTTTCTGGTGACATTAAATGACAGGGTCGGGTATGAAACACCCTTCCTGATCTGAAAATCCCTGAGGTCAGTGAGGAATGTAATTGGTCAACTCTTGTATATGCATCAAAGTTCAGTATAGTAAGGGTAAAAACGCTTTTCCGTGATTAAAAAAGATGGCAGCGCTCATTTACCTCCACAAGGTACCTCACAGAAGGCTATTACATAAACTGGAGTACTATGGGATAAGAGGATCCACGCATAGGTGGATTAGCTCATGGCTCTCTGGGCGCTCACAACAAGTTGTACTTGATGGCCAAGCGTCTGATCCAGTCCCTGTTTTATCTGGAGTCCCCCAAGGTTCGGTCCTTGGACCGGTCCTTTTCTTGGTTTTCATTAATGATCTCCCCGACAATATCAGGTCATCGGTCCGTTTGTTTGCTGATGATTGTGTCCTGTATAGGAACATATATTCTCCTTCTGACTGTCTTATTTTACAAGATGACCTGGATCAACTTGCACAGTGGGAGGCCGATTGGCAAATGAAGTTCAATGTGGCCAAATGTCACTCAATGAGAGTGTCACGACACCCTCCGGACAAGCAAATTAAGTTTGACTATACTCTTCACCAGCAAGTTTTGGAGCATGTTCAATCCGCCAAATATCTTGGTATCACCATCACTGACGATCTTGATTGGGGTCAACATATCTCAGAGATTACATCTAAAGCAACTAGGACTTTGGGATTCCTTAGACGGAACTTGGCTTTTGCACCTAGGCAGACAAAGGATGTTGCATATAAAACATTGGTTCGCCCTCAACTCGAATATGCATCACCCATTTGGCACCCCTATGTTAAAACTCAGACTCAGCAGGTGGAGAAGGTGCAGAGGACAGCTGCTCGATGGACCTGCAGGCGATGGCGAAATAGAAGTAGCGTCGGTGACATGCTTAATGAGCTGGAGTGGCCGTCCCTGGAGGCCCGTCGTGAGCAGTCCTCTTTAACCTTCTTCTACAAGATACACTCTGATTCAGTGTCTATTGATAAAGATAGGTACTTGACCCCTGTAACACTGTCGACCCAAACAAGGGCATCAAAATTAAACGACTCACAATATCGTAGATACCAGTCCTATAGTGATGCCCTGAAGAACTCGTTTTTTCCTAGAACTATTCCCCAATGGAATAGTCTTCCCTCCTCTGCGGTGAATGCCAAGTCCGCAGAAGAGTTCAAAGCCCGCACAGTGTAAGATTGGGTCTCAGAGGTATGCGTTTTAGGATACCTCTGTTATGCAGATTGTAAATAGTTTTAAGGACGCATCCAGTGCCTCTCTTTTTTTTTTTTTTTTTTTTTCAGCTAAATTCTAAATTAAGCCACCCAATCAACTGAGGTAATGGCCAGATATGACCGACTCAGTATAAGAAGATAGATAGATAGATAGACAACTATTGTAGTTTTGACTTTTCTCTATGCCACCCCTCCCGGTTTTCGACGATCAAATTTTTATCTATCTATCTATCTTCATATACTGAGTCGGTCAAACTTGGCCATTACCTCAGTTGGGTGGTGCGCTAAATTTAGAATTTAGCAAAAAAAAAAAAACAAACACACCCACTGGATGAGTTCTTAAAACTATTTACAATCTGCTTTCAGAGGTGTACTAAAACGCACACCTCTGGATCCCAATCTACACCATGCGGGCTTTGAACTCCTCTGCAGTTTTGGCATTTACCACAGAGGAGGGAAGACTATTCCACTGAGGAATAGTTCTAGGGAAGAAAGAATTCTTCAGGGCATCACTATAGGCCTGGTACCTACGATATTGACTGTTGTTTAGTTTTGATGCCCTTGTTTGAGTTGAAGTAGTCACAGGGGTCAAGTATTTATCTTTATTAAGAGACACTGTGTCAGAGTGTATCTTATAAAAGAAGGTTAAAGAGGACTGCTCGCGACGGGCCTCCAAGGATGGCCACTCCAGCTCATCGAGCATATCACCAACACTGCTTCTGTTCCGCCATCGCCTGCAGGTCCATCGGGCAGCCGTCCTCTGAACCTTCTCAACCTGCTGAACCTGAGTTTTAACATGGGGATGCCAAACAGGTGATGCATACTCTAATTGAGGTCTAACCAAGGTTTTGTATGCAACACCCTTTGTCTGCCTAGGTGCAAAAGCCAAATTACGTCTAAGAAACCCTAATGTCCTAGTTGCTTTAGAGGTAATCTCAGAAATATGTTGACCCCAATCAAGATTATCAGTAATGGTGATACCAAGATATTTTGCGGATTGGACATGTTCCAAAGTATGCTGATGTAATGAGTAGTTGAATTTAATCTGCTTGTCTGGAGGGTGCCGTGACACCCTCATTGAATGACATTTGGCCACATTGAACTTCATTTGCCAATCGGCCTCCCAACGTGCTAGGCTATCCAGGTCATCTTGTAAGATAAGACAGTCAGAAGTAGTATATATGTTCCTATACAAAACACAATCATCAGCAAACAAGCGAACAGATGACCTGATATTATCAGGAAGATCGTTAATAAATATCAAGAAAAGGACCGGTCCAAGTACCGAACCTTGTGGGACACCGGACAAAACAGGGACTGGATCCGACGCTTGGCCGTCAAGTACAACTTGTTGAGTGCGTCCAGAGAGCCATGAGCTAACCCACTTAAGTGTGGATCCTCTAATCCCATAATGATCTAGTTTTTACAATAGCCTCCTGTGAGGTACCTTGTCGAAGGCCTTGGCAAAATCCATGATAATCAGGTCAGTCTGTTTGTGGCCACGATTAATGGCCCCATCCAGATTGCTCACTATGTCATGGTAGAACTGAACTAATTGAGTTTCACAAGACCTTCGACTTCGGAAACCATGCTGGCAGTCAGCAAGAATGCTTTCAAAGGCTAGGTGCTTGTTAATGTTGCTAACTAATATATGCTCCAGGGTTTTGCAACAGATGCATGTGAGCGACACCGGTCTGTAATTCGCAGCATCATATTTTTCTCCTTTCTTAAAGACCGGGGTTACGTTTGCTTGTCGCCAGTCATCTGGTACAGTGCCCCGAGCAAGTGATTCATTGAAGATAAAGGCCAGCAGGGGAGATATTTCAGCACTACATTCCTTAAGCACCCTGGCATGCAGACCGTCAGGCCCAGATGCCTTATGTATGTTGAGCTTGTCCAACAGTTTTGCGACCCCTTTGGGGTCAACTGTTATGTCCCCTATAGAGGGGAACGGACTTGTACCTTTTGATGGTAGCTCACCGTCAGCTTCACGTGTAAACGCCGATTTTACCGCTTATGTACCGGATTAAAAAAAAAAGAATTTGCTTTAACTCTGATGCGCTAAAATATGCAGGTACACTCGTTGTACCAGCCGCAACCAGCCGGTTTTCGGTTCATGCTGTTTTATTTTGCTATCGGACTCCATATTTGATCACCTGACATGTCAAAATGGCATGACGTCACCACTCGGTTTTCGACGATGGCCAATTATTGTCATTATTTAAGTGGAAAGAAAAGCGGAAAAACTAATCTTAAGTGATATTATGATAGAACAACTTATCTTTATACATTGGATTATTTTATTCTCATTCATTAAAAATGCATTGTCTTGTACAAGTTTATATTGAACTACAGTATAATAAATTTCACCCAATTAAAACCATTAGCAGTGTACATTAACTAAAGTAATTTAAAAATGGTACTTCTGAGAATTCACTTTTTTTCTTACATTTCAGTAGTTACTGACAACAGGGCCAAAGGAAAATATCACTTTCTTAAAAAAAAATTACACTTGTGCAGTATGTTAGTTGTGTCCAATACCCACCAGTCTGAACACTGGGGTCATTTAAAAAAATATGACACACGAATCAAGAGTACTTTCTAACATTTTTGGGGCAATTCTGTGCTTCCATACTTTTTATTTTTGGGCAAGGATTCCCCATATATGACAACTGATCAATTCCGAGGGGTCCCAAATGAGTGCCTTTTGTGGAAAGGCATCGTCTGATGGTTTGGATACTGATGTTTGGATGGGCATGTATGTGTTTTTGGCAGAAACCAATTAATGAAACAATTTAGTAAATAATAATTGAAAATATTTATATAAATCTTACAGGTTTGAAGCACATTTTTGGCCATTGTCAAGGATTGACAGATGGAATTTCCAGAAATTGATATTAGAAAGATTGTGACGTCGAAATTCACGCGAAAATCTCGCAACCGATTTTATCGTCGAAAACCGAGTGTAGTCGAAAACCAGGTGGACGACCATATCTGTTGATACAGAAAACAGACATATAAATGCCAAAAATGATCAATTTTCAGGCATTTTATACCACCATGTGTATCGGAATCAATCAGAATTGTTATTGGTGACACATCAAATGACATTCATACACCAGGACCTGTGATGTGGGAAATTAGTCCCTAGCTCTAACCAAAGAGGTAAATTTAGCTACACAATCATCAGCACCTTCAGCTGTCGAAATAATCAAATCGGGAAGGGCATTCCAATCTCTAATGGTTCTGGGGAAGAACGACTCTTTATAAATGTCAGTTCTTTCGCTAAGAGTCTGAAACGCCAACGAATGATGATTTCTACAGTGTCTAGCTGGGGGAACAAGGTCATCTGTTGGGATGCTGGCAGCACCCTTTAGACCTTTGTATAAAAGGATTAGCCTACTGTCTTTTCTCCTTTTCTTGAGAGACTCCCATTTTAATTTTCCAAGTTTTCCAGTCATGCTCCAAGTTTCAAAGCAGTAATTGCCTGTTACAAATCTAGCAGCTCTATTCTGAACTTTCTCAATTTCATCGTTAAGGACCACTCCACTGGGGTCCCAGATACAACTACCTATTCCAAGATTGGGCGAACAAGACCTTTATATGCTGCCTCTTTTACATCCTGGGGGCACTGATGAAGATTTCGCCTCGGGAAACCAAGCGCTCTATTTGCCTTAGTACACATGTTGCTAATAAGGACAGTCGGCAGGGAACTCTACATTAAAAAGAACGGATATCCGGCCATTTTTAGCTCACCTGAGCCAAAGGCTCAGGGGGAGCTATTGTGATCACTCACCGTCCGTCGTCATCGTCTGTATGTCCGTTCACATTTTCCTTTAAACAACATCTCCTCTTAAACCACTGGATGGATTCTAACAAAACTTGGCAGAAATGATCTTTGGGTGGTCCTCTCTCAAAGTTGTTCAGAGAATTCCATTCCATGCTGAACTCTGGTTGCCATGGCAACAAAAGGGGAAAATAAGAAAAAAACCTTTAAAAATCTTCTTGTCTGGAACCAGAAGGCCCATGTCTTTGATATTTGGTATGAAGCTTCATCTAGTAGACTTCTACCAAGATTGTTCAAATTCTTGCCCTGGGGCCAAAAATGGCCCTAACCCGGGGCCCACTGGTTTTACATAGGCTTATATAGGGAAAACCTTTAAAAATCTTCTTGTCTGGAACCAGAAGGCCCAGGTGTTTGATATTTGGTATGAAGCTTCATCTAGTGGACTTCAACCAAGATTGTTCAAATTATTGCCCTGGGGCCAAAAATGGCCCGCCCCGGGGCCTACTGGTTTTATATAGGCTTATATAGGGAAAACCTTAAAAAATCTTCTTGTCTGAAACCAGAAGGCCCAGGTCTTTGATATTGTGTATGAACAGGGATCATCCTAGGCCCAGGAAGCAGGGAGAAGTGACTTCTCCTTCCTGCACTGACAGAGCGAAATGAGGGACAAGAGGGAGAAGTAGGGCTCGAGAAAAACTACTAAATTACGGAAATTGTCGAGCCGAATTTTCGGTAATTTCCGTAAATATCGTTTAGAAATACAGTGTGCGGGTGTGATATCGTTGCGAATTACATACCAATGTTGCTTTTGCACGTGCTGAATGATTATGCACATCGGTAACTCGATTATAGCAGCAATAATCAGACATCAGATACTTCATCTACTTTCATTTTCTCGATGTCCCACTCACTTAGTCACTGAAGGGCACTAAAGGGAAACAACCGATTTAATCTCACCTCGAGGTTATAAATCATGTTGTGCAGTCGGGCGGGAGTTTTGATCTGTGCGATCGTGATATGACAGCAAGTTGCTGCAGGTGCAATGGGGCAGTTTTTTATTTGGTCTTTTCATCTATCATATCCTATATTCCCTTTTTTCTAGTTCCCGTCTTAGCGCCTGATCGGGACTCAACATCACGGTTTCTATTTGTTTAGGTAATCCTGTAAACCCATTTAGTACCAGAAACCCCAAAACGGGTACCATGGCAAACAGTGCAGACCCAGATCAGATGCCGCAGAACGCGGTGTCTGATCAGGGCCTCCACTGTTTGCTAAAAGTTCAGTTATTAACTTATTTTCCAAATAAATTTTCATGAAAACATAACATAAACCAGCTATATATAAGGAGGAAGATTCTATTTGGTACAAAAAGGGTTAAAGTTGCATCTCTATCTATCTATCTATCTTATATTGAAAAACGTGCGTCTCATTTTACATATATATCTTATATTATATTGATATGTAAAATGAGACGCACGTTTTTCATGCATCAATCATATTGCCAAGATCAAAAAGACTGATCGTCTCATGCTGCGCGGACAAGTCTGATTACTGAAAGTCTAAGTGGCCATGAAATAAGATCAAAGATGCCGATCTGGACTAACCCGATTCACCTATTTACATAATTAACTGATCTGACAACTTGTGCTCCACGCTACAGGTGGTCAGTTTCTGACTCGAGCAATTAACACATGGAGTTGGATTATTAACTATCGGATTATCAATATGTGTTTTTGTTATTAACTTTGTGCCTTTATCGATGGATATTACTTCGCAATTGAAAAAGCCGATCCTGGAGACGAAAAAAAAAAAAAGTCAAAAAAAATACAGGGCGAAGTCAACTTCTGTTTTCCAGGCTGGTTAGGCGAAGTTCTTGAACTTCGGGCGAAGAAGTCGCCCGAATCGCCCCCTCGGCTGATCCCGTTATGAAGCTTCATCTAGTGGACCTCTACCAAGATTGTACAAATTATTGCCCTGGGGCCAAAAATGGTCCCGTCCCAGGGCCCACTGGTTTTTATATAGGCTTAAATAGGGAAAACCTTTAAAAATCTTCTTGTCTGGAACCAGAAGGCCCAGGTGTTTGATATTTGGTATGAAGCTTCATTTAGTGGACCTCTACCAAGATTGTTCAAATTATTGCCCCGGGGCCACAAATGGCCCCGCCCCGGGCCCACTGGTTTTACATCGGCTTATATTGGGAAAACCTTTAACTTCTTGTCTGAAACCAGAAAGCCCTTGTCTTTGATATTTGGTATGAAGCTTCATCTAGTGGACCTCTACCAAGATTGTTCAAATTATTACCCTGGGGCCAAAAATAGCCCCGCCCGGGGCCAACTGGTTTTATATAGGCTTATATAGGGAAAATCTTTAAAAATCTTCTTGTCTGAAACCAGAAGGCCCAGGTCTTTGATATTTGGTATGACGCTTCATCTAGTGGACCTCTACCAAGATTGTTCAAATTATTGCCCTGGGGACAAAAATGGCCCCGCCCTGGGGCCCACTGGTTTTATATAGGCTTATATAGGGAAAACCTTTAAAAATCTTCTTGTCTGAAACCAGAAGGCCCAGGTCTTTGATATTTGGTATGAAGCTTCATCTAGTGGACCTCTACCAAGATTGTTCAAATTATTGTCCTGGGGCCAAAAATGGCCCCGCCCCGGGGCCCACTGGTTTTATATAGGCTTATATAGGGAAAAACTAAAAAATCTTCTTGTCTGGAACCAGAAGGCCAAGGTGTTTGATATTTGGTATGAAGCTTCATTTAGTGGACTTCTACCAAGATTGTTCAAATTATTGCCCTGGGGCCACAAATGGCTCGCCCTGGGGCCCACTGGTTTTACTTAGGCTTATATAGGGAAAACCTTTAAAAATCTTCTTGTCTGAAACCAGAAGGCCCATGTCTTTGATATTTGGTATGAAGCTTCATCTAGTGGACCTCTACCAAGATTGTTCAAATTATTGCCCTGGGGCCAAAATTGGCCCCGCCTCGGGGCCCACTGGTTTTATATAGGCTTATATAGGGAAAAACTTTAAAAGTCTTCTTGTCTGAAATCAGAAGGCCCAGGTGTTTGATATTTGGTATGAAGCTTCATCTAGTAGACTTCTACCAAGATTGTTCAAATTATAGCCCTGGGCCAAAAATGCCCCCGCACCAGGGCCCCCTGGTTTTACAAAGGCATATATAGGAAAAACCTTTAAAAAAATTTTTGTTTGAAACCAGAAGGCCCAGGCCTTTGATGTTTTTGGTATGAAGCTTCATCTAGTGGACCTCTACCAAGATTGGAGCCCTCGGGCCAAAAAAAATATCCCCGCACCAGGGCTTTCTTCAAATTAATACATTTATTACAAGGTCACAACTATGAAAAATGATTATTAGTCGGTGACACTGTAACAATCAAGAATGTTTTTGTCACTTCATGTTCAATGGAGAAAGAATAAACAACAAAGCATTAACACAGCCTGTAATGTTTTAATTAAATTCCAAAGCATTATGGACAAGTATACAGGTTTTCTCACACATATCGTTTCGTTGTAAAATTTCATAACCCCTAAATTTGATTCTTACCTCCAGTTTTTGTACCCAGGGGGTAGGTTTACCCCCTCAAAACAAACATGGGTGGGAGCACTGAAAGAGGTAAATTTAGCTACAAAATCATCATGCCCCATTATCGGGCCACACATCCTAATCTATCTATGTCAGCCTGAAGTTTCAATGAGTCATCTGTATCTCTAATTTCCCGGTAACAAACGCTGTCGTCTTATTTCTGAGTCAATGTCAGTGGAAATATCATTGATGTACAGGGAGAACAATAGTGGACTAAGAACAGTCCCTTGCGGGACTCAAGACACAACTGGAGCCCACTCTGATGATTCACCATTCCCACCAACGCGCTATTTTCTGTAGCAAAGAAAGGAATCTATCAATTTGAGGGTCTTCCATCTGATTCCGTAACCAAACAACTTAGATTTAACTAGTTCATGAGGAGGGGTGTCTAAAGCTACATATGTTTGAACTATTTTTGGTGTTTAAAATTGTAAATTTTGTGTGTGTTTTTTGTGGGGGGGGGGGGGGGGTGGGATGGTATTTTTATGGGTACAGGCCATTTAGCAGATATTTTGTTTGTGGTAGGGAGTCACTTCTAAAACTGACTACTTTTTGCAAGATAGATTGATCGATAGATAGGCTTTAGTCATGTAACTGATTTCAACACTCTTAATTAATTGTTAACTGCTAAACTTCGTAATCAGGGTTAGACTTTCGGATGAGTCTTAATCTGAGGTCCCGTCCCGTCACCGTATGACCTTAGCTGTTGGTGGGACGTAAAACTCAAACACTCTGTCACTTTAAATCAGGGTTATCGGTACCATAAACTACGCAAAGCCTTTTCAAAATTTTATAAACGTCATTCTGATTTCATTTCAAAATTCAATATTGGACTTAAATCTCTTCTGCCACAAGGTCTATCAGAACCCTTCGTAAAATCATTCCTCTATATAAAAAGATTAGGTACAACATAGATGTTATACGGCAGACTGCTTGCATGGTAGTTAACCCAATCACGGTTGACAACTTTGCTGCCCTCTTTAATTGCACGCCGGTGGGTAAGGCCTCAGATTCTATGACGGTTTCAGCGTATTTAGAAGTGGAGGCAATGATCAGCTCCCAACAGAGACACCAAAGAGAAAGAAAC
>OY757017.1:147864586-148227496 GCA_963580285.1 Lucinisca nassula
CTTGTCCTTTGGGATCATTGATTCCATCGTTGAATGTTGAAATATCTAAGGGTCCCGGATGAGGCCTAATTGGCCGAAACTAGCTAGTCTGGCCCAGAAAACATGTACACTCCATATTTCGGTTCTGTGGTGTAATCCTTGCTTCCAAAGGATACCCCTTTCTAGAACATATTTAACGTCACTACAGCTAGTGTCTGGGAATGTGTGGCGGCCGTAAAAGGTCTCCCTGCCCTAGATCAATTATGGTTTATATTTTCTTGTCCTTTGGGATCATTGATTCCATCATTGAATGTTGAAATATCTAAGGGTCCCGGATGAGGCCTAATTGGCCGAAACTAGCTAGTCTGGCCCAGAAAACATGTACACTCCATATTTCGGTTCTGTGGTGTAATCCTTGCTTCCAAAGGATACCCCTTTCTAGAACATATTTAACGTCACTACAGCTAGTGTCTGGGAATGTGTGGCGGCCGTAAAAGGTCTCCCTGCCCTAGATCAATTATGGTTTATATTTTCTTGTCCTTTGGGATCATTGATTCCATCGTTGAATGTTGAAATATCTAAGGGTCCCGGATGAGGCCTAATTGGCCGAAACTAGCTAGTCTGGCCCAGAAAACATGTACACTCCATATTTCGGTTCTGTGGTGTAATCCTTGCTTCCAAAGGATACCCCTTTCTAGAACATATTTAACGTCACTACAGCTAGTGTCTGGGAATGTGTGGCGGCCGTAAAAGGTCTCCCTGCCCTAGATCAATTATGGTTTATATTTTCTTGTCCTTTGGGATCATTGATTCCATCGTTGAATGTTGAAATATCTAAGGGTCCCGGATGAGGCCTAATTGGCCGAAACTAGCTAGTCTGGCCCAGAAAACATGTACACTCCATATTTCGGTTCTGTGGTGTAATCCTTGCTTCCAAAGGATACCCCTTTCTAGAACATATTTAACGTCACTACAGCTAGTGTCTGGGAATGTGTGGCGGCCGTAAAAGGTCTCCCTGCCCTAGATCAATTATGGTTTATATTTTCTTGTCCTTTGGGATCATTGATTCCATCGTTGAATGTTGAAATATCTAAGGGTCCCGGATGAGGCCTAATTGGCCGAAACTAGCTAGTCTGGCCCAGAAAACATGTACACTCCATATTTCGGTTCTGTGGTGTAATCCTTGCTTCCAAAGGATACCCCTTTCTAGAACATATTTAACGTCACTACAGCTAGTGTCTGGGAATGTGTGGCGGCCGTAAAAGGTCTCCCTGCCCTAGATCAATTATGGTTTATATTTTCTTGTCCTTTGGGATCATTGATTCCATCGTTGAATGTTGAAATATCTAAGGGTCCCGGATGAGGCCTAATTGGCCGAAACTAGCTAGTCTGGCCCAGAAAACATGTACACTCCATATTTCGGTTCTGTGGTGTAATCCTTGCTTCCAAAGGATACCCCTTTCTAGAACATATTTAACGTCACTACATCTAGTGTCTGGGAATGTGTGGCGGCCGTAAAAGGTCTCCCTGCCCTAGATCAATTATGGTTTATATTTTCTTGTCCTTTGGGATCATTGATTCCATCGTTGAATGTTGAAATATCTAAGGGTCCCGGATGAGGCCTTATTGGCCGAAACTAGCTAGTCTGGCCCAGAAAACATGTACACTCCATATTTCGGTTCTGTGGTGTAATCCTTGCTTCCAAAGGATAACCCTTTCTAGATTATATCTGTACACCTGTTGTAGTCAATGTTGAACTTACACAGCAGTTACGTAGGTTTGTTTCAGACCTAGAGACTTGTTTTGTTCACGGAGATGTTGCACTGATGAGTTAGGAGGCCTTCATGCGGATGAACAAATTATTTGTCTAAATTGCGACGGAAGTAAGGGCGAGGATTGTGGCCACGTAAAATCGATTTAAGCCCCCCAGTGGAAATCTTCCACTGACCGTTCCAAGGCGGCTCTTCTGTGGCGATTTATTTATGCTGTTGTTTGTTACTTACTGTGTGTATCACTTGTGTCTTTTGGTTTTGGATGGCCATATGACCATTTTGTGGGAAAGTAACTGTCCTTATGGCCTTCCTTTGTTTAGGTTTCCATTATGGTCTGGTCGCTTAATGTTTGTATTTCTTTCCCTTTGGTGTCTTTTATGGGTGGAGTAAGTTAATTGTATCAATTCCTGATCTTTGTTTTACTTCTACTTAGTACACCATTTTTTAGTAAATGTTGAATTAATCCAGCAGTTAAGTATGTTTGTTTTAGACTTTGTGCACCTATTTTAGTCAGTGTTGAATTAATACAGCTGTTACGTAGGTTTGTTTCAGACTTAGTACACCTATTTTAGTAAATGTTGAAGTGATCCAGCAGTTACGTAGGTTTGTTTTAGACTTCAGTCAGATTTACCCCCAAGAACCTCAGTTAAATAAAGCATATTCTTCTGATACCGAGGCCCCGTTTTTGGATTTACATCTATCTATTGTAGATGGGTTTGTTTTGTGCAAAATTTATGATAAACGAGATGACTTTGATTTTGAGATTGTAAATTTTCCGTTTTTGGATGGTAATGTTCCTCGTGCGTTTATATTTCGCAATTAATTCGATTTGCTAGAGTGTGTAGTCATGTATCTGACTTCAACCCCGTAATAAATTATTAACGGCTAAACTTCTTAATCAGGGTTATCGGTACCATAAGCTACGCAAAGCATTTTCAAATTTTAGTGACGCCATTCTGATTTAATTTCAAAATTCAATATTGGACTTTAATCTCTTTTGCAACTAGGTCTATCGGAACCCGAATTTTATGGTGACTTAGTATATAAATTCAGAAAAATATATAACCGCAATGACTTCAGCACCCAATTTCGTAAAATCATTCTCCGATATAAAAAGATTGGTTACAACATGGATGTTATACGACAGACTGCATGCTTGGTAGTTAACCCAATCACGGTTGGCAACTTTGCTTCCCTCTTTAATTGCACGCCGGTGGGTCAGGCCTTAGATTCTATGACGGTTCTCAAGTAAAGTAGAAGTAAAACAAAGATCAGAAATCGATACAATTAACTTACTCCACTCATCAAAGACACCAAAGGGAAAGAAACACAAACATTAAGCGACCAGACCATAATGGAAACCTAAACAAAGCAACGCCATAAGGACAGTTATTTTCCCACAAAATGGCCATATGGCCATCCAAAATAAAAAGACACAAGTGATACACACAGTAAGTAACAAACAATAACATAAATAAACCGCCACAGAAGAACCACCTTGGAACGGTCAGTGGAAAGATTTCCACTTTTTAAAGGCTTATTGAGAATAAGAGAGATCTAATTCAAGGTAATGTTTGTTGGAGCCTGATGCTCTGTCTCTTGTCGGGCCCGTCGGAGTCTAACTGTTGGTTTTCTTTTGCTCCAGCATTTCAGTGGTTTTTTGCTGTCGAGTCCCCACCGTTGTCTCACCTCTGTGGTTCTTTGATTATTTGTGTTCACGGAGATGTTGCACTGATGAGTTAGGAGGCCTTCATGCGGACTGAACAAATTATTTGTCTAAATCGCGACGGAAGTAAGGGCGAGGATTGTGGCCGCGTAAAATCGATTTAAGCCCCCCCCCCCCCAGTGGAATTCTTTCCACTGACCGTTCCAAGGCGGTTCTTCTGTGGCGGTTTATTTATGTTGTTGTTTGTTACTACTCACTGTGTGTATCACTTGTGTCTTTTTTAGTTTGGATGGCCATTTGGCCATTTTGTGGGAAAGTAACTGTCCTTATGGCCATCCTTTGTTTAGGTTTCCATTATGGTCTGGTCGCTTCATGTTTGTGTTTCTTTCCCTTTGGTGGCTTTGATGGGTGGAGTAAGTTAATTGTATCGATTCCTGATCTTTGTTTTACTTCTACTTTTTATACACTTATTTTAGTCAATGTTGAATTAATACAGCAGTTACGTCGGTTTGTTTCAGACGTTGGTGTCTTTGGTGGGAACTGTGGGCTGATTGTATCGATTCCTGATCATTGCCTCCACTTCTATTTAGTGCACCTATTCTAGTAAATGTTGAATTAATCCAGCAGTTTAGACTTTGTGCTCCTATTTTAGTCAATGTTGAATTAATCCAGCAGTAACATAGGTTTGTTTCAGACTCTGTACACCTATTTTAGTAAACGTTGAAGTAATCCAGCAGTTACGTAGGTTTGTTTCAGACTTTAGACTCTTTGAACTCTCAAAATTATTAACTTCATGTTCTACTGCCATCAAAAAACATGTGATAAAATATTGCGACAAAGTCTTCGAAAGATCAGGTAGACAGTAGAAGTAAAACAAAGACCAGGAATCGATACAATGAACTTACTCCACCCAACAAAGACACCAAAGGGAAAGAAGTCTTAAAAAATTCTAATGAAGTTTTAAATAGATTGAAATCCAGGAGTTTTAACGTGCTTCAAGTCTGTCTACGTATTATTTTTCCACCCTTTACACTACACTTCCTCATAATCTTATATAAGGACATTTCATAGGGAAGACCTCCTCTATCTTGCATGTAATGCAAGAAATGCTTTTTTCACTTCTGAAGAGCATAAAAATTATACTTTATGGTCATGTCAGAAAGTGTATGAAGCTCACACCTTTCTACTTGCCAATATTTACATAAGATTTGGTACTAAGTTAATTAGACAAGTTGCGGGTATTCCGATGGGTACTTATTGCGCACCACTTGTAGCTGATATGTTTTTGTTTTGTTATGAGAGAGACTTCATGATATCCCTTTCTGCTGAAAACCAGTCTGAAATCATTGAAGCTTTAAGCTCCACTTCTAGATATTTGGATGAGTTATTAAATATTGATAATACCTATTTCGATGGTTTGATCAGTCAGATTTACCCCCTAGAACTTCAGTTAAATAAAGCAAATTCTTCTGATTCCGAGGCCCCATTTTTGGATTTACATCTATCTCTTGTAGATGGGTTTGTTTCGTGCAAATGTTATGATAAACGCAATGATTTTGATTTTGAGATTGTAAAGTTTCCTTTTCTGCATGGTGATGTTCCTCGTGCGCCATTCTATGGCGTTAATATTTCGCAATTAATTCGATTTGCCAGAATCATGTATCTGACTTCAACACTCGTAATAAATTATTTACGGCTAAACTTCTCAATCAGGGTTATCGGTACCATAAACTACGCAAAGCATTTTCAAAATTTTAGTGACGTCATTCTGATTTAATTTCAAAATTCAGAATTGGACTTGAATCTTTTCTGCAACAAGGTCTATCGGAACCCGAATTTTATGGTGACTTAGTATATAGATTCAGAAAAATATATAACCGAAATGACTTCGGCACCCAATTTCGTAAAATCATTCTTCGATATAAATAGATTGGGAACAACATAAATGTTATACGACAGACTGCATACATGGTAGTTAACCCAATCACGGTTGACAACATTGCTTCCCTCTTTAATTGCACGCCGATTGGTCAGGGCTCAGATTCTATGACGGTACCAACGTGAAGGCTTATTGAGAATTAGAGAGGTCTAATTCAAGGTAATGTCGGTCGGTGCCTTATGCTTTGTCTCTGGTCGGGCCCATCGTAGTCTAACTGTTGGTTTTCTTTTGCTCCAGCATTTAAGTGGTTTCTTGCTGCCGAGTCCTCACCATAGTTTCATCTCTGTGGTTGTTTGATTATTTGTGTTCACGGAGATGTTGCGCTGATGAGTTAGGAGGCCTTCATGTGGACTGAAAAAATTATTTGTCTAAATCGCGACGGAAGTTAGGGCGATGATTGTGGCCACGTAAATTCGATTCGAGCACCCCCCCCACCCCCCCCCACCCCCCTGCAGTGGAATTCGTTTCCGCTGACCGTTCAAAGGCGGTTCTTCTGTCGCAGTGTATTTTTGTTATGGTTTATCTTTGGGTGTTTGTTTCGCTTATGTTATTTTATTTCGGATAGCCTATTGGTAATTTTGTGGGAAAGTAATTATCCTTTTGGCTTTCCGCTGCTGATGTTTCCATTAGGGTCTGTTGTTTCATATTATTGTTTCAGACTTTGTACACATATTTTAGTCATGTTGAATTAATACATTTAGTTGGTTTGTTTCCGACTTTATTTTTGTTATGGTTTGTCTTTGGGTGTTTGTGTCGGTTATATTATTTTATTTTGGATAGCCTATATTGGCCATTTTGTGGGAAAGTAACAGTCCTTTTGGCTTTCCGCTATTGATATTTCCAGTAGGGTCTGTTGTTTCATGTTTGTGTTTCTTTCCCTTGGGTGTCTCTGATAGGAGCTGTTGGTTAATTGTATAGATTCCTGATCATTGCCTCCCCTTCCACTTTGTACACCTATTTAAGTAAATGCTGAATTAATCCAGAAGTTACGTAGGCTTGGTTTAGACTTTGTGCACCTATTTTAGTCAAAGTTGAATTAATCCAGCAGTTACGTAGGTTTGTTTTAGACTTTGTGCACCTATTTTAGTAAATGTTGAAGTAATCCAGCAGTTACCTAGGTTTGTTTTAGACTGTGTGCTCCTATTTTAGTAAATATTGAAGTAATCCAGCAGTTACGTAGGTTTGTTTTAGACTTTGTGCTCCTATTTTAGTAAATGTTGAATTAATCGAGCAGGTACGTAGGTTTATTTCAGACTCCGTACATCTAATTTGGTAAATGTTGAATTAATCCAGTAGTTTCGTAGGTTTGTTTCAAACTTGGTGCACCTATTTTAGTCAACGTTGAATTAAGCCAGCAGACTGTGCGCACCTATTTAAGTCAATGTTGAGCTGTGTTGTCTTTATTAACCCGTATCCAGCTGTATAAATTCACTTAACTGCACCGATTTCCAAGAAGCCATCAATCAAAGTGCTTGATACAATGTATTCGTTCAGTCTACAAACTGCATGATCCTGTTTGCAGACAAAATAGCTGCGAGGCACCATATACTATCGAAATAGATCACCTCTGACTGTGATTTCCCAGCTGAGCAATAAATCACAGTTTGTTGGTCAGTTGTAAGTAGAGACATCACGCGCATGATTTGTCTGCTTACAACTGACCGACAAACTGTACGTGCTATATTACTCAATAAATCACAGACTAGAGCTGATCTATCTCGATTCTAACACGCTGGAGAACGACAATAATGTTGTTGTTTCCTTCAAATTCTCAAAATTATTCGTTGTTAGAAGAAATCCCGCACGAATAATCGGCTCTAGAACATAGATTTATGTCCTTTTGTAACGTTTTCGGTGTGAGAAAGTGACGTCACGCCATCTAACGTCAAAGAATCTACGAGTGATGTCATAAATTTTGCAGCTTTTAATGATGTCAGTCGTCATGCTCTTCCGCACCGTGATTTACACAGTTCTTTCCCATTGCCTTTATAGGCCCGCTTTGTTAGATTTATCATTTAATCCTTATTCTGCTTATCCATTATCCCTTATTCGTCAAAGAAGCCATCTGATCTTTGAATCCATCTTAACAGGATATACTCTGTTTGCAAAGGTATTGGTTGTCGTGTTGAGCAGGATAAGGGATAAATTGTTAGTATATGGTACCGCGTATCTATTTTGTTTGTAAGCAGTCGAAAATAAGTAAAGGATCCATTTCTGTTCTGTACTGTTCTGACGCAGTTGAATATAGCAACACATGAACCAAGCATACGTTCGGATAGAGGACTCACCTCCGGTTCAATAGTCCGAGACCACAAGCTCAAGGCTGTCATTTGTCACGTGCTGCATAAACAGTGAAAACTCTCATCAGACAGTGCACACTCAGTCTGATAGGACATACAATAGTCAAAGCGCCAAAAGCACTAAAATGACAGATTCAATCAGAAATTTCAGATAGATCTGAACTTATATAAGGCCTTTAAAACAGGTTTCATGAACATATCTGTCTAAATCGCGACGAAAGTAAAGGCGAGAATTGCGGCCGCGTAAAATCTACTTAGCCCCTTAGTGAAATCCTTTTCACTAACCGTGCTAAGGCGGCTCTTCTGCTGCGGTTTATTTTTGCTATGGTTTGTCTTTGAGTGTGTGTATCGCTTAAATAATTGTTTTGGATAGCCATTTGGCCATTTTATGGGAAAGTAACTGTCCTTTTGGCTTTCCGCTATTGATGTTTCCATTAGGGTCTTGTGTTTCTTTCCCTTTGGTGTCTCTGATTGGAGGTGTAGGCCCTGGTCATTGCATTCACTTCTATTTTTGGAAATATAAACAATAATGGCAGCTCTACAAAATTATGTTATGAAATGTTTGCAAATGTTTATATAGTTCTATGAAGTGCCATTTATTGTTTCGAATTTAGATGAGTCCATTTTATCTAGAATTCTGTACGTTTTAAAAATCGGACTAAAATTGGAAGTTTTCAAATACTCGTATGTTAAGGCAATCTTGAATTCTTGCAGACAGCCCAGGTTTGGGGAATATAATAAAAAGGTTATTGACACTATATTGTGATGGTGGAGACGCGCTCGCAAGCTCGTGCGTTCTTCGCCATATGAACTCGTGCCGAATATTTCACAACAGAAAGTCAATTACCTATAATTATATATTTTGACTGCGATTCGAACCCACGCATAGATACGGCGACGTCGCCTAGCACTGCAGTGGCCGAAGTCCTTAACCACTGCGCCACAGAGGCAATTTAGGGGATTTTTCAAGATAAAAGAAGAAACTTTTCGCTGAATCAATTGCTCACATATATAGTAAAATTTCTATATTAAGAACACATTTTGGACTGTTCAGAATTGGTCTTTTAGACAACTTTTGAACAGTCCTAAAGGTTGTCTCTTTCTAGAAGGAACTGGGTGCAGAAAACACACAGACACAATAATTTAAACCTTTCGAATATGCTTTTTAAAGGAGAAGTTGTCTTAATTATGTTTCCCCTGAAATTTTTTTTTTCGGAGAGACATATTGTTTTTCCCCCGGGCGTCTGTCTGTCCGTCTGTCCGTCTGTCCGTCTGTCACACATTCGTGTCCGCTCTGTAACTTGAAAACCGTAAGAGCTATCTTCACGAAACTTCGTATAAATATTAATCAGCATTGGACGACGTGCAGTGTGCAAGAACTATAACTCTCGCATTTACACTTTTTGAATTATCTCCCTTGGAAGTTTGTTGGTATGTATATATGTTTGGGCAAATCTTGTCCTGTCAATTACTTTCTTATTTTTTGAAGGATTTTAAAATTACTTGGCAGAAATATTAACAACCATAAGACGATGTGTGGTGCGCATGAGGCAGGTCGGTACCTCAAAGGTCAAGGTCATACTTAGAGGTCAAAGGTAAAAAAGGGTCCTTTTTCGTATTTGGTCAATAACTTTCTTATTTTGAGGTGGATTTTAAAATTAAGTGGCATAATTATTAACAACCATAAGACCATGTGTGGTGCACATGAGGCAGGTCGGTACCTCAAAGGTCATGGTCATACTTAGAGGTCAAAGGTCAAAAGGGGGCCTTTTTTCGTATTTGGTCAATAAATTTCTTATTTTGAGATGGATTTTGAAATCACTTGGCAGAAATGTTAACCAATATAAGGCGATGTGTTGAGCGCATGACCCAGGTTGGTACCTCAAAGGTCAAGGTCATACTTAGAGGTCAAAGGTAAAAAAGGGGCCTTTTTCGGGTTTTGTCAATAACTTGCTTATTTTTAAATAGAATTTGAAGTTTACTTGGCAAACATGTTAACTATCACGCGACGATGTGTTGCATGCATGATTCAGTTTGGTACCTAAAATGTCAAGGTCATACATAGAGGTCAAAGTAAAAAAGGGGGTCTTTTTTCTTGTTTGGTCAATAACTCTTATTTTTAGATGGATTTTGAAATTGCTAGGCAGAAATGTTAACCACCATTAGATGATGTGTTGCACGCATGACCCAGTTTGGTACCTGAAAGGTCAAGGTCATACAAAGAGGTTAAAGGTAAAAAGGGGCCTTTTTGTTGTTCTGTCAATAACTTTCTTATTATGCCCCCAACTTTGAAAAAGTTGGACTGGCATATTGGTTCTGGTTCGTTCGTCCGTCCATTACGCTTTTGATGCATAGCATAACTTAAGAACCGTGTATGCTAGGGTTTTGAAATTTCATATATGGATTCCTCATGGAAAATTAGCTGACGCGTATTTTTTCTCGTCCGGATTATGCCCCCTTCAAGAGTTATTGCCCTTTGAATTTTTTTTAATAAAATCATGTCAGCAAGATATCTCAACAACTATTGGAGCTAGAGCCTTGAAAATTGGTGAATATATTGGTGGTGATGAGTAGATGAACTGATTAACTCTTGACAAAATTCCGAAAAATACTTTGTGAGTTATGGCCCTTTGTCATTTTGGTAATTTGTGCCCATTGTAATGTATGCTAAAAGTGATGCCTAGCATAACTTTAGAACCGTGTATGCTAGTGTTTTGAAATTTCATATATGGATTTCTCATGGAAAATTAGCTGACGCATATTTGTTTTCTCGTCCGGATTTTGCCCCTTTCAAGAGTTATTGCCCTTTGAATTTTTTTTTAATAAAATCTTGTCAGCAAGATATCTCAAAAACTATTGGAGCTAGAGCCTTGAAAGTTGGTGAATAGATTGTTGGTGATGAGTAGATGAACTGATTACTTTATTACAAAAAAAAATCCGAAAAATACTTTGTGAGTTATGGCCCTTTGTCATTTTGGTAATTTGTGCCCATTGTATTGTATCCTAAAAGTGATGCATAGCAAAACTTTAGAACCGTGTATGCTATAGTTTTGAAATTTCATATATGCATTTCTGATGGAAAATAAGCTGACGCGTATTTTGTTCTCTTTAGGATTATGCCCCTTTCAAGAGTTATTTCCCTTTGAAATTTTTTTAATAAAATCTTGTCAGCAAGATATCTAAAAAATTATTGGAGCTAGAGCCTTGAAAGCTGGTGAATATATTGGTGGTGATGAGTAGATGAACTGATTAACTTTTGACATAATTCCGAAAAATACTTTGTGAGTTATGGCCCTCTGTCATTTTGGTAATGTGTGCCCATTGTAATGTATGCTGAAAGTGATGCATAGCATAACTTTAGAAGCGTGTATGCTAGGGTTTTGGAATAACATATATGGATTCCTCATGGAAAATTAGCTGACGCGTATTTTTTTCCTCGTCCGGATTATGCCTCTTCCAAGAGTTATTGCCCTTTGAATTTTTTTTAATAAAATATTGTCAGCAAAATATCTCAAACACTATTGGAGCTAGAGCCTTGAAAAGTAGAAGTAAAACAAAGATCAGGAATTGATACAATTAACTTACTCCACCCATAAAAGACACCAAAGGGAAAGAAATACAAACATTAAGCGACCAGACCATAATGGAAACCTAAACAAAGGAAGGCCATAAGGACAGTTACATTCCCACAAAATGGCCATATGGCCATCCAAAACCAAAAGACACAAGTGATACACACAGTAAGTAACAAACAACAACATAAATAAATCGCCACAGAAGAGCCGCCTTGGAACGGTCAGAGGAAGATTTCCACTTTGGGGCTTAAATCGATTTTACGTGGCCACAATCCTCGCCCTTACTTCCGTCGCGATTTAGACAAATAATTTGTTCAGTCCGCATGAAGGCCTCCTAACTCATCAGTGCAACATCTCCGTGAACACAAAAAATCAAAGAACCACAGAGGTGAGACAACGGTGAGGACTCGATAGCAAGAAACCACTGAAATGCTGGAGCAAAAGAAAACCAACAGTTAGACTCTTACGCCTGTCAAGATAAAGTGTGGATGACCGGCTCAAAATGACCTCCAGAAAAGAGGACGTAGTATTAACACGACTGCGCATCGGCCATACTAGAGTTACTCATTCTTATATTTTTAATGGTGATGATCAGCCTTCTTGTGTAGGTTGTGATCAGCCGTTCACTGTGGAACATATCTTAATTGACTGTGTTGACTTTTCACCCTCACGTATTTTATATTTCAAAGCTGACACTTTGTTGAGTATATTGGTGGTGATGAATATATGAACTGATTAACTTTTGACAAAATTCCGAAAAATACTTTGCGAGTTATGGCCCTGTGTCATTTTGGTAATTTGTGCCCATTGTAATGAATGCTAAAAGTGATGCATAGCATAACTTTAGAACTGTGTATGCTATGGTTTTGAAATTTCATATATGCATTCCTAATGGAAAATAAGCTGACGCGTATTTTGTTTCTCATCCGGATTATACCCCTTTCAAGAGTTGTTGCCCTTTGAATTTTTTTAATAAAATCTTGTCAGCAAGATATCTCAAAAACTATTAGAGCTAGAGCCTGGAAAGTTGGTGAACGTATTGGTGGTGATGAGTGGATGGACTGATTAACTTTTGACAAAATTCCGAAAAACACTTTGTGAGTTATGGCCCTTTGTCATTTTGGTAATTTGTGCCCATTGTAATATATGCTAAAAGTGATGCATAGCATAACTTTAGAACCGTGTATGCTATGGTTTTGAAATTTCATATATGCATTCCTGATGGAAAATTAACTGACAAGCATTTTTTTTTTCTCATCCGGATTATGCCCCTTTCAAGAGTTATTGTCCTTTGAAGTTTTGTCAGCAAAATATCTCAAAAACTATTATAGCTACAGTGTGAATGTTGGTGAATACTCGTAGATTGGTGTTGATGATTAGATGACCTGATTAACTTTTGACAAAATTCCGAAAAATACTTTGTGAGTTATGGCCCTTTGAAATTTCATATATGCATTCCTGATGGAAAATAAGCTGATGCGTATTGTTTGTCTCATCCGGATTATGCCTCTTTCAAGAGTTATTGCCCTTTGAATTTTTTTTTTTTTAATAAAATCTTGTCAACAAGAGATCTCAAAAACTATTATAGATAGAGTCTTGAAAGTTGATGAAAAGATTGGTGGTGATGAGTAGATGACCTGATGAACTTTTGACAAAATTTGACTTATGGCCCTTTGTCATTTTGGTAATTTGTGTCTATTGTAATGTATGCTAAAAGTGATGCATTCCATAACTTTAGAACCGTGTATGCAATGGTTTTGAGATTTCATATATGCATTCCTGATGGAAAATAAGCTGACACGTATTTTTTTCATTGGGATTAACTTAAGAACCTTGTAAGCTAGGGTTTTGAAATCTGATATATGGATTCGCTATGGAAAATTAGCTGACACATATTTTTTTCTCATCCACATTATGTCCCTTTCAAAAGTTATTGTCCTTTGATTTATTTGTTAGCATAACCTTCGGGCCAAGGCCACACACTTTGAATTATTATTGTAATCATGGTAATTTTCGGTTTCAATGGACGGGTTTTTCAAAAATTCCGTCCTTAAAAATAGCGATGTCCGGGTGGGTGGTTGGGCGGGTGGATGGGCATTTTTTTTGTGTGTGTTTTTTTTTCTACATAAACACATATAAACAGAGATTATACCCCTACACAAAAGTTGATATGGGGTGGGGATATGCCATTTGTCCTATACATACATAAATACATGCATGCATACATCGCTACCCTACCCTACCCCACGCTTCCCCACTCAAACCCACCCACCCCACCCCACCACACTACACCCCACCCCACCCAACCCCACCATGCCCCACCCTACAACACCCCACCACACCCTGCCCCACCCCACACACGCATGCATGCAGTCATGCACAAATCCTTTGTTGACTAGGAATATTTTTTTTTGTCTTTTTCTTCATAAACACATAACACATAAATTATACCCCTACACAAAAGTTGATAGTGGGTGATGATATGCCATTTGTCATGTACATACATAAATACATGCATGCATATATTCCTACCCTACCCTACCCCACACCACCCCACCCCACCACATGACACCCTACCCCACAACACCCCACCCCACGACAACACACCTCAACCCGGCCCACTCCAATTACACATGCATGCATGCACACACACATGCATTTACACTCAAACATGCATGCTCATACACAATCACTCATTTATGCTTGCACACTCACATACAAACACACATGCATGCATGCACACACACACACTGATGCTTGCATGCATACATGCAGGTACTCACACATGCATGCATGCATGTACACAAATATGCATGCATGCACACTAATGGACTCTCTGTTTATATGTTTACACTCACATACAAACACACATGCATGCATGCACACACACACACACTGATGCTTGCATGCATACATGCAGGTACTCACACATGCATGCATGTACACAAATATGCATGCATGCACACTAATGGACTCCCACAATGTCATGCACACACACACATGCATGCACATGCAGGCATGCACACTCATGTACTCACTATGCACACACACACACACACACACACACACACATACATAAATACATGCATGCATATATTCCTACCCTACCCCACCCGACCCCACCCCACCGACCCCACCACATGACACCCTACCCCACAACACCCCACCCACCCCACGACAACCCACCTCAACCCGGCCCACAACACTTACACATGCATGTATGCACACACACATGCATTTACACTCAAACATGTATGCTCATACACAATCACTCATTTATGCTTGCACACCCACATACAAATGCACATGCATGCATGCACACACACACACTGATGCTTGCATGCATACAAACACCATTTCTAGTTTTTAGATGGATTTTGAAATTAATTGGCAGAAATGTTAACCACCATGAGACGATGTGTTGTGTGCATGACCCAAGTTGGTACCTCAAATGTCAAGGACAAAAGGTCAAAGGACAAAAAGGGCCTTTTTTAGTGTTCAGTCAATAACTTTCTTCTTCCTGGATAGATTGTGAAATTACTCGGCAGAAATGTTTACCATCATGAGACGATGTGGTGCACGCTAGACCCAGGTCGGTACCTTCAAGATCAAGGTCATACTAAGAGGTCAGAGGTTAAAAAAGTTTTTTTTTTTTTTTTGTGTCCAGTCATTAACTTTTTATTTCTGGATGGACTTTATAAAGTAACCATGCATAAATGTTCACCGTCATTAGACCATGAGTCATGTGCAAGACCAAGGTCAATACCTCCAATGTCAAGGTCATACCTAGAGGTCAAAGGTAAAAAAGGACAGTCAATAACTTCCTTATTCTTTGATGGATTATGAAATTACTTGGCAGAAATGTTAACCATCATGAGGCGATGTGTTGTACCGCAAAGGCCAAGGCCATACTTAGAGGTCAAAGGTAAAAAAATGCTTTTTTTGTTTACGGCCAATAACTCTTTTATTTTTCTATGAACATTTTTAAAGTTACTATGCAGAAATGTTCATCTTCATTAGATGATGTGTTGCACACAAGACCAAGCTCAATACCTCCAATGTCAAGGTTATACTTAGCAGTCAAAAACGGGAGAGACATATGTGTTTTTGTAGAAAAACAAATTCTAGTTTTACTTGATCTTAATAGCGGCATTTCACTGTATCTAGAGAGACTCGAGTTAATGGTCGACACAGCCATCGGTGCTCAAGCCATTGAGGTGCCACTGTATGTTCCCTAACGAGAGTCTCATTCGTTTTTTTTTTCAAACACAAAGTTTCGTCAAACACCGCTTTCAACATAACAGAATCGTTTTATATAGTACGTCATAGGCACTATTTGACTGCACTTAAAGACTCACACAACTCTGTTGCAAACATTAGCTGTATTCTTACTTTGGTGGTAGGAGGCTACTTTATGGTTTAATTCATACTGGAGATAAACCATCAGATTTTCCAGTATTGTGCCAGCGTAACTTTTATTTATCCCCTTTCACAGACTCACGGAGGCAACCGTAGGTCTCAGGCCAAAGGATGTGCACTGCAACAGTAAACAGCTTGCGTATAAGCTCACCATAGTTAAGTGTGAATAGGTTTTGTATTGGAATTTAACGGCCCGGTCAACTCTATTTAGGTTACACAGAGCCAGCCAGTTCACCTATCCACACTTTTTCTGGGCAGACTTATACGTAACCGGTTAAACATTACATTGCACATTATTTCGACTGCATCATATTACCTATGTTGAACCCTTTCCTACTAAGATATCTTTTTACTTGTCTGAATCCCACCCCCTCCATTTCTGAGCCCCAGAACTACCTAAAATCGACATTCCCCACCCACGGACAGTTAAGTTTGCGTAAGGATTAGTTGTCCTGAAAAACGGCCTGTTTTTTCGCGCAGCTCCCCACTAGAAACATACCTATGTGGGGTTTGAAGGGGACGGCAGCCCCCACCCCCCCCCCCTCCCACGCCACACACACAGACCTCAACAAAATTCGGGGTATGGCCCAGCCGGCCGCTAAAAATGAAATCTGTGAGTGTGTGGGGTCAAAAATGCCTGGAAACTGTCGCTGGCAAAACATGCTGCAGACAGTGAGAATGGCCACTGCCAAACCCCTTAATTGTTGCCTTGTCAGGATTGTGAAGATTAAGATTCGGTCAAAAATACATGTGAAATTACACTTTTTGACACCTTTGAGAGGGCTTGCGCATGGAGGTGTGTGCCAATTCCGGTGAACCCTCGCGCCTCAGACATATGCATTGAAAGGGAAAGTGGTCTGTAAGTTACTGTGTTTTAGATGTCATGTGGTCTAAAGGTTTTTGGAGTTTAACCTGCAGACAAGCCGCAGGGAGAATTTATGTTATGGTTTTAATACACAATGATTTGGAAACTTTGGTGAAAATTGGTCTGGCAGAAGTGGGGCAGGTTTCTACACTAACACTTGAAATATTGACTTTGACTTGTTCTAAATACAATAATTTTCATAGCTATTAACAAGATAGCCCTAAAATAATGAGAAAAAAAATAAGCATTTCTATTAAAAACCCTTTATAAAGTTTGAATACAGAGAAATTTCCTTAAAATTCCGACACTTTACCGAAAAATGAGCAACACGTAAATATTTATCCGAAAGCTTTAACAGGTTTCCTGACTTGAAGCGGCACCCTGGATATCTTTGCAAAGGAAACAAATGTTCATCGTAAGAAACAACGTTTGCACCGACCGCTTGAAGAAGAAGCATGAACTCGGAGTCTTAAGAAAAAAAAAAATTTGACATCAAAGGTGGGTGGGCAACCTTCACCAACTTCAACATTTTGTGGACTTAGTCACAGCACAATTCAGATGATGAAATAGCTCCTACCTACTACACTTTAAATGTTCTATAAAACTGTGATCCTTTGGAAGGAAGGAAATCAACACAGAAGTGCAATTTTTTTTTCTGGTCCTGACTAGCTAGTTTCGGTCGGTTAAGTCTCGTCATAGACCCGCAAATATTTTCACATTCCGCGGTAGAATCAATGATCCCTAGGACTGGAAAATATTACACGCATTATGATAAAGGGCAGAGAGACAGTTTACGGACGACAAACATTCCCTTAACACAAACTGTGGTGATGTTACGACAACGCTCCCGTTCAAAATAGTGCACTTTTTCATATCTCCAAAATGGTTAATTTTATTTTAAAAATCTGTGGTATTTTTTTTTTTATTTATAAAGCAAACATAGGTTGTGGGTGCTCGTTAGAACCGCCTCCACCTATGTATTAGGGCCGAAATAAGAAAAATAATGTAAACCCCTGTAAACCCAAGTGTTCTCTATATAAAAGAAAAGGTTTGGAGGGCTGTTATTTTCATGTACTTGTTAACATGATGCTTTGGAAGCAAGGACTGCAACATCGAAATGATAACATTGAAGTGTACTTTCTTTTTCTGGGCCAGACTTACAAGTTTAAAACCTATAGATGACAGTCGAATCTCCCATCTTATAATTTTGGAGTGGTCCATTTTAGTTATATGGGTGTCAGATGCATTTTGATTGAGCTAAGTTGTCCTTTGAGCAAACAGTGTACATGTAGATCCTGATCAGAGCTACGGCGCCTGATCTATATCTACACTGTTTATCAATGTGCTGATGTACTGGGCATATATGGGTTAATGACACGTTGTCTTTCATTGAACACGGTATATGAGTACCAACTGTTGCAGTGTGTGGTGAGAATTGGTGTGCCATGTCCTTTTCCTAATACATTGCGAAATTCCGCTATAATTAAGGCCAGTTAAAATGGGATAAACATCGTACGATTAATCTTAAATTGTTCGTACGCACTTTGTAAAGAAGAAGTAAAACAAAGATCAGGAATTGATACAATTAACTTACTCCATCCATAAAAGACACCAAAGGGAAAGAAATACAAACATTAAGCGACCAGACCATAATGGAAACCTAAACAAAGGAAGGCCATATGGACAGTTACTTTCCCACAAAATGGACATATGGCCATCCAAAATTAAAAGACACAAGTGATACACACAGTAAGTAACAAACAACAACATAAATAAATCGCCACAGAAGAGCCGCCTTGGAACGGTCAGTGGAAGATTTCCACTGGGGGGCTTAAATCGATTTTACGTGGCCACAATCCTCGCCCTTACTTCCGTCGCGATTTAGACAAATAATTTGTTCAGTCCGCATGAAGGCCTCCTAACTCATCAGTGCAACATCTCCGTGAACACAGAAATCAAAGAACCACAGAGGTGAGACAACGGTGAGGACTCGACAGCAAGAAACCACTGAAATGCTGGAGCAAAAGAAAACCAACAGTTAGACTCCGATGAGCCCGACCAGAGACAGAGCATCAGGCACCAACCAACATTATCTCTTTAATTTTCAATAAGCCTTTACGTTGGAGCCGTCATAGAATCTGAGGCCTGACCCACCGGCGTGCAATTAAAGAGGGAAGCAAAGTTGCCAACCGTGATTGGGTTAACTACCATGCATGCAGTCTGTCGTATAATATCCATGTTGTACCCAATCTTTTTATATCGAAGAATGATTTTACGAAATTGGGTGCTGAAGTCATTGCGGTTATATATTTTTCTGAATTTATATACTAAGTCACCATAAAATTCGGGTTCCGATAGACCTTGTTGCAGAAGAGATTTAAGTCCAATATTGAATTTTGAAATTAAATCAGAATGGCGTCTATAAAATTTTGAAAAGGCTTTGCGTAGTTTATGGTACCGATAACCCTGATTAAGAAGTTTAGCCGTTAATAATTTATTACGAGTGTTGAAGTCAGTTACATGACTACACACTGCGTACGCCAGTTTCATCCATACATCGCAAAGTGTTCGTACGAGCTTAATTTGCGTTTCACTAAAATATGTCGCAATTTTGAATATGTTCCTAAACGGGGCCACTAATTGTCACATGCGTGATCACGTGCCGTCTCGAAATAGCCGTGTAAAGTAGATAACACGTTTTAAAATTATTGTTCCAGTGGACCTATATGTATATTCAGTACAAACAACGTTGAATAAACGTTGATTCTTCGTAGTTTCAAACTTGTGTTTGCATTATCGTAAGATACAGATATTAATTATCTGGACCCCTTTCCCACTGTACCACTGGCGAAATGGTCTGTTTTGTGGACGTCGTGACGTCAGACTAGCATTGATTTAACGTAGTCATAATAAACCGGGTGTTTGTCAGTAAATGTGGGGGTGGGGTTTGGTCTTCAGCATGAGTGCACCACGTGTATTCTTTAGTTTATAATATTAGATAACATGTGAGACTTCGCTTAGAATTTCAATACCTTTTAATAAATTCAGTAATGCAAGAGCATGAATACAAGATACAATTTATCGTATGAACTTTTTTGTTTGTTTTGTTTGATGTGCGGTTTAACGTCCCTGACATCACTGTGTATGTCATTTTGGAGACGTTGCTTCCAATTTTGGGTGACTTTTACCCGACAATGAGATGAAATGACATCTCAAGCCCTGTCGCCCAATGAAACCAATAGTGATTATAAGCATGGACGGTCCTACACTGACACCGCTTTGCCTGGGCAGGCTTATATCCCTAAGCGGATTACCAGTAATCGTGTTCAGCTCTGCGTGGAAGCATCATGCTGCCCAAATATTTCTTAAAGCCCCGATGGGCGGGGGCAAATTATCGCATGAACTTTAAACACAGTTTATGCACGTTTTTAACCCAAAACGTCAATACATGACGTTGTTTGATAAGAATCCGCATATAACGTCACCTGACGTAGCCTCTGTAAATATTCGTATTTAACGTATATCAGTTTTCGACTCCGGTTTGTTGTTGGCAATGATCTGTAGCAAATATTTTTTTCATTGATTGTTCGTCTGTAGGTGCTCGTTAGAACGGCCTTTCAATGAAAAATAAAGGTTTGCGTACAAACGAGCGTACGCACATGTACGTACGTGATCCTGTAGCCTCGGGTTAAAGCATTGTACCAGGAAGAACCTAAAGTTTTAAGAGCTCATATTTTTCAGACTATATGTTGGCATTGTGGTGATATGTATATGTCAAAAGGTTTATTCAGCAATACACTGGCCCTTACCTATGACCTCTAGGTCAAGTCATGGACTTAGAAAACTTTAAATGTTGAAATTATTTAAGAGCTCATATTTTTAAAATTATATAATGGATTTGGTTCATATTTGGTACGATGATAGACACACATTTAAAGTTTATTCAACATACCCGCACCAGTGCCCATGACCTCAATGTCAAGGTCACGGACTCATAATTTTCAACATAATAGCGCCCATGCCCGTGACCTCAAGGTCAAGGTCACAGACTAAGAATTTTTAATGTCAACGTGTTCAATAAGAGTTCAGTTTGCCCAACCAATTTTATGGATTAGGTCGTATTTTGTATGGCGAAAGATACAGGTCGTTTCTCCGGCTACTCCGTTTTGTTTTTGTCCACATCTGATTAATGTTCGGCTTGAAATAAAAGAATTAATCTTGAAAGGGCCGTAAAACCAAAACTCAAGGTCAATGCCACATACTTAGAATTTTTTTATGAATTTGGCTCATATCTAGATGATGATACACATTTTTTCAAAGGTTTAAACGACACTACCCACACCTACGCCGAGGTGTTCTCAAGGACAGTTTTCAAGCCGAGCAATGCGGCCTTTTTTTTTCAGGTAACATGCTTTTTTTTCTTGGATTGGTCCCTGGACGGGGGCATCTCTGTCGTTTTCACAATTCTAGTTTCATGTGTCGATTTGAGGTACACTGAGTCTTCATTTTAAACAAAAGTCTATTCGCAGATTGTGGGCAATCGTTAGAAACCCTGAATGCGCTGGTTTAAGCCTCCGCCAACCGTTGGTACAATGTACATGTACTTAGGTCATTTTGGAGACGCTGCTTTCGATTTTTTGGGACTTTTACCCGACCGTAGGGTGAAGTGACATTATAAACCCTACCGACCAAAGATACCACTAGGGTTTAGCAGCGGTCCCAATCGCACCACTTTTCTTGGGCAGGCTTTTACATTCTAAGCGATTTACCATGCAGTAATCAAGTTTGGTCGGTTTTAGCTCTGCACGGAAGCGCTAGGTCTCCAAGCCCCGATGGTCGAAAGCTAGCGTCGGTGCTAGGTAACACCATGAAATATAGATTGTGGGTACTCGTAAGCCCAACCACAAAGATGCGCTTCTAACTAGTACCCTCAACGCTATTAAAAAACAACACCAGAAACAAACTAGGAAAACCCGCAAACCAAACCCTAACTAAAGATTATAACAAAGGGGTCAGTTTCGAGGGGTCTTCATTGCCTTGCATGGGCTTATATAAATAATGGTTAGCCCCTGCCCATCGGGGCTTGAAGAAATAGATTGGGCTGCATGATGCTTCCAAGCAGAGCTGAAACCGACCCGCACACGAGGTAAACCGCTTAGAGGATCTAGGTCTGGCCAGCCAATGCGGTGCGAGTCGGCCCGTCCATGCTTATAAACCCTATTGGTTTCATTTGGCGGCAGGGCTTGAGATGTCATTTCATCTCAATGTCGGGTAAAAGTCCCACAAAATTGGAAGCAACGTCTCCAAAATGACCTTTACAGTGTTGACGGGGACGTTAAACTACAAATCAAACAAACATATAAGTAATGGGTGTTATCTGCGAATGTAAGCGAAATGGCATGTTACTTACGTTACGCAAGAGAGATAAGCGTTGGTTACTATAACCTACGCTGCGCGTTATCTTCTTCCGCTATGGCCGTGACATGTCCAAAGTTTAAGACGAAAATTTTAATGTGCGATGTCTAAATATTCATCTCAGAAATACGACAAAATGTGCGAACATCGCAGATATCGAACGTTTAATGAAACAGAATTTTTGTCGTAAGAACTTCGTACGATTTTTTAAGACAAAAATACGTCGCAAATGCTTTGATAAAACTGGCCCCAGTTCTGCTTTTACATTACGACAACTCATCCGTGTGACATAGCGTTTTATGTCACATCTCCAAAACAGTCAGTTTGCAATTGAAAACTTGTGCTATATTTCTTATGCTCGAAACATAGGTTGTGTATCTAACGAGGACCCACAATCTTTTTCTTGAAAAAAAAAATAATTCCTTCGTAAACCCTTGATACCCCTGTAAGCCCCAGTTTTTTATATATACAGTGAAATTCCGCTATTAAGACCACCTAAAATTAAAATTAATTCTGCTTTAAAAAACTTATTTAGTAGGCTGCACTTAAAATTTTCTTTGTGTTTTTAGCCCATAGTGTCCTCTGGTCAGTGGCAACCTTTGGTCAGGAACCACCTTTTGGACTGTTCAAAAGTGACCACCTTTAGGACTGTTCAAAAGTGGTCTTAAAGACCACTTTTGAACAGTCTCAAAGGTGGTCTTAATATAAGAATTGTACCGTATATATAAAGTAGTTTTCACTTACTCTTTCTTTATGTGTTCTATAGCCATGTCCTACCATAACGAAAACACGCCTTTTAAAAATTTGACCCCTTAAACCCCACTTTTATACAGAAAAACGGGGGTTTGCACGGGTATACATTATTTTTCTTATTTCTGCTCAAATACATAGATTGTAGGTACTCGTTAGAACCGCCTCGTCGAGGCGGTTCTAACGAGTATCCACAATCTATGTTTTGAGCAGAAATCGACGAGGCGGTTCTAACGAGTACCTACAATCTTTGTATTTGAGCAGAAATAAGAAAAATATCGAATTTTTTCATCTGAAATTTTTTATTATTCGGTTTTTAAATTTACAATGTATTTGTATAGGCATGTTTTCGTAATGAGTTAGAGACCACCTTTGCTACTGCTCAAATGTGGTCTTAAAGACCACGTTTGAACAGTCTCTAAGGTTGACTGAATATTGAACTTTTACGTAATTACAAGATGGAACATGGCAGATCATATAACTGCACTTGCGGCAGTCATCAAAGTAGTAGTAAGGGAAATCGAAAATAGCACCGTTACATTGAATTTGAAACAGAAAGTATATGCTTATAAGCTACAGAAAAAAAACTTTGACGGTAATCCAAGACAGGCGCACATTACGCAAACAAGCCTATACAAATCTATTGCCACCTTTATCGACGAAAAAATGAAAATTTTAAGATGAAAAATTGTGATATTTTTCTTATTTCTGCTCAAAATATAGATTGTGGGCACTCGTTTTAACCGCCTCATCGAGGCGGTTCTTACGAGTACCCACAATCTATATTTTTGGGCACTCGTTAGAACCGCCTCATCGAGGCGGTTCTTACGAGTACCCACAATCTATATTTTAGAGCAGAAATAAGAAAAATAAGGTATACCCCTGGAAACCCCAGTTTTACTATATTAAAAGTGGATGCAAACTCGCAGTAAAAAAACACATACTGGAAACAGACCTATCCAAATTGTTATGTGGAATATATTCTATCGTTATTAGGTAATGAGTACTCAGAGTTTTTTTTTTTTTGTTTTGGTTTTACGGCCCTTTCAAGATTATTTCACTCATATCGAGCCGATCGTTAATCAGAGGTGGGCGAAGACCGGAGTACCCGGAGAAAAACCACCTGACCTTCCGTTGCAGAACTTGGCGTCTCACATGTGACCCGAGCGAGGCTCGAACCACAGCGGCGAGAGACCTAATGATCAAGAGTCAGCGCTCTTAACCACTAGGCCACGGAGGCCCGTCTCAGAGTTCATATAAGGTTGCACGGTAAGGTAAAATTAAAATAAGAGCATATCATGTTCACAGGGGTGGCAACTAAGTTTACTTTCTGATAAAACCGTGTTTTTGAAGTACACCTATCTACTTGGCACTCGGACTATACAAACTTAGCACAGCGAAGTTTATTCATCCTAAATTGTTAATCACAAGTATATAAATCTTATGTGCCTGTCGATTTGATAAAATGTCAATCTATCAGGCTATCAGGGTAGCATACAGACTGACCTTGGGTCAGTGTTGAAACTTCTTGTAGACGGGGGAAAAGAAACTGTCCCCGATAGGGATCTAATGAACAGCCTGTGCAATCAACCGTCTCTTTGTTTACAATGTTTTCAATGTTCTGTCTTAAGATTACTATTGGCTCCATTTGTCGCAGACGTAAACAAGTCAGTCTGCTTGAAGAGCTCTGTAACCTGTATATACTCGGTGTTACCGTTTTTGCTGGAAGCAGGCGAACTTTAAACAGCTGCAGATTTCACTACGTCTTGAAGCTCACACCAAACCAGGTGGAATTTAATGTCTGTATGACTATTTCGGTAAGCCACCAAACTCGTAATATCTCTTGTTTTTTTTTTTTATATAGCTTTCTTTAACATCACTACCGTGAGCTACAATTCAATATGTAGAACAAGGATATTTTGTTCTCTTTCTTCGTATGATGTTTAATATTTTCTTATTTCCGCTTCAAACATAGATTGTGGATGCTCGTTAGGGCCGCCTACGATGAAATTCCGCCGCGTACAAGGATTCCAGCTCCTGCAATTAGCAACGTGGACCGTGAGTGCTATGGCGGCTAGGAAAGGTACACGAGCGAGTCTCAGGTGGTTTCGTATATATCCGGGAATCAATTAATCGGGTTAAAATAGAGCGCGTATGAAAATTTCAAAAGGTTTTACAATCAGTTTATATATATTTTTTTTCAGAATCCAATTACATGCATTAGGCAGACGTGTAAGCACTTTAAAATACTATATACAATAGTAGAACTTCAATGGCTCGAACCCATTCTTGAGTCCGCAGGGAATTCCTCCAAATAGGATAAAGGGATAATTTAGGTTTATTTTCTTTTATCTTGCAAATGTATGTTGTGTGTACTCATTAGAATCGCCTCGATGAGGCGATTATAATGGGTACACACAACATACATTTATAGTATAGAACACCAAAAAGATATCCCACAATTATCCCCAGTATGCCTCCTGGTATGTCACTAATACTTATTCTCTGTGGCTCGATATACCGATGTCTCGAACCAATTTCCATGTTCCCAAAGGGGGTTCGAGCCATCAAAGTTCGATTGTATTCCTCGTGATGTCAAACATGGCTGCTGCCATCACCCTGTGACCACCAGCCAGTGCTTTATAGACTCGGCACAACCCTCGACATCACGAAAACAAGCCTAAATAATGTTGACCCTCCTTTCAAGGGGGTTTACAGGGGTAAACCTTATTTTTTATATTTCTGTTCTATAATATAGATTGTTGGTACTCGTAAGAACCGCCTCATCGAGGCGGTTCTACTGAGTACCCACAATCTATATCTTGAGCAGAAATAAGAAAAACATCACAATTTTTCACCGTAAAATTTTCGTGTGTTTTTTTCGGCGGTAAAGTTTACAATGCATTTGTACAGGAGTGTTTTCGTAATGACAAGTTAAAGCTTGAACCGTGTATAGTCGTCAGACTTTGACTAACTATCCAAACTGTGGTGGTATTTCTCTGTCGAGACACGGTGAATACGCTAACAGATCAGCTGCGGGCACAGATCTTCTCATAAGTTCATCATGTTCTTTCTCAGTGCATTGTGTTTCCACTAAGCTGACACTGGCGTTATCATTTCTGGTCTGGCGCTTGGACTTATGGTGCCAGGACATCTTGAGTGGTAAGAGAAGCATGTTAGCTGTCTGTGAC
The DNA here is from genome assembly GCA_963580285.1 of Lucinisca nassula. Classification (NCBI taxonomy): domain Eukaryota; kingdom Metazoa; phylum Mollusca; class Bivalvia; order Lucinida; family Lucinidae; genus Lucinisca; species Lucinisca nassula. The sequence continues at coordinate 147,890,458 of OY757017.1, forward strand.
ATACATGTCACAGTCAAAAATAGCGATGTTGCCTCTTTTGCGGCGCCATTTTATTGCTATAATAAGGATTTCATATTTTTCAGGAGGCGAAACACGTACTCTTCCGGCGCAGCGAAAGTTTTGAACGTCAACCGTGGTTCCCTATGTCTAAATCAGATAAAGGAACATACACACCAGACCAACATCCAAACGGAACTTCAAGACCACGTGGTTGCTGTCACAAATTTAGAATGCAGACCAGTATTGATGACATTCGTTCGTCTGCCTTTTGGAGGGCTGTGTTTGCGGAATTTCTTGGAACATTTTTGTTAGTTTTATTCGCCACAGGATCGACTAGGCAAGGCTGGCAGAAAGACCCATTGGACATCGTTCAAATTGCCCTGTCGTTCGGCTTGAGTGTGGCTACAGCTGTCTGGATCATCGGGCATGTAAGCGGGGGCCATATCAACCCGGCCGTGACATGTGCGATGTTAGTTACACGGAGAATAAGTGCTGTTAGAACTGTTCTCTACATTATTGGCCAGTGTGTGGGCGCCATAGCTGCTAGTGGGATTCTTCTAGCAGTAACCCCGTCTGAAATAGTTGGTCCCCTAGGGGCCACAACACTGAGTGCTGGGGTCACTCCTGGAATGGGATGTGGAATAGAGTTCTTCATTACGTTTGGGCTCTTGGCGACAGTATTTGCTGCATGCGACAGTAAAAGGACAGATCTTGGAGGATCCTTTCCACTATCAATTGGGTTTTCTATCTCTGTTGGACACTTCTGGGCGGTGAGTATTTTCTTTTATTTCTTTATGTTTTGTTTTGTTTGCTTGGAGTTTAACGACACAGGGTCAATTTTCATTATACATGTACATACACAAGATTGGACACGCGGAGTTGACGGGGTAAACATTATTGGGTTTATTACAGAAAACGCTACTCAGAATAAGCCAGAAATAAAAATGGAAAGACTTGTTGACATGAAGGGGACCACAAACGCTGCTTGCAAATAGCTTTTGATTCAAAGTTGAGTGCCCGCTGGGAAGAAACACGAAACTGTTAGTACACCAGTAATATAAAGCCAATTCCATTACGAAAACACGCATATTTAAATACATGTACATGTATATTGCATTCTTTTCCCACCAAAAATAAAATGAATATTTGCAAATAAAAACTTCTGATATTTTTTCAACAATCTCTAGTTTGGACCAGAAATAAGAAGAAAAATGTATACCCCAGTAAACACCAGTTTTACAATATAAAAGTGGTGCTAAAGGGGGGTAGTTTTCGTAATGTAATACATGCGCATTCGTTAAAACCATGTCAACGTCCAGGTTTTTAGCACAAATGATATAATTTTCCTCAGAAAAAATGTAAGTAATGAATATTTATAATAATGGTAGCTAATCACCAGGAATATCCAAGTTGCAGGTAAACGATTAGAGATTAAGCAAGCTTCGGCTTCTGTAGATAAGGACAAACATAAGACCAACATATTTCGGTGTACTATACTTCTGTGCCGCCATTGGTCAAGGCTGATTAACATAATATTGCACTCTATTGTATGTACAACTACAGAGGCTTTGTTTTGTTTTTTTTAAGAACAGAGAAATCTAATTTCGCAGATCGATATTTTAGTTTTCCTAACTGATGATCTTTTCACTACCGGGGAAGTATCGATCACCACAAAACATCGATTGCCACAAAACAATCGTTCACAACATTTATTTGCGATTTTGATCAATCGTACTGCTGAAAAGCGACTATTTCGTCTATTACTGTTGTATATGAATTTTGTATATTATTTTAGTCTACGTCTCGTTGCAGGTAGAATATACGGGGTCCAGTATGAATCCAGCAAGAAGTTTCGGTCCTGCTGTTGTCATGGGAATATGGGACAATCACTGGGTATGGAATATGGAGTAGTGAAATGAACGACAAAACGCCGCAAAACTGTTTCAGATAATTTATTATATCCCGTATAGAACTTATATTGAATACCATAGTCCGAAATAGTCTTAAGTTTATAATCCTTGAAATACAGTCAATGCACACGCTTATTTCGCTCATATTGACTATAAATGCTTCGCACCCGGCCCATCGCGGCTTGGAGAAATAGATTGGGTTGTCTGGTGCTTCCACGCAGAGCTAAAATCGACCGAACATGAGTACTGGTAAACCGCTTAGTAGGTTAAAGCCTGTCCAGGCAAAGTGGAGCGAGTTGAACCGCCCATGCATATAAACCCTGGCGGTTTGTTTTGGCGGTAGCGTTGAGATGTCATTTCATCTCAGTTTCGGGAAAAAGTCCCACATAGTTGGAAGCAACGGCTCCAAATTACCTTAATTGTGTTGCCGGGGATGTAAAACATCATCAGAAACGTACATGCTTCTCAAGCTTGACGCGTCCAAAACCCAAACTGAGCGCCATAATTCTACAAAGCATGCCCCAATATTCACGTATAATTTATTTGTTTTGAATAACAAAGTTTTACAAAGAAATTTGATTTCTTAATGGCCCCCTTCCCTGATCCAAATTTTATACCACCACATTTTTTTCGAATCAGTTTGCGCCCTTGTTCAGCAGAGAAAACCAAGCGTAAATGACCTTTAAGGCATGTCAAAATAATATGTGTATTCACGTTAGCAAGTCCGTGGAAAGAACGCCCCAGAAAACCTCACTTTTTATAGAGAAAACTTGAGTTTACATGGGTATACATCATTGCTTATGTCTGCTTCAAGACAAAGGTCGTGGGTACTTGTTAGAACTAACTCAGTTGGGCGGTTCTAACGAGCACCTAAAACCTATGTTTTGAGTGTATGTATAAATAAGACAAAAGCCACAATTTTTTAGCAGAAATTTAACCGTTCTGGAGGTCTGAAAGAGTGTAATGTCGCACGGATATGCAGTCGTAATCTATGGCAGTTCCACGAAACAGTTCATGCGAATTGTAAACAAGCTAGTACACATGGCCAAAATTTGGCTGTGACTCTGAAAACAAGATTAATGTAAATACTATGTTTTTCCTCCTGTTCTAGTGATTTTGTAACAGTGTGGCTTGAAACGCCTGTACTCTTTGATTGGGGCTTTTTTTTCTAAGTGGCTTTATCACATACACACTGTTATAGCAACGTACGCAACAGTCGGCACATGGCTGGGTGACCTCATGACCTGACACATCACGTTAACACGTCTGTGTTATGAACACCCTATAAACCTGAAATGAGGTTTTCAGTGGTATACGTTAATATTTTCTTAATTTTATTGGTTTTGTTAGAACCGCTTCAATGAGGCGGTTCTGGCGAGTATCCACAATCTATGTTTAGTGCAGGAAAAGGATAATATCAAAAATCGTTAATTTTATAAATATGAAAGACGCCGTAACGTTACGATAACAAATCCGTGACATCATGTAGTGCATTTTTTCATATCTCTAAAACGGTCATTTTTATGAAAATTTATGACAGTCTCCTAGTTTATACTCCAAAAATAGGTTGTGGGTGCTCGTTAGAACGCCTCGAATTGTGGTAAATGCAATACACTACTAACTGTTTATAACACTTTTCATTATAACACGGTCTATGGATATAACACGGCTAAAGGATGGATGCCAAAAATGTATAGATTACAGCATAGAGTTTATCTAACACGGTTGTTTAACTAACACGGTTACATGTACTCCCCTGAACCCAACCCATAGAGTTATAAATACGGTTACTCTTCTTGACCGAAATTGTTAAGTTTTTAATTTGGTGGACATTTTGAGGGTGCCCAAATGTAATGTTGTCAGAATTGTTCACTTGCGCACACATTGCGATCAAACCATCCAGGCATATGTACTGACCAAGTTTTCCGCTACTGCACTGTCGATGATAAAATCCCAAAGAGAGAGGAAAAAACGAAAAAACACGCGACACCGACACGCCTTCAAAAAATAAAGCGCTAACGTTTAACCATTAAATTCATATTCATATACTTGCCAAACCCAATGTATGAGTCCAGTCCAGACTCTATTGATAACTCTCTTACGCAACACGCTTACCTCACATCAATAAGACTAGCGAGGCTTTTGTCTATGAATAAATGTTACCTTGGTTTAAATGAATACGTGATAGTCACGTGGTCATCAACACCGAAGAGCTATTTTTGCTTAGTAACTTTGGGTCGATTCACAAACAATCAACCAAAAAAACATTTATGTTATTGTTATTCATTATATAATAAGTCTAAGCGGTCCTGTTTTGTTTGCATGTTTTAGGTGTACTGGGTGGGACCTATAACCGGTGGGTTGGCTGCTGCTCTTATCTATGACTTCATCTTGGCATCAAATGTTTCGCTGGCCAAAGCGCGAGATCTCTTGATGGCGTCAGAGTATGATGACAGTAAACATCCGGCAAGGAAGGTCACGGTCAGAGTATTAGAGGACGATGGTGAAGGTGGATTTTAGGAAATTGAGAGTTTCAAACATGATCATAACAAGCTAGGGGATAGACCTGGTCCTAAGGTTATAAAACGTTTTTTTCATGCTCAACTCACTTGAGCATATAAGTTGTCCTGCTGATAAATATTAAAATGCCAACATTTGTTGGCATTTTAATATTTATAAGCAGGACATATACCATCTTCTACGGACATAAATACGACAAAATCCTCAAATGTTGATATTTTAATAATAATATTATTATTAGCATTATAAATTTCATGCTCAATTTAGTTAAGCAGCCATCTTTATCTAACATATTTGGTGTGTTGTTCCCATGCTGATAGGACAGCCTCATCCCACAAAAGTACGTTGTCTTCATATAGGAAAACTTTATCTCACATAGTGTGTTATCACCATGCTGATAGGACATCTTTATCTCCGACATGTCTCATGCTGCGATGTATTCGAGTCATTTAATGCTTATTTATATTTATTCAGGAACTTGAAACATTTTTGTAAACTAAAAAGCGAAGTGGGGTGCCACTCTTTCAAAATTATTTCTGTCATCCATACCAATAAAAGATCTACTTTAAAACTCCCGACCAGCCAATGTAGAACCTCCTTTGAGAGTGACTCAAATAAAGAGTGACTCAGATTCGATTAAATGTGAAAAAAGTGTGTCTATTTGATGAAATTATTGCAGCTGCGTCAGTTATTTTATAAGTGTAGTATCCGTTTACATTTTATGCATCAATGCTGTAGTTTAATTCAATATTTTCGTTTTATCAAAATACTGTCTAGTTACCTAGTTTCTTTATTTGCGACAATTTGCAACAACGCATAAGTACAATCCACATGTCTCTATGTAATGTATCTATATAATAATAAAATATTTATCTTATAAGGTCGTTTTTATTTTATTTTAGTGTATAACGCTTGGTTACCTGGGCGTAACGTCACATTATCGTCTTTTATTAATTGAATATTGTGTATTGTTCGGAGGTCATCCGTATTAACACTGAGGTCAAAAATCAATAATCATATCTTTAATGGTGTCAGTCACATGTAATCAAGTATTTTCATACTGGCCCAGTTACAGGTCCTCGGTCTGCTGTGTTGGTCCCGAGGCCAATACAGCAGCCCGAGGACCTTCGGCCTCGAGCCAATACGGCTAACCTCGGACCTGTACATGTAACTGGGCCAGTACGAAACTACTTGATTAATAGCAGTATATATATCAGTCCTATGTTTTCTATTGAACTTCTTTGGGTGGTTGGCGAGGCGAAGGTGTCGGGTATATTACTGCACTGGGGAGTACAACTGATATTGGCTTACAGTTGGGCTAGGAGGATTGCTGTATGATAATCTTTCTCTCCTGTCCCTCATTTTCATCTCCTCTACTATCTTTGCTTCTCCGCCCGTCGGGGCTTGAAGAAATAGTTTGGGCTGCATGATGCTTCCACGCAGAGCTGAAACCGACCGAACCTGAGTACTGGTAAACCGCTTAGAGGTTCTAAGCCTGTCAAGGAAAATTGGTGCGAGTCGGACCGTCCATGCAAATAAACCCTATTGGTTTCATTGGGTGGCAGAGCTTGAGATGTCATTTCATCACGGTGTCGGATAAAAGTCCCAATTGTCTCCAAAATGACCTATACAGTGTTGAAAGGGGCATTAAACCTTAAACCAAACAAACAAAACTATATTTGCTTTCTTTTGGGAGACGACACATAATGGCCCACAAGGGTCGATGTGTCGTGAATTCAAACACAATCAATCTATTGAAATTCTTTTATTTAAACTTATTCGACGGTAAACCCCGATTTCAAAACAAAAAAATTACACTAGTGGTAATTTCATATGATATACACGAAACTCGACGGAGGCTCATTTTATATATTTCGCATGAAATTACCACTCATGTAAGATCTCCTTTATATGCGTATAAACCATATTGGTTTCATTGGGCAACAGGGCTTGAGATGTCATTTCATCTCAATGTCGGGTACAGGTCCCACAAAATTGGAAGCAGTGTCTCCAAAATGACATATACAGTGTTGACGGGGACGTTAAACCTCAAATCAAACAAAACAAAACAAACAAATGCAGTTGTTTACAAAACGTAAAAATCACTCTTCTAATTGACCTATAATTGACAATAGAATAGTTTGGATTTTGTTTGCATTGAAGTTTTACGTCCCCGTCAACACTATTCGAGTCATTTGGGAATATTGTTTCCAATCTTGTGGGAGTTTTACCCGACATTGAGATGAAATGACATTGCAAAACCTACCATCTAAACAAACAAATAGGGTTTATATGCAGGGTCGGTCCGACTCGCACCAATTTGCCTGGATTAGATACCAGTATTCTTGTGCGGTCGGTTTCAGCTCTGCAATAGAGCATAATGCAACCCAGTCTATTTCTCCAAACCCCGATGGGCGGGGACCTCTAATGAGTTTGGAATTGTCCATTTCCAACCTGATTTTGTTAGTGTCACGGTTTATATTGTAAAAGTGCATGTACTTTAAGTAACAAGTGTAGACCCACATCAGATGCCGCATGCTGCATGTCTAAAATGTTTGACAATGCCCAAAACTAGGACGCTAGGTATATACAGTGAAATTTCCGCTATTTAAACCACCTAATATTAAGACTAATTCTCCTTTAAAAAGCATTTTCAAAAGGTTTCAATCATTTTTTCTCTGTGTTTTCTGCACTGAGTGTTTTCTAGAAAGAGACCACCTTTGGGGCTGTTCAAAAGTTGTCAAAAGACCACTTTTGAACAGTCCCAAAGCTGGACTAATTACAGGCTAATGAGAACATGCAGCTGGTAGTGATTGTTTGTTTGTTTGTTTTGAGTTTAGCTGACCAGTCAACTTTATTTACATTAGAAAAAAAAAAACATGTCCATGTAAAATAATGGCGTTCAACATGGTGACTGAAATTGCACGACCCGCAGAATAAGCGACCGACTGAAGTCGGTTGATTTTCTAAGAGTGCCCTAAAATCACCGTGTCATTCTGTCAGTCCCTAGCCACTTAAGTATCCATTCGTGAGAACGTCCGTCTGTCTGTCCGTCCGTAACCCGTTTGTGAAAATTGGTGATAGTCACTTAACCGCTTGGAATATTTAAACAATTTTTGGCATACTGATAGATATCAATGAGATTTAACCAATGAACTTGCGAAATATTACATTCCATTTAGTATATCCTCGCCGAGGCGAAAAATGTGAAAATTTTCGAACTGCTTCTCCTCGGAAACCGTTGGGCCGATTGAAGTCAAATTTCATATGGAGCCTCTATGGGATGGGGGAAACGAAAATTTGCTCATGGGGTCCAGGTCACATGACCAAAATGGCAGTCAAGCCATATATGGTCTGTCTTTCTGTCCGTCCGTAACCCGTTTGTGAAAATTGGTGATAGTCACTTAACCGCTTGGAATATTTAAACAATTTTTGGCATACTGATAGATATCAATGAAATCTAACCAATGAACTTGCGAAATATTACATTCCATTTAGTACAGCCTCGCCGAGGCGAAAAATGTGAAAATTTTCGAACTGCTTCTCCTCGGAAACTGTTGGGTTGATTGAAATCAAATTTCATATGGAGCCTCTATGGGATGGGGGAAAGGTTGCTCATGGGGTCCAGGTCACATGACCAAAATGGCCGCGAAGCCATATATCGTAAAAAAACCCTTCAAATATAGTCTTCTCAAGAACCATTGGGCAGATTTCCACGAAACTTGATAAATAGCATCTGGGACGTAGACATATCATAAATTGCTAAAATGGTGACCCTGGGTTGACCTTGACCTTTTTTGTGCCTAGGTCAAACTTTGACACATATGCTTTTGTATTGGAAAAGTGAGAATGCATTTTATCCTGCAAACGATTCAGAATACAGTACTAAAGTATAAGATATATTTTTGCTCATTACGATAAGGCGCATTTATTAGGGGAACCGTTTTAGGTCCAGGTCACATGACCAAAATGGCCGCCATACCCATATATGGTAACTCTCATAAAGCTAAAAGTATCCGGTGGGTCGTGCACTTCAGCTGAAGCACTGGTTACAAACATTAGTTAAAAGTGTAACATCTTTCTGATTTCTGCTTTCAGTATAGATTGTGGGTACTCGTTAGAACCGCCTCTACGAGTACCATTAATCTATGTTTTGAGCAAAAATAAGAAAGATATTGTATACCCACTTCAACCCTACTTTTCTCTGCATAAATGTATGTAGAAATAAACATTTTCAGATGTCCAATTTAATGTATTTTCCTCATTCTGCCCAAAGCCAAGATTGAGGGTGCTTCATAGGGGCCGTTCTAACGAATGTCATCAACCTATGTATTTGAGATAAAATATGGAAAAATGTGTACTTTTATAAATCCCAGTTTTCCCATTGCATCATTGCATCATGGTGCATGCACATAGGAAGTTGACCGAAACGTGGATTGTGAGTTCCGGTTAAAATTATTTCACTAGTGACGGTTCTATCCACCTCTTATAAGGAATGTCTGGAAAAAATACACCACTTGCCAATAACTTGAAAATCCTTGGAAACCCCACTTTATATGAAGAAACATTACGATAATACACCCGTGTAACTAGGGCTGGCTAATCGGAGCTGAAAAGATAATCGATTAACAGCCCTGTCATTGCGATAGATAATCGATTAGTAATCGCTAAGGTTTTTGTCATAATTTTACCTGTCTGGCTTCCTCTCTGAGCATGACTCTAACCATATGTTGCACTTTACCATATTTATATCTGAACAGACAGGCCTGAGCAAACAGTGTAGACCCAGATGAGACGCCGCATAATCCGGCGTCTCGTCAGGGTCTGCACTGTTTGCCACTCATCCAACTATTTTAGGCAAAACTTTGGGAAGTAAATTGTACCTATCAAGTAATCGATTAAAAGCAAATCGGAAATGATAATCATTTTTGTGGAATTTATCGATCGATTAATCGATTATACGATCAATCGTGTCAGCCTTACGTGTAACATAGTGTATTCTTGCAGATCTTCAAAATGACTACTTTTCTGATGTTTTTTTGTGATATTTCCACCTTTTAGACTCGAAACATAGATTGTAGGTGCTCGTTAGAACCGCCTCATTGAGGCGGTTCTAACGAGTACCAACATTCTATGTCTGAGAGCAGATATAAGAAAAAAGATGTGTACCCCAGAAACCGCATTTTTCTGTATAAAAATGCGGTTTAGATGGAAAGTCATTACACGTTAGAATCGCCTAAATTAGATCTTTGTAATGTACACCAATCATTTATGTTTGGAATAGAAATAAGACAAAAGATAATAAAATCATCTGTAAAATGCTTGTTCTAGAGGTATGAGAGACGCCAATTTAAGGACATGGATGTGTTATAGGATGCTATACCATCACGTGATCAAGCCCGTGAAATGAACACCGCAATAAACCCCACTTTATATAAAAAAAAACTGGGATTTACGGGGTGGTTCTTTAGTTTTCTTATTCCTGCTCCAAGCCATAGGTTGTTGTTACTCGATAGAATCGTCTCAATGATGCGGTTCTAACGAACACGCACAACCTATGTTTGCAATATACATGTAGATGAGAAATATACACGGATTTTCATCAGAAAAGTAGCCATTTTGAAGATGTGAAAAAATGCATTATGTCACACGGTATGGTATCGTGCTACGTTGCTTTCTTCCAGCCGGCTCATCACCGTACCTAATATAAATAAATAAATAAATAAATAAATAAATAAATAAATAAATAAACAAATAATTTGTCTGTTTGATTTGAGATTTAACGTCCCCGTCAACACTGTATATGACATTTCGGAGACGTTGCTTCCAATTTTGTGGGACTTTGGACAGGCTTTGATCCTCTAAGCAGTTTACCAGTACTCGTGTGTGGGTCGGTTTCAGCTCTGCATGGAAGCATCATGCAGCCCATCTTTTTCGTCAAGCCCCGATGAAAATAGATAAATAAATAAACAAATAAATAAATAAGATTAAAGAAAGACGCACCATAAGTTTCTCCAAAGTTTTCCCTGAAGAAGCATAGTTTTCGTCACTATTTTAGTTTCTTGTCAATTTCCGGGTCCAGGTTAGGCTGCGGTCATTTGAATCATCATTTCCGTAGTTAATACGTTGCACTGTTAATGCGCACTGTTTTATGTGAAAATCGGAGTTAAAGTATCATAAACATTTAACTAAAATGAAATTACCTCTGAATGTTATATACATGTAGTTCTCAAGCGCAGACAAATCGATCTGACTTTGCTCTTTGGCCGGATGCATCAGGCGAACAATTGCATGCTCCCAGTGAAACATCACTTTTCATAGAGAAGAGTAGTGTGTTAGAGGAGGGATGGGGCGCAAGCCATTCAATATTTTTCCATCTCTTTTCACACACACACACACACACACACACACACGCACGTACACGGGCACGCACGCACACACACCCCACACACACGCAAAGTCATTCGAAGAAGGATTGAAAAGGACGGTTAGCGCCATGTTAACGCGTCGGGAATTAACATCTTTATAAACCCAATTTTATGTAGAGACAACTCGGTTTTACAAGGGTAGGGTATACGTTTTTTTTTTTTTTGTTTTTTTTTTTTCTTATTTCTGCTCAAAGACATAGGTTGTGGCTACTGGTTAGAACCACTTCACTGTCGCGGAAATAACGATCACGAACAATCTACGTTAGGTGTTTAACCCCTTTTTGTACGAAATGGAATCTTCCGCCTTATATATAGCAGGAGTCCGTTTCATAATTTAGGGGTGTCTGGTTGTGTTTTCTTCAAAATTGATTTGGAAAATGGCTGAACTTTTTGCAAACAGTGTAGGCCCTGATCAGACGCCGCGTACTGCGGCGTCTGATCTGGGCCGGCACTGTTTGCCAACTACCCCTTTTGGGTTTCTGGCACTAAAAGGGTTAAACAAGATATTTAAAAGGATCACGTTCTCATCTGAAGAATAACAGGAGACATGAGAGAATACCCTAACTTTCACGGGTGTTTAATGGCATTGCGAGTTCATCTTAGAAGACTAGGTATTGTCAGTTTGCTATTTTGATTAGGAGTACACACAACATAGATCTTTATTTTATACTAAGCATTGAAAATCAATGGATATCTGGAACAAATAAAAAAGATATTTTCACACTATGAGTGTGTGTGTGAATTCGGGTTTAACGTCGCTTTCAACAATTTTTCAGTCATATCACGACGGTGTCTGGTTGCGACAGGGAGCTCAATGTTCACGTTTATAGTGCTGCCTCACTGAAGTATCATGTCCCAGACACATTACATGATACCACATCCAGTCACATTATCCTGACACTGGATCGACCAGTCCTAGCTCTTCCCCGTAAACCTGAGTGCCAAGCGAGGAGCAGCTAGTACCATTTTTAACGACTTTGGTATGTCGCGGCCCGGGATCGAACCCCAGACCTTCCGTTCCCCGGAGCGGACACTCTACCAACTGAGCTATCGGGGCCGGTTCACACTATGAGTGAGTGAGTGTTTGAGTTTTACATCCCACCAACAGCTAAGGTCATATGGAGGCGGGACCTCGGGTTAAAGACTGATCCGATAGGCTTGAGACCCCCTGGTATCGATCCTGCGACCCTGGTTTACAAGGCGAGTAGCGTAACCACTGCACCACGGAGGCTTCTTTTCACATTATGAAAAGATATTATATTTTCAGATTGTGAAATTAAAGATGACCGTGTTATTTTCACACTAGCAGCTCGGCCTACCTTTTTCGCCAAAGTCAGGTATAAAATGAAAAGAAAATTTACTCTTTTTTTTCGATAAATACAAAAAACAGTTCCTTTTAATGTGTTGAATAATTCAGAGTTTGCACTCGTGCTTCGCAGTCGTAAGAGTCCTGATGTTTTCAACACACTCGATGAAATAGTTTTGGTATTCGTCCCAAAAAGTAAATATCCTCTATAAGTTACACTATTATGCCCCTTTTCTGGTGCTGAAAGTAAATCTCAGTGTCTCGAACTACTCCTCTCTCGAACTGACTTTCTTGGTCTCTAAGGTTCGAGTCTTTAAAGTTTAAATATCTGATGAAAATGTTTAACATTTTTCTTATTTTATATTACAAACAAAAGTGTTTGTACTCGTTAGAACCGCCTCCATCACGTGAACATGTCTTTGAAATGAACACCCCTCTAATTCCCAGTTTATACAGAGCAATCTAGGATATACGGGGGTATACATTATTTTTATTATTTCTGCTCCAAGACATAGGTTGTGGGTACTCGTAAGAACCGCTTAAATGAGGCGGTTCTAACGAGCACCACAACCTACGTTTGCAGTAAAAATAAGAAAAATATCACGGATTTTCATCCAAAAAGTAGCCATTTTGGAGATGTGAAAATGGCACTATGTCGCACGGGTATGTTATCATAATGTCATCCATTGAGGCGGTCCTAACGAGTGCCCACAATCTATGGATGTGAATAAAAAAAAATAAAAAAAATAAATAAATAAGTAAATAAATAAATTAGATAATTATAATAATAAAAAAAAAAAAAAAGAAATCTATACCCCCTTTAACCCCATTTTTCTCTAATAAATTGGGGTTTAAATTGGTAATCATTTCACGGCACAGGAACAGCACCGACTTGGAACGGCCAGTAAAAATATTTGTGATTTTAAGTGTACTGTACTGGAGCCCAACTCTCACCCTGCGCCCCCGCCTATCGTGGCTTGAAGAAATAGATGGGCTGCATGATGCTTCCACGCAGAGCTGAAACCGACCGCACACGAGTACTGGTAAACCGCTTAGAGGATCTAAGCCTGCCCAGACAAAGCGGTGCGAGTAAGATCGTCCATGCTTATAAACCCTATTGGCTTCATTGGACGGCAGGGATTGAGGTGTCATTTAATCTCAATGTCGGGTACAAGTCCCACAAAATTTGAAACAACTTCTACAGTGTTGACGGGGACATTAAACCTCAAATCGAACAAACAAACAAACCAACCCTCACCCTCACATTCACTGTGTATTTAAGCATGTGTTTGTTCGTCCTAACCATTACGCAAACACGCCTATACAAATACATTGCCACCTTTATCGCCGAAAAAAAATGAAAATTTAAGATGAAAAAATTGAGATATTTTTCTTATTTCTGCTCAAAATATAGATTGTGGGCACTCGTTAGAACCGCCTCATCGGGGTTCAAGGGGGTCAACATTATATAGGCGTGTTTTCGTGATGTCATTAATGAATCAATACGGGCAACAAAGATATCACAATTAAAGCAAAGTTGACCCAAGGATGAGGACTCGAATGACATGCGTTAATGCGCATAACGGCACTGGACCACTGGAGCAAATTAAAACCAACAGTTCAACCTCGTTGGACCAAGCAACAGACACAAAAAATCTGGCTCCGACTAACAAATAATCAGCTTTAGGCCAGAGACATCTTAGAGTCTGAACCCCGACCGCCGGCGTGCTGATGATGATTTTGAGTTCGTGTTAAGCGTCAGCCCTTTTTGTGGGTCAGAAGCGTCAAACGGTTGATGGTCAAAAGATATTTACTGTTGTCAGGATGTTAAAAGTTAAGATATTATAATGATAATGTATAAACATCTAGAAAATTAAATCTTATGAAAAAGTCCAATTTCTTTTAAGAATTAGATAATACTCGTATTAACAAGTACATCTTGAAACAAGTGTTACAAAGTGTCAGCTTTGACGTATTCATCATATTTGCATTATTTGCTGGCTCCCAGCTTGCACATTGTCAATATTGGAAAAACAGGTAACCAGACCCCCCTGACCTTATGACCTCTAAACGGATACCGTGGCAAACAGTGCAGGCCCAGATCAGACGCCGCAGAACGCGGCGTCTGATCCGGGCCTACACTATTTGCAAAACGTTCAGCCATTTTCCAAATCAATTTTGAAGAAAATACAACGTGACACCCCTAAATTTTAAAATGGTATCCTGTTATATCGTATAAGGAGGAAGTTTCCATTTGGTACAAAAAAGGTTAAGAACAAAGTATAAAGTAAATATGATTTTATTGATATAATTTACAATTAAATTTAATAAAATTTACAAGTCAGAATGACTAGACGATATCTAAGATAAACGCGGATCAAATTAAATAAAATATATTTGAAAGACAGATAGTCTAAATCGCTCTGCACCACACACACACACACACACACACACACACGCGCGCGCGCGCGCGCGCGCGTACGCACTCACGCATACATACATACATACATACATACATACATACATACTCAATGGCATAAAGTGTATAATAAAATATGGAATTCCAAAATATGCTGTACAACAAAAAAGGACAGAAGAAGCCAGCTTTGTTGTCTCGCTGTCTCTTGTTGTGTCTTTTATTTCTTGTAGGAAGAAAATCTGGCTGGCCAAGGCATTTGCTGCATCTGAAATACATTGAACCGGACGGTAATCATTACGAGGTTCAGGCAGAATTCGCAGAAGAAATAAAAATATACCCCATTTTTCACGTGACCCATGCCCATCTTAAAAAGGTTGGCATTCTCTGACTCGAGTGAGTGAGTGAGTGAGTTTTAGTTTTAAGTCCCACCAACAGCTAAGGTCATATGGAGACGGGACCTCGGTTTAAAGACTCATCCGAAAGTCTGGAGAAGCCCAGGATCGATCCTGCGATCCCTGGTTTACAAGGCGAGTAGCGTAACCACTGCACCACGGAGGCTTCTCATTCTCTGACTCGAAAATAAAGCACGCATAAGACAAAATAAATGAGGAGACTGATCTAAGCTTTGCTCCCCACATACAGCAGCCGAAGACAGGTCAAAATGGACTGGAATGCATAGTTACTGGCTGGACTACTACCACTACGGCCCCCGCCCATAGAGGCTTGAAGAAATTGATGGGCTGCATGATGCTTCCACCTTTGACCTATACAGTTTGGACGGGGACGTTAAACCTCAAAACAAACAAACAACAACTACTACTAATAATAATACTTTTGATAATAATGACGATAATGATGACAATGATGGTATACAGTGAAACTTCACTAGCTCGAATACGGCCGTAAAATTTCTTCCAATAATTCCAGATGCATGCATCAATATATTTTTCATGTTTCAGGAAGGAATCCCTGATTTTTATCTTTCAATGGTATGTTGTGTGTACTCATTAGAATCGCCTCATTGAGGCGATTCTAATGAGTGCACACAACATACTTCTATTTCATAGACGATCGTAAAGCTATTAATAAGCGATCGCTATTATGTCTAATGATTTTGCGCTATAATTCCACCTCAGTAATTCGAACAAACTCCATCTTGAACAAATTTTCATGGTCCAAAGGTATTCGAGCTATTGAAGTTCGACTGTATCTTCGGCCCCGCTCATAGGGGGCTTGAAGAAGTAAATGAGCTGCATGATGCTTCCACGCAGAGCTGAATCCGGCAGCACACGAGTACTGGTAAACAGCTTAGAGGATCTAAGCCTGCCCAGAAAAAGCGGTGCTTGTCGAACCGTCCACGCTTATAAACCCTATTGGTTTCATTGGGCGACAGGGCTTGAGAAGTCATTTCATCTCAATGTCGGGTAAACGTCCAACAAAATTGGAAGCGACGCCTCAAAAATGACCTATACAGTGTTGACCGGGACGTTAAACATCAAATCAAACAAACATATTGACTGTATCTATTGGGGGTTGTCTGGTTGTTGAACAGAATCAATTTTGATGAACAAGTATTAGGAGTGCTTGGTGGGTTTGCGATTGGGATGGGAACTAGAATGGTTTAAGTCTTAACCCTTTTTGTACCGGAAACCCCAAAACGGGTTATTGGCAAACAGTGCAGGCCTAGATCAGACGACGCAGAACGCGACGTCTGATCACGACCTACACTGTTTGCAAAAGGTTCAGCCATTTTCCGAATAAATTTTAAAGAAAACACAACCTGACACCCCTAAATTTTGAAATGGACTCCTGCTATGTATAAGCAGGAAGATTCCATTTGATACAAAAAGGGTTATTCCTAGTGTAGCCTAAAATGTTTCCGAAAGGTGCAAGCAGCCATATCCTTATCCTACCATAAATAAATTCTTAAAATTATGTTGAAATACAGTCAAAATATCATAATTCTCCGTGTCGCGGCTGGCAAAAATGGATCTTTCGAGCACGTGTGTCCAGCAAAGACTCAGATCAGACAGAGTATCCGCACAGCCGGCTTAGAATCTTTGCTGCGGTAATATATATCCACATATTTGGATAGTGATTGACCAAAAGTTTCTTAGAGCTCTTCGCAGAGGTTATATGCCTTAGTAAAATTCCTGTATTAAGACCACCTTTGGAACTGTTCAAAAGTGACCGTTAAAATTTTTAAGACCACGTTTGAACACTGTCCCAAAGATGTGAGACAAAGACAAAAAGGGTGTGAAAGTACAAACATAAATAAGTGAGACTTTATAAATATGAATTACTCTTATTATTTTTTGGTGATCTTAACAGTGAAATTTTCACTGTACAATGTATATGTCAAAAGATATGAATATTTATTTACCTTGCCGATCCCAGTTCCTCTAAATCCACCCATAACTCCATCCATCCAGGGGTACGACATTTGACACTGTCCCCAGCAGTTCCACTGTCCACCCAATTCAATCGGGTATCCAATCAGACTGCCTGATCCGAACCCTCCGAATCCTCCATTCCACAGTCCACTGC
The DNA here is from genome assembly GCA_963580285.1 of Lucinisca nassula. Lineage (NCBI taxonomy): Eukaryota > Metazoa > Mollusca > Bivalvia > Lucinida > Lucinidae > Lucinisca > Lucinisca nassula. Next base: position 147,907,588 of record OY757017.1, read on the forward strand.
CGTAGCCAGTATTCCACAATCCAGTATTTAGTCCTGATCCTTTACCCATGCCCATATTCCACATCCCCAAACCTTTTCCTTTCTTCAGCATTCCATACCCTTTGCCAAATCCTGAGTTCCAAGTTCCCCAACCTTGTCCTAAGCCTACTCCTGTGTTTAACACCCCTGTCCCGACACCCTTCCCTACTCCTGCACTCAGTTTCCCCAAACCTAGACCGTTTCCTGTCCCCGTGCTCCATGTTCCCCAACCAAGTCCTGTACCTAGTCCCGTGTTCACCACTCCAGCCCCGACACCCTTCCTTGCCCCTGCACCAAGTGTCCCCCAGCCTAGACCGTTGCCTATTCCGGTGTTCCAAGTCCCTAAACCATGACCTTGACCTACAGCCGTATTCATCAGCCCCTGTATTTGACCTTTGCCTTTCCCATAGCCGGTTCTATATTGACCGTATAGTGGGTACTGAGGATATGGCATGAACGCATTATAAGGTGCTAGCTGGCCTTCAAAGCGTGGTTGTTGCATTAAATAATTGAACTGAAGGTAAGGATCCATCCAAGTTCCCTGTCCCCAGTTGTTGTGATGTACGCCTTGACCCAAGTTGCCGTGTTGGCCCCACCATCTGTGCTGACTCCAGAATCCTGGAAAGTAAATTAGTAAGAAAAGGTCTTCTTGCACACCAGACAAGGAAATCCGTGATTTTACCCTGGGATAGAAATTTGTGTTCTGACCATGGTGTTCCGACCCTAAATCGAATATAATCGCGTGTTTGATATATGCACTGGTTGAATACGACCTCATATGCGCCGTAGTTAAGGTTAACGTCATGCACGTTACGTGACGTCACTAAACATTCCTGTAGTGTCATCACAATATGGCGGACTTCGGTAACCGAAGTGACTGCAGCATTACAATCCGAGCTAAGATATGGGTGTGAGGGGTGGATAGAAAAATCCGTCCCTCGGGATCACTGTCCTGCATCACTCGGCAAGCCTCGTGATGCCGGACAGTGACCCTTGGGACGGATTTTTCAATCCACCCCTCACACCCATATAAGATTCTTATATCCCAGGAAAGGCCACAATCTAAGTCACCTATAGAAAGTGGCAAGGAGGCACACACAAAAAACAGCCCTTTTGATTTCATTGGGCGTCAGGGCTTGAGACGTCATTTCATCTCAATGTCGGGTAAAAGTCCCACGAAATTGGAAGCAACGTCTCCAAAATGACCTTTACACTGTTGACGGGGACGTTAAACCTCAAATCAAACAAAACAAACACAAAAACAGACGAAACATGAACCAACGACACAAAGCCTACCATTACGACTTCACATCCGTGTGACATGGTGCGTTCTTTAATATCTCCAAAATGGCTACTTTTCCGATGAAAATATGTGATATTTTTCTTATTTATACTCCAAACATAAGTTGTGGGTGCTCGTTAGAACCGCCTGATTGAGGCTGCTCTAACTAGTACCTACAACCTAGGTCTTATGAGGCGGTTCTTACGAACACCCACATCCTATGTCTAGGAGTAGAAATAAGCAGAATAATATATGCCCCGTAATACTATAAGAATCTTGTATGGGTGTGAGGGGTGGATTGAAAAATCCGTCCCAAGGGTCACTGTCCGGCATCACGAGGCTTGCCGAGTGATGCCGGACAGTGATCCCGAGGGACGGATTTTTCTATCCACCCCTCACACCCATATTGGATTCTTTTTCTGGCATACCTTCCATTTCTATTGCGAATTTTTAATGCTGCTGTCACTTCGGTTACCGACGTCCGCCATTTTGTGATGACACAACAGGAATGTTTAGTGACGTCACGCATGACGACGCAACGCATGAGGTCGTAATCAACCAGTGCATTTATCAAACACGCGATAATATTCAATTTAGGGTCGGAACACCAGGGTCAGAACATAAATTTCTATCCCAGGGTAAAATCACGGATTTCCTTGTCTGGTGTGCAAGAACCAGTTTTCTCAATGTAACATGTGGTTTAGAGGAGTGTTCATTACAAGGACTTGTTAAAAAAGCGAAAATTTGATTTCGAACATGAGCGCTCAGTACACTGAGACTTCTGTTACGAGCCAGGCGTAGCAGAAAGAAAAAGCAAACAAGCCTTTTGGAAAATTTTAACAAAATTTATTTACAAGTTAACTTTAACCTGTAGAAGTAAGAAAATTAAATGTACTTAGCTCTGTTATGAAATGTCCTGAATGAATCTATTTTCCTTGATCCCACAGAATTCACAGTCCAATTTGAAAAGTAATATCCTTTAACAATCCAACACAGAATTTAGAAATAACTTTTCTTCTAAGCCCAAACTTGAAACTCCAAAGTCTGACTCAATGAGAAAAATCAAGCTCTTTTATAGACCCTAAGATTTCTCTAGAACATTCCAGAGGGCTGTGGAATAAGATGAGGTAATTTTCTAAAAATAATGCAACCCAGAACTTTCTGGAAGTTTCTGAAGTACTTTTCCTTGTAAACATGTTGTTTACAAAAATGAAATTAATCTGTGACTCAGTTTTCTAGAATCTTCTATAAGAAGATTAACAAGATATTTATAGCACTATTAGGTCACAGTGGGGTGCAAGTGGGAATCAGAAAAATAAATTCTTATGCATAACACTTCAAACAGCTTGCGTACACACTCTCGAAAACCCCGATAATACACCCGTGTGACAGGTTTCATTCTTTCATATCCCAGAAATGGCTACCTTATCTATAAAAATTGTGACATGATTTCTTATTTGGTTATGGGTGGTCGTTAGAACCGCCTCATTGAGGCGGGTTCTAACGAGTACCCACAACCTGTGTCTTGGAGCTGAAATAAACAAAATCATGTACACCCTGTAAACTCCTATTTTCTCTTGGGTTTAGTGGAGGGAGGGGGCATTCATTTCACGGACTTGAGCCGGAGCAGAACATTTCCTACAGTTTTCAAGTGCGCCCAACGAAGACTCAGTTCAGCTTGCGCGTCCGCGCAGTCTGATCAGAGTCTTCGATGTGCGCTTTAATGGTAGCTAAGGGCCCAATGTTCCTTTATGCAGCACGAGAAGTCACTGGTGAGACTTTATGGATGCACAGGCTAATCTAATTCTTCGCTAGACGCACATGGAAATTGTAAGAAATGCTCATTTAATATTCTTTCTCTTACCGTGTGAGCCGTAACTAGCGACAGATGCTACACCTATAAGCAGCAGAAGCAGGCAGCATGACGTAGATGGATTCATTCTGTAGCTTCGGTACCAACAGACTGAAAAAAGTACAGAATAGCATCACCTTTACAAATCTGTGTACATCAAATAAACATCCTAGGATAAAGAAAAACTCTTAGTGCATTTACTAGTATATATACAAAAGTTAGGTTAGAAAGGGCATAAGGCGAATCATATATCACTGCACATAAATTTTGGATGCCCGTCCGAACCGCCTCAAAACGGAGGTTTTGACGAGCACAAACGGGCGCAAAGAAATATATGCTCCTGATAGGGCAAAATCACAAACTTTTAGGAGATAAAAGCAAACTTTCCATTCCAAAGTCATTCAGTTTTTCAAGGATCCATCTGTTTAAAACGAGATTCAAAAACGCATAAACGCATTGACAATTATCACTGAGACCATAAAAAAACACGCCTATATAATTTCGACCCCCTTCAACCCCACTTTTATATAGTAAAACTCGGGTTTACAGGGGTAAACCTTATTTTTCTTATTTCTGCTCAAACAAGTCTCCATCTGAAAAATGTCTATTTTCCATTATGATAACACACCCGTGCGATATAGTGCAATAATTACACCTCCAAAATGGCTACTTTTCTGACGAAAATCTGTGATATTTTTCTTATTTCTACTGCAAACATAGGTTGTGGGTACTCGTTAGAACCGCCTCATGGAGGCGGTTCTAACGAGTACCCACAACCTATGTCTTGGAGCAGAAATAAGAAAAATATTGTTTACCCCCGTAAACCCCAGAATTCTCTGTATACAGTGGGGTGTAAGGGGGTATTTATTTCACGGACGTGTTCACGTGATGCGGAGGTAAAGTTACAATGTATCTGTATAGGCATGTTTTAGTAATGCAAAGAGAACAATGAAACCATTGCTATGGTCATAAGTAAGACATATGTATGTGGTTTGTTCTACGGCCCTTTCAAAATCATTTGATTTATTTCGAGCCGATCGTTAATTAGGGGTGGGCGAAAACCTGATTACCCGGGGAAAAACCACAGGCCTTCCGTTGCGGAATTTGGCGCCTCACATGTAGCCCGATGATCTAATGATTAAGAGTCAGCGCCTTTACCCATTAGGCCGCAGTTTACGGAGGCCCGTAAATCTATGTGATATTTTGTTTTATTGAGGTTTAACGTTACGGTCAACACTATTAAGGTACTTTTGGAGACGTTGCTTCCAGTTTTGTAGGACTTTTACCTGACATTGAGATGAAATGACATCTCAAGCCCTGTCGCCCAATGAAAAGAAAAGGCTTATATGCATTGGATGGTCTAACTCACACCACATTGCCTGGTCAGGCTTAGTCCTTCAAAGCGGTTTACCAGTTCTGATGCGTGGTCAGTTTCAGCTTTGCCTGGAAGCACCATGCAGCCGATCTATTTTTCCAAGCCCCGATGGACGGTGGCGAAAATCTATGTGATATAATTATAGGTTTGTTCGTAGAAAAAAAAAGATATATTTTCTTATTCTTCCTCTTAACATAGTTTGTAGGCGCTCGTTAGAACTGCCTAGAGGCAGTTCTAACGAGCACCTACAAACTATGTTGTTGGGCAATGATAAGAAAAATGATGCTTACGCTTATAAATTCCTCATGCCCTCGACATAAAGAGGGGTTTGCAAGGTCACTATATGAATTTGTTATCGTGAAACAGGTACATTTCTTATATCAATTTGTAACACTGTTGTAAATGGAGAAGGTAGTCAAGTTATTGCTATGTTATCACGCAACATGTTACAAATTTTGGAAACTTAGATACATTGTACATGTACATACTTATTAAATTAACTCCAGTGGCAGTTGTGTCAATGTTCTGATGGGTGTTTACCTTTGTTGCTTTTATATTTGATTCGAGTCACCTTCCCATAACGAACTCATTCGTTACGACGTTAGTAATTTTGCCCCAAGATTAAAAAACAAGTGATTGACTGAAAATTTAATGTTTTCTTCCTTCAAAAATGTTCACGTGAACATTAAGACATTTCCGCCTGTGTCCGACGTACGTGCTTATTATGATAACGTATGTTGTGTCAGGCGAAAACGTGTCTCCGACACTGTATGATCTACGAATGTTCAAATTAGTCCGCGTGTACCCTGTAAAATTCCGCAATAAAGACCCACTTGAAATTAAGACTAATTATTCTCAAAAAATCATATTTATTCTTCCTTTGTGTTAGGGCTGTAACGATACAGTCATCCCACGATACGATACGTATCGCGATACTTGCCTCACGATACGATATATATCACGATATTACTTTCTTGGTTAAATCACAGCTCGAAAATTTTCAAACTGGCTCAAAACCATCTCAGAGTTCAATCTTATGTAACAAAGCCTCTGTAAGAAGCACGTATTTGTCATAGAAGTGATCAGTGTATCTCAATAACAATTAAGATCTTTGTAATTCGCTATGAAAATGGTCTTGAAATGTGTTAAAGCTGACATTTTCTTTGAAAATCGTACTTTTTGGCGTATCGCCAGGATCGCAATATTAGCCCCACAATACGATATGCTTATCGTCAGCAAAAGTATCACGATACAGTACGATTTCAATGAATCGTTTCGCCCCTACTTTGTGTGTTCTACACCTGGTGTCCTCTAGTGAGAGACCACTTTTGAGACTGTTCAACAGTGGTCCTTAAGACCATTTTTGAAGCGTACCAGTCTAAGGTAGTCTTAATACAGCCATATTACTGTACTACTGTCTCTGACTGCATATAGAAGCTTTTTGTCAATGGAAATCACAGAAGTTCACAGAGGGATCACTTATCAGGAAAACACGCCTTTACAAATACATTGCAAACGTTTCCGCCGAAAAAAGAGAAAATTTTCAGATCAAAAATTGTGATATTGTTCTTATTTCTGCTCGAAAGATAGATTGTTAGTGCTCGTTTGAACAGCCTCATTGGGGCGGTTCTAACGAGTACCCACAATAAATATTTTGGAGCAGAAATAAGAAAAATAAGGTTTACCCCTTACTATATAAAAGTGGGGTTCAAGGGGGTAAGAATTATAGAGTGTTTTCGTGATGAATATGTTCTATAAAAGCGTTGAAGTCGGATCAAACTGCGCAGTTGCCCCAGTTGAGCTGGATGCATAGTTCGAAGTTGATATCTTCAAAACATAAATATTTATGGATTCTGTTACGTTACTTGAAGTCATCGTCGCCCCACTACCACAATGACAACTTGAAACATCTCAGCTGGAATTAAAAGAAATGCCGCACAAGAACCAATCCGGATCACACACTTTCAATCATAGTCAGATATCAAGAAAAATGACATGTCCGACAGAGTTATCATGTCTTTCATGGTCTTGCACGATTTGTAGCAACACGATTCTCAAGCGTTGACCACAAAGAGAAGAGAACTGATATTTTCGACATGTAGTTCAATAACATGTATTCATTACGGAACCCCGGAAGGGACATGCAATTTATTTTAATATGTTGTGCGAAAAATATAATATGTTCCTTCCCGGGTTCCGTAATTAATGCAGCTTTGTGGCCACGTAAAATTCGATTTAAGCACCCCCTCCCCGTCCCACCCCCACCACCCCGTGGAATTCGTTTCACTGACCGTTCCAAGGCGGTTCTTCTGTCGTGGTTTATTTTTGTTGTGACTTGTCTTTGAGTGTGTGCATCGTTTATATTATTTTGCTTTGATAGTCAATTGGCCATTTTGATGGAAAATAACTGTCCTTTTGGCTTTCCGCTAGTGATGTTTCCATTAGTGTCTATTTGTTTCATGTTTGTGTTCTTTCCCTTTGGTGTCTCTGATGGTAGCTGTGTGATAATTGTATCGATCCCTGATCGTTGCCGTCACTTCTTTTTTGTAGTTCCGGATCCAAAAATCAATTACATATATTAATTATGACTTTTCGATGAAGCTTTTTTTAAAATTCTCTTTAGTGTATCAAAACGTTTTAACAGGTTGACTGGAACTGTTTCAGATTTTATAAATATCATACTAACTTTTTTACTTTTAATATCTTCATAATTCTTCATGCCGTTTAACCATTAACCGCTTGACGCAAAGAGGGTTGACGCTTCGTTAAACACGAAATCATCATCACCATCATAACAGGTTGACTGGGGTGCAATGGTAAGTGGGTCCGTGAAATGAACAACTTTTACAAAGGGCAAACTGTTTTGTTTTTTTTTCAGGATATTCGTAATCCTCTTTCTTTTGCTGAAAAAAATATTGCGGGTACTCGTCATGCGGCGGTTCTGACGAGTACCCACAATATTATTTTTCAGCAAACGAAAGAGGATGATGAAAACGCCTCAAATCTATGTTTGCACTTCATCACGAAAATATGCCTATATAATTTCTACCCCCTTGAACACCAACTTTTATATGGTAAAACTGGGGTTTTTAGGGGTCAACCCTATTTTTCTTATTTCTGCTCTAAAATATAGATTATGGGTACACGTTAGGACCGCCTGATCGAGGCGGTTCTAACGTGTACCCACAATGTATATTTTGAGCAGAAATAAGAAAATATCACAATTTTTCATCTTAAAGTTTTCATTGTTCTGGTGGTAAAACTTTCAATGTACTTGTATAGGGGTGTTTTCGTAATGAGAAACAAGAAATTACCACAAACTGTCATCAGAAACATTTTTGCACGATGAAAGAATGCACCGTCTCACAAAGTAGAAGCCGCTATGGTATAGTGGTTAATCTACCGGACGTCGTGGGTTCAATTCCGGGCTTCCACGGACTTTTGCACAAGTGTTTAAACCGAGGTGCCATCACCACAAGACCTCAATTATTGATGGGGCACAAAACTCAACAAAAACAGATCTTACACATTTATTATCCTGATTTAATATGACTTTTATATTTTATAAAAATGAAACATTTCACTTTCTTAAAAGACTTCAATGAACTTTATAGGTCGATACGTAAGAAAATGGTCCTTTGGCATTCTCTCTTTTTTGTCGATTGTTTATTAATCGACCCAAAGTTATAAAGTGCAACTGATTTTCATAGCTGAAGTCCACATGCATCACGAAAACACGCCTATGTAATTTTGGCCCCCTTGAACCCCATTTTATATAGTAAAACTGGGGTTTCTGGGGGTAAACCTTATTTTTCTTATTTCTGCTCTAAAATATAGATTGTGGGTACTCGTTAGAACCGCCTCGATGGGGCGGTTCTAACGAGTGCCCACATTCTATATTTTGAGCAGAAATAAGACAAATATCACAATATTTAATCATAAAATTTTCATTTTTTCGGCGATAAAGGTGGCAATGTATTTGTATAGGCGTGTTTGCGTAATGACTATCACAGACTTGGATCAGGCAACAGTTATCTACAGAAAACAGCCGCGCTATTATTATCGTTGATAGGTGAGTTTGCGTCAGAGGTTTATCTATAGAATCTAATCTGCACTGGAATCATGCGTCGGTCTGGCAAGAGCAGACACCGCAAAACGCGGCGTCTGATCAGGATCTACACTGTTTGCTTGAAGTAAAGGAATTTCAGGGTTAACCGTTCTAAGTCCTCTATAAGGACAATTTTGCTGACAAACAGTGCAGATCCCCATCTGACGCCGCAAAACGCAGCGTCTGATCAGGGTCTACACTGTTTGCGTGAAGGATAGGAATTTAAGGGTTAAACGGCCCAGTCTAAGACTTCTATCACCTACAATCAGAGACAATCGACCTACCAGTGCTCTCAGTGATTTGATTTGTTCTTGTAATGTTTGCAACTTGTGAAATGAACAGCCCATAAACCACTTAATATAGAGAAAACTGGGGTTTACGGGGGTTTACATTATTTTTGTTATTTCTGCTCCAAGACATGGGTTGTATAAATAAGAAAAATATCACGGATTTTATAAGAAAAGTAGCCATTATGATCGGGGTGTTATCGTAATGCTGAAGCTCACAGTCTCGTTTACAAGGTCTGCGAGCATCAAAGACTACACTGATCATGGTCTATGTGATAATAATTAAGAAAACACGCCTATTCAAAAACATAGAGGATCTTAAACGAGTGGTCATTTCATATGATATTTATGAAACGAGCCTTTGGCGAGTTTCATAAATATCATATGAAATGACCACGAGTGTAAGATTCTGTTTATCATATGACCACTTTTAATTGGATTTAATCGCCTTTTAATTTGACAATTTTCCCACGAAAAATGCATTGTTGACATGCACGTCATCATGACGTTACTTAATCCCGCAAAAGTGTTATTAAACGTATGGTTATACGATTTTTATTACACGACGTTATCAACTACTTATCAACGACGTCATATGATAAATTGTAATCTTTATCGCCGAAAAATATAGATTATTCGTACTCGTTAGAACCGCTAATCGAGGCGGTTCTAACGAGTAGACATACTCTATATTTTAGAACAGAAATAAGAAAAGGTTTACCCCTGTAAACCCCATTTTTACTTTATAAAAGTGGGGTTCGAGAGGGCCAGAATTATATAGGCGTATTTTCGTGATGGTCACTTTTCTCTCCGGAGCTGCATAATTATGCGATATAACAGATTGCATTTACATTTTAAAACATAACAGCATTAAAAATAATAATTATCAGGCTAGTCTTAGTTCTGTGTTTCCAAAAATACATGTAGTATTCATACAGCAGCTAGCGAACACCCTGATCAGAATGTACAGATGCGCAAGTCAATGCGCCTCGTTATGATGGAACAAACTACACATCCCTAACAGAATATGGGCGTTCTCTAGAACCAACATGTTGAAGTTTACCAGAAATGTGCCGAATGTACATTCCACGTGCCTGAAAGATGTTTATTTTTTGTCTTATGCAATGTTAACAATAAAGTGTAATGGGCACTGCGCACACGGCAAAACTTTTAAGGCGTTTTTCGCCAGTATAAACCTTCCCAGCGGACACATAACGTGTATGCAACGTCGTATCAACGTACGTCGATGTAACGTCATGACGTTGCATCGACGGTGATGCGACATTGCTTAAACGTCATATGACGTTGGGAAGCTTCTTAACCAACTCAGTACCAGAAACCCGTAATGGGAAACCTTAACAAACAGTGCAGGTCCAGATCCAGGACGCGGCGTCTGATCAGGGCCTCCACTGTTTGCTAAACGTTCAGTAAGTTTCCAATAAATGTTGATGAAAGCACAACCTGTCACTCCTAAACTCCTGCTCTATAAAAGGAGTGAGTGAGTGTTGGAGTTTTACGTCCCACCAACAGCTAAGGTCATACGGAGACGGGACCTCGTTTTAAAGACTCATCCGAAAGTCTGGAGAAGCCCGGGATCGATCCTGCGATCCCTGGTTTACAAGGCGAGTAGCGTAACCACTACACCACGGAGGCTTCTAACTCTCTAAAAGGAGGAAGGAAGATTAGATTTGGTGAGTGAGTGAGTGAGCGCGTTTTACGTCCCACCAACAGCTAAGGTCATACGGAGACGGGACCTCGGTTTAAAGACTCGTCCGAAAGTCTGGAGAAGCCCGGGATCGATCCTGCGATCCCTGGCTTACAAGGCGAGTAGCGTAACCACTACACAACGAAAGCTTCGGTACAAAAAGGGTTTATTCCGCTCATTGCAGTTGTTGGACGCATATTTATGAAGGCACTTTCATCCCTAATTAGATACATACAAAGTTGAATGTATTTGTAAAGGCGTATTTTCGTAATGCTATCTCTGATGTAAATATACATTCTTTGTAACCTTTTTTAGCCATGACTTTGTTGCTTGGCTTTCCAAGGCCACTTTGAATCACATGACATTTAATCAACGTCGTATAAACACCAAGCCGACGTCGTATCGACAACAAGCCGGGACGTTGTCTGTAAGTGAGCCGGCTTGAGAAGTCCCGTCTCAGTTGAGGGGCGTAAACACAATGATGTACTTTCCACAAAATTCACTGTCAATCGCCCACGATGTACTTTTGACATAACAAAATCTATAATCTACTTGAAATTAAGTTTACGATGAATCAACATTACTTTTGCAATGAAGCTCCTGCACGTTTGCATAATTCAAATTGTTATTTTATGACTAATAATTTAAACTTTATCCCGCAATAAGGAAGCAGAAACGCAAACGCTCACACCTCTCTCTTCAAAGTTTATGTGTCACATATACATACATGTACCTAACGGTCAGAATTTTACAATTTTATAGCCTTCGCTTTAAAATGTTCATATTTTGACAGGCGTAAGCGATTTTGATAAGTCCGGTGGCTTGTAAGGTCACGCTATGTCATCTGCCAACCACAGCGCGCATGCTCCGAATCCAGCTCATATAAAAATAAGGTCCGGTCAGACAGCACACTGAGGATACCATAGTGCTGGGCCTTGAAAGGTACGTGTGCAGGATTCTCTTTAAATTGACGATAATAATATTATTAATAAATACACGGACGTTGTTTCAAATTCTTTCTTTTCTTTCCTTCTTTTTCTTTCTTTCTTTCTTTCTTTCTTTCTTTCTTTCTTTCTTTCTTTCTAAATGATCACCATTCTGTGGTAAATTGCATCTTTTAATGACAATATGACATTTTTCGATCAACAAAAGTTGGGGTGGGAGAGCGGTTGTCCTATTTCTGCTCTAAAAATGGTGTCTTGTTATGTCGTTGCCGCAGTTCTACCAAGTAACCATCTCTTATTGTCACACGTCCACTCATTGACATAAGAAGGACAGTTGTAACTCCCCATTGAATAAGCCTTCGCGGGAGCAGTGACTAAGAATAAGCGTACCGGTTCGATATGACCACAGTACTGTTGATCGGGCCTTACAACTTTAGAATGGACAGCAAACAATGTTTAAGGCTTTCTTCATTAAAAGTAAGGGGTCGTCCGAATAAATACATAACTTCAGAACAGGCAGCAGGACAATGTTTTACGTTTTCTTTGTTATAAGTAAGGGGTCGTCTGAATAAATACATACTTCACCGTATGCTTTAACCCATTGTTACAACGCATAATGAAGTAATGTAGTAATTTCTTTATTTTGATTTTCTTTATTTCATTATGCGTTGGCGTAGTCGACGCGAAATGAAGTAAAAAATTTATTTCATTTCGCGTTGATATACACCATATCGACGCAAAATGAAGTAATGATGGAAGAACATAGCTGTCTACGAAAGAAGACCAAAGACTTAGGAAGCAATACAGGTAAATTCCAATATAAAGACCACATTTGAGACTTTTCAAAAGTGGTCTTTAAGACCACATTTGAACAGTCACAAAGATGGTCTTACAAAGTAGCGAACTTGGTTTCAAGACTCATTCATACGGAAACGGGATCTCGGTTTCAAGACTGGGATCGATCCTGCTAACCCGGTTTATCAGGCGAGTAGCTATAGCATAACTACTACATTTGTTTTTCATTCAGAACCGACCTCATACTGTCGGCGCATATTCGCCCCCGCCCATCGGGGCTTGAAGAAATAGATGGGCTGGCAGAGCTGACCGCACATGAGTACTGGTTATCTGCTTAGAAGGTCTAAGCCTGCCCAGGAAAACTGCTGCGAGTCGGCCCATCCATGCATATAAACCATTTTGGGTTTAATTGGACGGCAGGGATTGAGATGTCATGTAATCTCAATGTCGGGTAAAAGTCCAACAAAATTGGAAGCAACGTCTCCAAAATGACATAAATAGCGGTTGACGGTGACGTTAAACCTCAAATCCAACAAACAAACTGTCGACGCATAATGAAGTAAAATTAAGTATGCCACCTATCACCGCAAAATGAAATAATTCTTTCATTTTGCGCAAACCTCTTAGTATCGACGCATAATGAAGTAAAAACTACATTTTATTTCATTTCGCATCGACTATGCCAACGCATAATGAAGTAAAAATTTGAAAATGAAGAAATTACTACATTAATTCATTAAGCGTTGTAACAACCCATATATGCCTAGAAGCCCTTTTTGGGGACACTGGCAAACAGTGTATACCGCAGAACGCGGCTTCTGGTCTTAATATACACTGTTCGCTCAACGTTTTCAACTGACCTCAAACAAAACAAACCTGACATCGCTATAATTGGAAATGGACCACTCCAAACATATTAGGTGGGAGATTCTATTGTCATATGGAGGTTAAACCTTTCAACCCTGACGCAAGGTACATATGACACAAAACACAGTGTAGATACAGATGAGATTACTCGCAATGAGCTATCTCATCTGGATAGCCATTGCTAGCCGCATTGCACGTCTATTTGCGGCTAGTATTGTTTGTTTATTTGATTTGATGTTTAACGTCCCCGTCAACACTATGTTGGTAACTTTGGAGACGTTGCTTCAAAATTTTGTGAGAATTTTACCCGCCATTGAGATGAAATGACAACTCAAGCCCTGTCGCCTAATGAAACCAATAGGGTTTATAAGCACGGATGGTCCGACGCACACCGCATTGCCTGGGCAGGCTAAGATCCTCTAAGCGGTTTACCAGTACTCGTGTGCGGGCCGCGTTCAGCTCTGCGTGGAAGCATCATGCAGCCCATTTATATCTTCAAGCCCCAATGGGCGGGAACCAGGCTAGCATTGCATAAGTATTAGTGTCTCTATAGGACTGACCTTATGAAACTGCACTTTATAAAGACACGTTTCAAATACAGACTTTAAGACCCATCACGTGAACACGTCCGTGATATGAACACTCCCTAAAGCCCACTTTATATACAGACAACTGGGGTTTAATGGGGTATTCATTACATTTCTTATTTCTGCTTCAAGACACAGGTTGTGGGCACTCGTTAGAACCGCCTCAATGAGGCGGTTTTAACGAGCACCAACAACCTATGTTTGCAGTATTAATTAGAAAATTATCACGGATTTTCATAAAAGAGTAGTGATTTTGGAGATCTGTTGCACGGGTGTGTTATCGTAATGCCAGATTTAAAACACATTCCTCTATAAAAACATATTTTGATGTTCTTTCTGAATGACAACTTTCTTTCTGTTGTACGGTTTAATGGGATTAGGAACACCGAGCACATTTTCCGCCATTTTTCCAAGGGGACTTCCAGTTTGCTTTTTTTAAAGTCATGTCCCAATGAAAAAGGGGTCTACTCTAAAAGGAAAGAATTTGCTCCTGAGGAGCAAATTCTTTTCTTTAAGAGTTGTCCCCTATTGACTTGGGAGACAAAAATTCCATTCAATTAAGCGCTGAATTTACAGAAGCAGAAGAGTGTCTGTCACCTGACAAAGTGAACATTATTGCAGAAAAATGAAAAAAACTTGATTTGATACACTTAAATACTTTCATCATTTTTAGAGAAACTACATGTAGATTCACAAGAAATGTTAAGTATGATTGTCTCTGAAAAATAGGAAAATAGGAATCTAAGAGCTGTTTGTCAATGTCCCGAAAATGAGTCCACCACGAAAACAAACCGAAATAATTTTGACCTCCTTGAACCCCACCTTGATACAGTAAAACTGGGGGTTTACAGGGGTAAACCTTATTTTTGTTTGTTTCGGCTCTAAATATAAATCGTGGGTACTCGTTAGAACCACCTCGATGAGTCGGTTCTGACGAGTAACCACAATCTAGACATATATTTGGAGAAGAAATAAGAAAAAAATATCACAATTTTTCATCTCAAAATTTTCGTTTTTTTTTTTTCGAAGGATTAGTTTACAATGCATTTGTATAGGCGAGTTTTCGTAATGTGCTAGGCATACGCGGGTTAACCCTTATCTTGCTGTTCACGACAACCCCTATCTATGGAAACAGTGTAGATCCAGATCAGATCGCTTCTGAAGAAGCCATCTGATCAGGATCTACACTGTTTAGCATTCAGTTTATGAATTTGTAGCAATAAACTACAGCAAGTAATTTGATTGGTTGATAGACAGAAATGGGTGTGGCTTAAATGAATATTCAGCAAGATAAGGGTTAAGGGTTAACATAATGTACATACCTAGACTGATGTATGAAGTTGTACAGATTGCTTTTGTTTTGTTTTAACTTTAAACACAAACTATGATTTTTTTTTTTTACAGAACAATGAGGGCCACTGTGGCTATCGCCGTGTTTATCTGCGTTGCGTTGGCAACAGTACAAGGTGGAGGCAAAGGAAACGGATATGGATATGGGGGCTGGGGCGGTTTCGGAGGCGGTCTTGGAGGTTTCGGTGGCGGATTCGGTCACGGTGGCATGTGGGGAGGCGGTTTTGGAGGCGGTAGCGGCTGGGGAGGAGGCTGGGGAGGTAACTGGGGAGGAAGTTGGGGAGGCAAAGGTGGAAGTTATGGATACAAACCAAAGAAACAGTATAAGCCACCGCCGATGCCTATCCCCGTTCCAATACCAGTTGTTCCGATACCTCCACCCCCACCACCACCTCCACCCCCACCCCCGATACCAGTTGTACCTGTCATCGCACTCCCACCTCCATCGTTTGGTGAGTATTAACTCTTATTGAAGTAACGAGGATAATTAAGGGGTTATTTTCCCTAACATTACGAAAACACGGCTCTCAGTGGCTATAAATGAGTTCCTGAAACTGTTTGACGCCGTGATGTCTGTAAATCTGTGACTATACATTTCCAGATCAAATTACTTAAAAATAATAGATCATATGCATATTATGTTTACTAGGTGATATTATATAATTAATTCCAATAACAAATATAGCAACTGTTCTTAGAACTCTTACCATGCATCGCTCCGGTGTATTCTTCATTTAGTTTTGTTTGTTTGATTGATTTGAGGTTTAACGTCCCCGTCAACACTGTAAAGGTCATTTTGGAGACGTTGCTTCCAATTTTGAGGGACTTTTACCCGACGTTGAGATGAAATGACATCTCAAGTCCTATCGCCCAATGAAACCAATAGAGTTTATAAGCATGGACGGTCCGACTCGTGCGCACCGCTTTGTCTGGGCAGGCTTAGAACCTCCAAGCGGTTTACCAGTACTCGTGTGCGGGTCGGATTCAGCTCTACGTGGAAGCATCATGCAGCCCATATATTTCTTCAAGCCCCGATTGGCGGGGGTCAGAAAGAAAAATAGTTGCTATGAAAACATTAAGTAGGAAGGCTGCATAGTTTCTCTCTAGATTAGTGGCACACTCTCTAATGTTTTAGTCACAATCATTGAATAGAAGTGTCTTTCTTTAATATAGAAAATGTAGCTATCAACAGTGGATAAACGTCTGAATGGGTGTTAGTCTTTATGGGAGTACGCATAGAGTTTGACAAATTTACTGGAATTGTTATGCAAACAAATGAAGTCTTTGATAAAAATATAGTCCAAAATGGTGCTCTTAATTAACAATATTTTTTGCAAAAGTTTACAACATATTTATATTTTGTTTTATGGAGCGCAAAGAGTGCATGGCTGTTCATAAATTGAGCCCATTATTTCCTCGATATCCTTGCAGCTTCAACCCCCTAAGATATATTCAAACCAACAGTTTTTTCTAAAACCTATGATTCAATTATCAAACCAAAGTCCATTTTCTGTCTGAGTTCTTAGTGTCTATCACCAAAAATATTCGCTTTTCGGTGATTTTGACGAATTTATGTTCCATCCGTAAGCATGTTAGATTTCCCATAATGTATTGTCTCTAGGTAAAATTATACACAATCGGATTGTTTTCCAATATTTTGACAACATTTCTACCAATTTATATCTAAAAAGATAAGAAATTGATAATTTTACAACTCTTTTAGTACACCTACCTGATTTTTTCAAAAGAATGGTGCTAATCTGTATGCTGTCTGAATTTGCCATGGCAACTGATGTCATCATCATTGTACTAACTGCTGATGTAAACATATACCCTACATAATTATATCGGACAATTAGTATTTGAGCATGATTTGTTATTAGGTAGAAAATTGCAATTCTTTCAGACAATATATTTCCCCATTTTCTAAGTGTATATAAATCCATTTAAAACTTTACCGCCAAAAAACAAAAAGATAATTTTAAGATGAAAATTTGTGATATTTTTCTTTTTAGGTAAGCCCATGTAAACCCTTGTTTTACCATATAAAAATGTGGTTCAATGGAGTGTTTGGGGTTTAACGTCCCAGTCAACACTATTTCGAGTCTTTTGGAGATGTTGCTTCCTATTTTGTGAGACTTTTACCCGACGTTGAGATGAAACGACACATCGAGCCCCACCGCCAAATGTATACCTATATACATGGGCGGTCCGATTCGCATCACTTCGCCCTTTCTAGAACATATTAGTCCTTCTAAGTGGTTTATCAGTATTAATTTACACAGGCGCTTGGCCCGTTGATTTGTCTGAAAAACGTGTGGAATGAGTTTAAAGTCAAAATATTGGTGATTTTTTTTTTCTTACTGGTATAGAAAGCTAGACAAGGTTCACAACAAACCAGTACCATTTTCTCGGTACACGTTAAATGACAATTGGCACATGCAAATTTTTGACACAGGAAAGTATATTTTGTATGAAGTTCAACCTAAGGCATGCAGAATTTCAATAAAATAATGCAGAACACCTGGATCAAGCCCCATTGTGATCTACACATCAAATTACCCCGGATAGACTTTAGTAGGACAACTAACTGTCACACCAACTCAATGGTTTTTCACCGTTTCCCTACGATTTCCTGTTGATGTCCGATAATCTCATCACAAAAGCCAACACACCTATAAATATCAATGAATATGCTCTCACCTAATGCAAAAGTTTTCGCCATTTAACCGTTATTACCAGCAATATTCGCATTTTTGTGTGGGAGCAGGCATTTCTTGTTACAATATTGTTTTCATTCTATATCTTGAAGCTGATGTAATCCGAGTGCTGATTGGTCGAAATCGCTGGAGTTCCCAAATTTCGACCAATCAGCGGGCGGATTACATCAGCTTCAAGCTGCAGAATGAAAACAATACTGCAATGAGAAATGCCTGCTCGCACACAAAAAGGTGAAAAATGTTGGTAATAACGGCTATCTGGAGAAAACTTTTGCATTAGGTGAGAGCATCTTCATTGATATTTATAAGAATGTTGGCTTTTGTGCTGACATTACCAGATTCCCGCAGAAAATCGCAGGGAAACCGTGTAAAACCATTGAGTGGGTTTGACAGTTAGTTGTCCTACTAAGGTCTATCCGGGGTAATTTGACGTTTAGATCACGATCGGGCTTGAACCAGGAGTTCTGCATTATTTTGGTGACATCCTGCATGCCTTAGGTTGAAGTTCATACAAAATATATGTTACGAGATGGAATAGGAAACCTCTCTGGTGCTTATGCACATCTAAATTATTTTAGTAGATATATGGTAGGGCGGTGTGAGTGAAATATTTTGGGTGAAATATGGTACGCAAACTATGCGGCTCCATGAACAAGTCATGCACATATCATACGATGTATGCATGAGTGGTTTATAGAGAGCTGTTTTTACAATACAGGGGGCCGCTAAAAGGCTGAGTTCTATAGAATTTGCCTAAAAATCGCCAACCGCCAAATTGTGCCATATATGATTTTTATTCCCGTCACGTGTTGTGTGGGTGTTCGTTTTGACAGGAGTCATGTCATTGATTATAGGGTC
Source organism: Lucinisca nassula (assembly GCA_963580285.1). Taxonomy (NCBI): domain Eukaryota; kingdom Metazoa; phylum Mollusca; class Bivalvia; order Lucinida; family Lucinidae; genus Lucinisca; species Lucinisca nassula. Next base: position 147,926,336 of record OY757017.1, read on the forward strand.
GTTTCATCAATTTTTCCTATGGGAAATATACTATTTGAAGGCAAATCCATTATCTACTCGATTTTGCTATCTGGCTTTGTTTGTGGCCGGTATCTCCACTTCCCCACGAACAAAGCAAGGTAATACGAGTAGGCATGATTTTCCGGTAGTATTCATAGATATATAAACCCTGAAAAAAGAGGACACCTTAGCAGCAGGTCAAGTTGTAAAGAGTAAACACAACATTGTGACGGGGAAATAGAAAGTATATTGAAAGGTATGTTTAATCTATGTTTAGTATTATTTTTGTATGAACATGCTTGTAGGTTTTGGAGGGGTTTACTTCTAGTATACCCCAACTTTCTGAAGCCTATTCTGAATTCACTGTTGTGGCCTGTAGTGATTAGGCTACTAGCTTTGCCAGCTAGACGTCGCAGGATCGATCCCAGGCTTCTCCAGTAGTAGAATGAGTCTTTCTAAGTGAGGTCCTGTCTCATGCTGACCCTAGATGTTGGTGAGACGTAAAGTTTGGACACCCGCTCATTCTAGATTCATTTAGGCTTTTAGACCCCTTTTGTAGAATGTAATTAATAAACGCCGGGTCACTTGTTTGATCCATGACTTTTGACTAGCTGTGGTTGGAAAACCGTGGTTCCGTCCCAATATGATATTAGGTGTAGAGGGGACGTAAACTTAAGACGGGTTTAACCACATCTTCATCATCAGGGCAAACTCTTACAAGAGCCTGTTGGGTTATCCGTGATGATGAACTGTAATGAATTTTATTTTACAAGCATGTTCACGTTGATTAGAAATAATTTTGTTCAAGAAGAATTACGAGTTCATTTTGTAATGATGCCGTTTTTGTCTGATAACTCAGTTTGTGCATGTATGTACATATAAAGAACGTGATGATGATAAGTGGGAGTATTTGGTCGCCACACGTCATAACGGCCTGAACGGCGGGGATGACGTCAGCTGCGTCATCGGCGTCGCGAGGACGGTTGTGACGGGGTGCCTACCAAATAGAGAGAATTTACGGCAAACAGTGTTGGCCCATATGAGACACTAACAAATGTTGTAGATTATAGATGAAAATCTTCTGTTGTAGTTTCTATCTGTTATTAATGTATTGAATTTGTGAATAGCTATATTTGTGAGCCGTGTCGCGGAGAAGGATATGAAATAGAGATTGTTATGTTTCCTGTAATTGGCGGCTGACCAGGTAGCGCAAAGGCGTGGTCTGTTCAATTGCCTCTTACTTGTGATAATGTAGTGAGCACAAATTTGATGAGTATTATGCTCAGTAGTAGTGAGCATTAATTGATTTCTGTAGTGCTCAGTAGGGAAACATGAACGTTGAGTATTATTGTGTCAAGCGCTGGGTGCTGATAATTTGATGCACAGTCAAGTTGAGTTCTGCTGTACGGTTATTTGTCGCATGCACTAATCAGCCTGTATGTCTGGTCGGCGCATGCGCAATAACGGTATATGCATGAACATATTTTTACTTCTCCGGGAGGGGGATCATGATATAGCATGTATGTTTTGTGACTCGTTTCTAGTCCCGTTATCGTAATTTGCAGGCATAACAATGTGTGACCTGCTGCTCCCTGCTTCATAGCAGCAGGTACTGGTACGACGCTAGGCGTTAGGGTCCAGCAAGGGCGGACAGACCGCCGTAATCAGCGCCTACCAGGATAGAAGCAGATTCTTCTAAATCATTGTTCGTTGTAAACAAATGTGATCATGGAAGAGGTCAACTTACCTTATGTGGACGATCACTAAAAGCAAACGTGATCGCTAATCCTAGGATAATCAATTATGTTGATAGACTAGTTTTACTAGTTCGCGAGAAGAAGTGTCACGCGAGTGGGGGATTCACCCAAAGTTATAAACTGGCCAGTCGCGTTTTGTGTTGTTTCTTTTTTTGTTGTTGTTTTTGTTGTTTGCTTCTGTAGGTATTCACGTCACCCGTTCCGAGCACAGAACAGTGTTTTGCCTTCGGAGCGGACGTCGTGAGTTGGCTACAGAAGCAACAATTTGTGATGTTTTGTGTTAGTAAGTGTTGTATGTAGATACTGTAAATAATTCATGTCAATCATTTAACATCTTTCTTGTGCCTTACCCCACAGCTGCCCGTACACCTGTCAGAGATCACGCTCGGTTGTCTTGTCAGCATGGGGGTTTGCGGGACGCCGTAAACCCACATGTAACATTTGGTGTCAGAAAAGTGAGGATTTGATCTCTGGCTGGTGTTCCCGGCTGTGGAACAGCACATTGATACTCTGAATCATCAATTTAAAAAAAAAAAAAAAAATGTATTGACAGCCACATTTAGAAATTAACTTGAATCTTCCTTCCTGCGTTGATGAAGTGCGAAACCCATGTATTCAACTGAATGGATACTGACAAGTCGATAATTTCTGAGCAGGAAGGCAAGGCAAACCCCACTTTTTCTTGGTAACGAAAAACTTAAGTAGACCCCACTTAATTGTGTTACCTGACATTCTACTAAGTTAAATTGGAGCTACTAATTGATCTTACCCACACATGGTTCTGACGTAGTGACGTTAACAATTTACTGACGTTGACATAACGTTAGCGTTAATATTTACGCTGTGGCTTGAGGTTAGGTATGACGTAAAAGAAACATTAATGGTGACTTGTTATGATCGGAGTTTTGTAATGTGATGAAACTTCGGATTGTAGCATTTTACTGTAAAGGTCGTCAGTTTATGACGTCATATTAGACTACCAGTACGCAACGTCATACTTTGCTGAAAGCATTTGACATTTCAAATCGCGTGTGCTTTAATAACTGACGTTTTAGTTAGATTAACGCGTATAACACATATCTTAACGTTTTAGTTAAGCCCATTCAATCATCACTGATCATAACTGATCAGTTTATAGTGGTTTTGATAGTAACGTGAGATTTACGTTATCAATAATGGAGCGTTTAATGCAAATGGGAAAGGACTTAGGTTATGAGGGGAAGGAGTTACAAGGTTTTGTTAAGGAGCAGCAAGATATTGAGCGGGCAGAAAGGCAAGAGCAAAGGGATTTAGAAAGGTTAAGGTCTGAGGAAAAGGAAAAGGAAAGGGCTGAAAAAGAAAAGGAAAGGGTACATGAACTAGCTAAGTTAGAGGAAAAGGAAAAGGAAAGGGCACATGAACTAGCTATGTTGAATGTTAATAAGGAACTTGAAATAGCACGCATCAAGACTGAAAGGGAGGCAAAAGAGATTAGTGAGGCCCATTTAGAAAAAATAAAACATGGGTTTGAGCTACAGCACCAAGAATTAAGGAATCAGTTAGAAATGCAGAGAGCGAAGCTCGAGCTAGAATTTGAAAAGCAAAAAGCTGAGAAGGTGGCGCATGCCCGGGATCCTAAGTTACCTTATTTTGAAGAGGGTAAAGATAAAATGGATAGTTATTTATCTAGGTTTGAGAAATATGCTACGGCTAATAAATGGGATAAGAGTGTTTGGGCCGCGTATTTAAGTGCATTGCTCAAAGGGCGCGCACTTGATGTATATGACCGGTTGTCAAATGAGGATGCGGCGGATTATGAAAAGTTAAAGGACGCTTTATTAAAGAATTTTGACATGACAGAGCGCGGATTTAGGAAACAGTTTCGTTATAGTAGGCCCGAGAAATCAGAAACGTTCATACAGTTCAGTAGTAGACTGAGAAGTTATTTAGAAAAATGGCTTAATATGGCAAAGATAGAAAAATCTTTTCCGGCTGTCTGTGATTTCATGGCAAGGGATCAGTTCCTGGAGTCATGTAATAGAGAACTGTATGTACATCTGAAGCCAAAACAGTTTGGTAATTTAGATGAAATGGCTAGGGAGGCAGATTTGTTTGCAGAAGCGCGCGGGGGCGTATATAGTTGCATTAATAAGGGGCAACGCGATAATAGAGGCGCAACGCAGGGTAAACAGGACAAAGTTGACTCGAACAAACCGAGTGGTAGACCGGATATCAAGTGTAGCATATGTGGTAAGGGGCATTTAACAATTAAATGTTTTAAAAACCCCGACAGGAAACAATTGTATAGCGCAGAGGTAGGAGCAACTGGAGTGGGGGATAGCGGTGTTAAAGAAAATTTTAACACGCGCGTAGAGACTCAAGGTTCTCAGGTTAAGAATGAGAATACGCAGAATGTAGGTCGTGGTTATACACGTGGTCGTGGTAATTTTAGAGGGTCTTTTCGCGGACGCGGTAAAAATAATAGCACACCACGTGGCGCAGCACACCAAGTTAGTTTTTGTCAAACGGAAGTAACTAGGAAAGGTGATGAGATTGGAAGTATTTTTGAAAATAAGGTTGGTGATCCTTTGATTTCGGATAGGGAGGAGTGTAGTAAGGAAACTAGGGAAGGTGTCTGTTACTTCTTAAAGGCAAGGTTACCGACGGCACAAGGATTGGTTAATAATAAAAAGGTGGTTGTATTAAGAGATACTGGGTGTACAGGCTGTGTCGTTCGGAGAAGTTTGGTTTCGGATAGTCAGTTAATAGGGAAGGAATCAAATGTTACGTTGATTGATGAATCCACACAAAGGTATCCTTTGGCAATGATTGACATTGATTGTCCTTTTTTCACTGGGAAAACTGAAGCTTTGTGTATGGATGATACGTTGTACGATTTGGTTATCGGTAACATTGATGGATCAAAACTTCCTGATATGTCTCATTTCTCAGCTGCGGCTGTAACTAGGTCTCAAACTAGGCAGGATGAGAAGCCTTACAGAAAACTTAAGGTTCCCGATCAGATCATTAACGATGACAAGGAGGCTTTCAAGCAAGCTCAGGTTGATGATCCAACTTTGGAAAACATCAGGAAAAGGGTTGTATCTGGGAACAAGACTGTGAGTCGTGGTTTAAACCGAGGTGAAACTAGGTTTATTGAGAAAAAAGGGTTGGCATATAGGGAGTTCACCAAGGGTAACAAAGTCTCTTTCCAACTTGTGGTCCCTCAAAGTTTCCGAGGAAAGGTGTTGAAACTGGCTCATGAAACGCTTATGTCTGGACATATGGGTATTAGGAAGACATTGGATAGAGTTGTAACTGAGTTTTACTGGCCCGGTATTTGCGGTGATGTCGCTAGATTTTGTAAATCTTGTGATATTTGTCAGAGAACTATTCAGAAAGGTCGGGTCACTAAAGTACCTCTAGGAAAAATGCCATTGATTGATACGCCATTTAAGAGGGTGGCAGTGGACATAGTTGGTCCAATTGAGCCTCGATCTGATAGGAAATCTCGGTATATTTTAACCATGATAGATTATGCGACAAGGTATCCAGAGGCGATAGCTTTACCGAGTATTGAGACGGAACGTGTCGCGGAAGCGCTTATTGAAATGTTTAGTAGGGTTGGCATTCCTGATGAAATGTTGACTGATTGTGGATCACAGTTTACTGCTGAGGTAATGAAGGAAGTCAGCAGACTTCTTTCTCTTCAACAGTTAACGTGTAGTCCGAGACACCCAATTTGCAACGGACTGATAGAGCGTTTCCACGCTACGTTAAAGCAGATGTTACGTCGCATGTGTGCTGAACGTCCAAAAGATTGGGATAAATATCTTCCAGCCTTATTATTTGCGGTAAGGGAAGTCCCACAAGAGTCTTTAGGATACTCCCCTTTTGAGTTGTTATATGGACGTAACGTCAGAGGTCCAATGGCAATATTAAGAGAATTATGGGCTGAAGAGGTACGCGATGAGCAAGTTCTTTCGACGTATCAATACGTTATTGAGCTTAGGGAACGGTTAGAGCAGACATGCAAATTAGCGCGTGATAATTTAAAGAAGGTTCAGATTAAGCAGAAAGCTTATTATGATAAAGGCGCGAGGTCGCGTAAATTTGACGTCGGCGACAAAGTACTGTTGTTACTACCGACAGACAGTAATAAATTATTGCTTCAATGGAAAGGTCCTTATGAAGTGGTTGAGGTAGTTAACAGAATGGATTATAAGATTGACGTCAATGGAAATGTTAACACATATCACGCTAATATACTGAAACAGTATGTTGAGCGTCAGACTGTGACGTCTCATTGTCTGATCTCTAAACCTAATTTGTTGACAGACAGTCATGACAGAAATGACGTCGACGAGTCTTCATTTGAAGACAGCAGTTTTGAAACTGCAGAGCAACAGGAAAGTGACGGCGACGTTAGCGTCCCACATACACTAACGTCAGTAGAGAGTGAGGAAACAGAGGAGAGTGAGGAGACAGAAGGGCTGAGAGAACAGCGCCTTGCAGGACTGACATGTCAGACAGACCAAATTATATGTACCACATTTATGTCAGAACCTGTGAAATCAATCAAATCTGTTAAGCCAGAAAGGCCACCTCCAGTAAGATTAAAACGATATCCGTTTTCTAACAAACAACAGAGTGTCAGGGGAACAGGAAAATTCTGGGGCAAACCACCTTGGCTTACTAGCTAAATTTTACTAAAGAAAATTTGGGGGCAGACTACCTTAGTAGGTAATTCTTCGCACGGTTGTTGTGTAAATAGCTGTCTTGTTTAGATAGGTTCATCCTATTCCATCTCTGTACACAAGGAAAAAACATTTCTGATTGTTTTTTCTCCAAAAGGGGAAACCTTTGTTACGAGATGGAATAGGAAACCTCTCTGGTGCTTATGCACATCTAAATTATTTTAGTAGATATATGGTAGGGCGGTGTGAGTGAAATATTTTGGGTGAAATATGGTACGCAAACTATGCGGCTCCATGAACAAGTCATGCACATATCATACGATGTATGCATGAGTGGTTTATAGAGAGCTGTTTTTACAATACAGGGGGCCGCTAAAAGGCTGAGTTCTATAGAATTTGCCTAAAAATCGCCAACCGCCAAATTGTGCCATATATGATTTTTATTCCCGTCACGTGTTGTGTGGGTGTTCGTTTTGACAGGAGTCATGTCATTGATTATAGGGTCGTTTCATCAATTTTTCCTATGGGAAATATACTATTTGAAGGCAAATCCATTATCTACTCGATTTTGCTATCTGGCTTTGTTTGTGGCCGGTATCTCCACTTCCCCACGAACAAAGCAAGGTAATACGAGTAGGCATGATTTTCCGGTAGTATTCATAGATATATAAACCCTGAAAAAAGAGGACACCTTAGCAGCAGGTCAAGTTGTAAAGAGTAAACACAACATTGTGACGGGGAAATAGAAAGTATATTGAAAGGTATGTTTAATCTATGTTTAGTATTATTTTTGTATGAACATGCTTGTAGGTTTTGGAGGGGTTTACTTCTAGTATACCCCAACTTTCTGAAGCCTATTCTGAATTCACTGTTGTGGCCTGTAGTGATTAGGCTACTAGCTTTGCCAGCTAGACGTCGCAGGATCGATCCCAGGCTTCTCCAGTAGTAGAATGAGTCTTTCTAAGTGAGGTCCTGTCTCATGCTGACCCTAGATGTTGGTGAGACGTAAAGTTTGGACACCCGCTCATTCTAGATTCATTTAGGCTTTTAGACCCCTTTTGTAGAATGTAATTAATAAACGCCGGGTCACTTGTTTGATCCATGACTTTTGACTAGCTGTGGTTGGAAAACCGTGGTTCCGTCCCAATATGATATTAGGTGTAGAGGGGACGTAAACTTAAGACGGGTTTAACCACATCTTCATCATCAGGGCAAACTCTTACAAGAGCCTGTTGGGTTATCCGTGATGATGAACTGTAATGAATTTTATTTTACAAGCATGTTCACGTTGATTAGAAATAATTTTGTTCAAGAAGAATTACGAGTTCATTTTGTAATGATGCCGTTTTTGTCTGATAACTCAGTTTGTGCATGTATGTACATATAAAGAACGTGATGATGATAAGTGGGAGTATTTGGTCGCCACACGTCATAACGGCCTGAACGGCGGGGATGACGTCAGCTGCGTCATCGGCGTCGCGAGGACGGTTGTGACGGGGTGCCTACCAAATAGAGAGAATTTACGGCAAACAGTGTTGGCCCATATGAGACACTAACAAATGTTGTAGATTATAGATGAAAATCTTCTGTTGTAGTTTCTATCTGTTATTAATGTATTGAATTTGTGAATAGCTATATTTGTGAGCCGTGTCGCGGAGAAGGATATGAAATAGAGATTGTTATGTTTCCTGTAATTGGCGGCTGACCAGGTAGCGCAAAGGCGTGGTCTGTTCAATTGCCTCTTACTTGTGATAATGTAGTGAGCACAAATTTGATGAGTATTATGCTCAGTAGTAGTGAGCATTAATTGATTTCTGTAGTGCTCAGTAGGGAAACATGAACGTTGAGTATTATTGTGTCAAGCGCTGGGTGCTGATAATTTGATGCACAGTCAAGTTGAGTTCTGCTGTACGGTTATTTGTCGCATGCACTAATCAGCCTGTATGTCTGGTCGGCGCATGCGCAATAACGGTATATGCATGAACATATTTTTACTTCTCCGGGAGGGGGATCATGATATAGCATGTATGTTTTGTGACTCGTTTCTAGTCCCGTTATCGTAATTTGCAGGCATAACAATGTGTGACCTGCTGCTCCCTGCTTCATAGCAGCAGGTACTGGTACGACGCTAGGCGTTAGGGTCCAGCAAGGGCGGACAGACCGCCGTAATCAGCGCCTACCAGGATAGAAGCAGATTCTTCTAAATCATTGTTCGTTGTAAACAAATGTGATCATGGAAGAGGTCAACTTACCTTATGTGGACGATCACTAAAAGCAAACGTGATCGCTAATCCTAGGATAATCAATTATGTTGATAGACTAGTTTTACTAGTTCGCGAGAAGAAGTGTCACGCGAGTGGGGGATTCACCCAAAGTTATAAACTGGCCAGTCGCGTTTTGTGTTGTTTCTTTTTTTGTTGTTGTTTTTGTTGTTTGCTTCTGTAGGTATTCACGTCACCCGTTCCGAGCACAGAACAGTGTTTTGCCTTCGGAGCGGACGTCGTGAGTTGGCTACAGAAGCAACAATTTGTGATGTTTTGTGTTAGTAAGTGTTGTATGTAGATACTGTAAATAATTCATGTCAATCATTTAACATCTTTCTTGTGCCTTACCCCACAGCTGCCCGTACACCTGTCAGAGATCACGCTCGGTTGTCTTGTCAGCATGGGGGTTTGCCTGTGCCAATTGTCATTTTATGTGTACTGAGAAAATGGCGTTGGTTTGTTGAGAACCTTGTCTAGCTTTCTATACCAGTATGAACAAAAAATCACTCATATTATGACTTAAAACTCATTCCACACGTTTTCGGACAAATCAACGGGCCAAGCGCCTGTGCTCATTTAAGGTCGGTTTCAGCTCTGCGTGGAAGCATCATGCAGCCCAATCTATTTCTGCAAGCTCCGATGGGATGGGGCAAACTTCATCGGGTTAAAAAGTCCGTGTTGCTAACACCCTTGTAAATTTGTTTGGACTGAGTAAATATCAACAATTTTTCATTTGGAAAAAAAAAAAAAAAACTAGTTTTAGAAGTATGAAAGTGTCGCCATTCTAGCGCATGAGTGTGTTATCGTGATGGCTTTACATGTAAAACTGCCTCTTTGAGACGGTTCTAACGAGCACCAAAAACCTGTCTGTGGCATAAATGAGAACAAACTATCACAAAAATACCAAAGAAAAAATATCACTTTCAGACATAAATGGGAGCAATATGTGAAACGGACGTTAATGTGTCTTGGTTCTAAAATTACTATTTTTGAGGTGGAAAATTTGAAATGATTTTGTCAATCGACCCAAAATTATCAAAGGATTTTTGTTATATTGCTATTGTCCGTGTGACTATCACTGACCCTTTAAAGCTAGATCATGCAAATAGCGTTTGTTTTGTTTGTTTTTGTTTGGTTTGGGTTTTACGGCCCTTTCAAGATTATTTCACTCATATCGAGCCGATCGTTAATCAGAGGTGAGCGAAAACCGGAGTTCCCGGAGAAAAACCACCTGACCTTCCGTTGCAGAACTTGGCGTCTCACACGTGGCCCGAGCGAGGCTCGAACCTACGGCGGTGAGAGTCCTAATGACTAAGAGTCAGCGCTCTTATCCACTAGGCCACGGAGGCCCGTAAATAGCGTTTGTCTATGAATCGATATCTAAAAGATAATTTTACATAAAAAGTCTAACATAACGTTACACATTACGATAACATATCCGTGTGATATAATGATTTTTTTCCTACCTTAAAAAAGGTCATTTTATGGCGAAAATTTGTGATATATTTCTTATTTATACGCTAAACCCAGTTTTCTCTATATGAAGTGGGGTTTAAGGGGGTCTTTATTTCACGGACGTGTTCACGTGATGTGTCGTGCTATTCTTTTTAATCTTCAGGAAATCATGGCACGTCTAACACTTCACGGTGCCTTTCATATCTCTAAAACTAGCATCTTTCAGATGAAAATCTTTTCCTTATTTCTAATGCAAATACATATTTTTGGTTTGATGTTCTTTTCTTCAAGTCCTGTAGATTTGCATCTCAGTTCTATATGTGGAATTCTGTATTTCAGGCAAAAAAAGCTATGGCAAAGGGTATGGTAAGCAGACGCCCCGAAAAGGATACGGATATGGCAGGTACATGTACTTATATTTGAAGTTCTCATTGTAAATGTGATTTACTACTGCGCGTTACTCGGCATCCCTACCCACCCAACCATACCCGACCTCCATTCTATAAGAACATCGTGCTGACGTCCAATTACGTTAACACAAGCGTGCGACACAGTGCATTTTTCACATCTCCAATAAGGCTACTTTTTATGAAAATACGTGATATTTTTCTTATTTATACTGAAACATAGTTTGTGTGTGCTCGATAGACACCCTCATTGGTTCTAACAAGTACCCACAAAATATGTCTTAGAGCATAAATTAGAAAAAAATAATGTATACCCCCGAAAACGCCAGCTTTCTCTACAAAAAGTGGGGTTTAGGGGGATGTTCATTTCCAAACCCCATTCCATATATAGAAATTTAGGGGGGTATGGAGGTAAAGATTATTTTCCTTATTTTTGCTCAGAAACATAGACTGTTGGTACTCGTTAAAACCGCATCAATAAGACGGTTCTAACGAGCACCTACAACCTATATCTGGACGACAAATAACACAAAAGTATCAAAAGTTTTCATTTGACTGTATCAGAAAGCCGCCATTTTTACAACACGGATGTGTTATCGTAACTCCTCTTATCTTCTTTGTGTTTAAGAAATAGATTAGCTCTAACTGCGATTTGTTGAGTAATAAATCACAGTTTGGAGGTCAGTTTTAAAGTAGATCAAATCACGAGCGCGTAGCGCGCGTGATTTGTCTACTTACAACTGACCGACAAACTGTAATTTATTACTCAACAAATCACAAACTAGAGCTGATCTATTTCGATTCTAACAGGCTGAAAATCGGCAATAATGCTGTTGTTTCCTTAAAAATCTCACAACTTTTCGCCATTGTTAGAAGAAATCCCGCTAAAATTATCGACTGAAACGCATGCATTTATATCCTTTTATCATATGACGTCGCGTCTGAGAGTGTAATAACGCCATGTAATATTTTCGATAATCCACTAGTGGATTAAATATGCAAATTAGCTAGATACGTCCCGTAACGTAACATGTACGACGTCCTTAACGACGTCGCGTTTACTTACGACGGAATATTGACACTTTTGTAAATAATCGTGAATAAAATAATACATGAACACTCATGTAAGATTCTATTTATCATATGACATTTAAAACGCAATTAAGTCACGATTTTTGTCGGCCCCCGCCCATCGGGGCTTGAAGAAAAAGATGGGCTGCATGATGCTTTCACGCAGAGCTGAAACCGACCGCACACGAGTACTGGTAAACCGCTTAGAGCATCTAAGCCTGCCCAGGCAAAACGATGCGAGTCGGGGTGCCCATGCTTATAAACCCTATTGGTTTCATTGGGCGACAGGGCTTGAGATGCCATTCCATCTCAATGTCGGGTAAAAGTCCCACAAAATTGGAAGGGACGTCAAAAAAATTACCTATACAGTGTTGACGGGGACGATAAACCTCAAATCAAACAAACAAACACGATTTTTGTACAAAAAATGTCAATATTCCGTCATTAGCAAACGCGACGTCGTTATGGACGTCATAGATGTAACATTACGGGGCGTATCTAACTATTTTCCATATTTAATCCACTCGTGGCTTATAGAATTTATTACATTGCGTTATTACACCATCAGGCGCCACGTCATATGATAAACTCTTCTTCATGCAGTTTGTCAATTGAACAGATACATCATATCAAGTGAACTTGGTTGGTGAATAGTTAGAAGTGGGTTTCGTTAATTCAGCTGCACCGTTTTAAAAGAAAAGTGGGGTTTTCAAGGCTTTATAATATTTTCCTTATTTTTGCTAAGCTACATGGACTAGGGGTACGAGTTACAATCTTCCCAGTTAGGTGGTTCTAACATGCTACAGCAATCTATATTTGCAGCAAAAATAAGGAAAATATCAGATATTTCCATCTAAAATATACCAGGTCTGCTCCAAGACACAAATCCGTTCAAACTTTGATGGGCTTCATTTCAATTTGATTTGATGTTTCATTCAATACTTCCTTACACTTTGTCAGTCAACTGCAAGCCATTAATAAGTTCAAAACACAAAGTGTTTATGCATTTCGTTGAAGACTCCTGCACTGACCAATCAGAATACATCTCAAATGACAATCAGACCTAAAATGGAAAAAGTGCTTGCCACAATGAGACAAATTAATGTATATTTCTTGATCCAGTTTTAGACTTCTTTGGTGAATGCCATTGCTTGTCAAACTAACTAGATGCAAAGAGATGCACTGGAAGGTACTTTATAGGAGTTTGAACAGTTTTGTGTCCACAGGTGTAGGTTATGGGCACTCGTAACAACCGTGAGGCGGTTTTAACAAGCACCCATAACCTATGTTTTGAGTATTAATAAAAAAAAAAATATATCACAAATTGTCATGGGAAAAGTAGCCAATTTGGAAATATTAAAGAATGCACTATGTCACACGGATGTGACCGTGACGGATGTGACCGTAATGTAATTTCAAAATCTGAAAACCTTCTTGTTTCTGTCTTGCAGCAGTGGATTGGGTGGTTTCGGCAGTGGTTTCGGCAGTGGTTTCGGTAAGTACCGTGTAAAGATTACTCTTTTTATAAACGACAAAACTCGGTACAAAGGCAATTTCAGCTACAAAAAAGTGTGGATATTTGTTAGAATTGCCTCGGCGAGGCAATTCTAACAAAAGTCCACACATTTGTTTTTGGTGTAATTTGTGGAGTGGGTGGGGAGGTGTTCTGGGGGTTTATTTCGTATCGTCCTACACTTATTGAACTGCCCCCGCCGATCCATGAGTACTGGTAAACCTCCTAGAGGGTCTAAGCCTGAGGCCCGTCCGTACATATATACCCTTTTCGTTGGTTTGGGTGACAGTGCTGGAGATGTCATTTAATCTCTATACGGGTAAAAGTCCCACAAAATTGGAAGTAACGTCACCAAAATGACCTAAATAGTGTTGACGGGGACATAACACTTCCATTCAAACAACAGACTCCTTATTGAGATTGTTTACGGCGGCAAATTCTTTATAACGGTAAAGTGTTGGGGAACACATGTAATCGGTTGTAATAACGAGGTCCCTCTGGATTTTGAAAATAGTGCAGGCAGCCCCTGTAAGCTAGATGGTAGTTTTCCTGTACTCTAAAGTCAGATTGTTGAGTCCTCAATGCCTTAATTCATATTGTTGCTCTATCCTGCATATCACTGTCGTATCAAACGGTTTTTCAACTCTAAGGTTTCCTCTATTCGAGTCAGTTTGTCATCACGTAACTACTTCACACTTGGAATATCCATCACGTGAACAAGTCCGTGAAATGAACACCCACCCCCCTAAAAACACTTATATAGAGAAAACTGGGATTCAAGGGGTATAAAGTATCTGCCTTATTTGTGCTCAAAAGCATAGATTGTGGGGCCTCATTGAGGCGGTTCTAACGAGCACCCACGATCTATGTTGAAAGCAGAAATAAGAAAAATGTTTTCATTTTTACCTAAAATGTGTCATTTCTGACACCATGTTGGAAGTCGTTATTTAACACGGGAATGTTTTTCTAATGCTATCGAATTTGCAGACGAAGACGTTTTTCGTATCACATTATAGTGAGAACAATACCAGATATGTTCTATAAAAGGGATATCCTTCGGAAGCAGAGAATACACCACCAAAGTTAAAACGTGTGGAGTGTATAGTTTTCTCGGCCAATTAGGCCTCATTAGTGGTCCTCAGCTATATTCAAGGTTCCATAATGAAATCAATGATCCTAAAAGGACAAGAAAATATATAAACTGGCAGGGAGACTTTTTACGGCCACCACACATTCACACTCCAGCTGTAGTGACGGTATATATGTTCTATAAAAGAGTTATCCTTTGACAGCAAGTCTGGCTCGGAAAAAGCGCATCCATCTAGAAGAACTGAGTAATATACGCACAATTTCAGATACACATGTCATACGTTCTTACTTATATAAGGTATTAGTTTCCTGCGTGTGTAAGGGTTTGTAATATTAATAAGGATGCTGGATCCTTCTAGCTAGTGCACGGGCTGAGGGAACTCGTACGCGCTGTTTCGGGTGACTGGCCCAGACCAGACGCCGGAGAACGCGGCGTCTGATCAGGGCCTACACTGTTTGCTAAATGTTCAGCTATTTTCGAGCTGAGTTTTGATGAAAACACAACCTGACACCCCTAAATTTTGAAATGGACTCCTGCTATATATAAGGAGGAAGATACCATTTGGTACTAAAAGGGTTGTTTTAATATCACATTAAAATGATTACTTATGAAACATTATTACGAATCAGAACAACCTTTGAGCAGAAGGTTGTGTTGTACATGTATGCTAGTTACATGAAGGAATGTAATATGTATACATTGCAGGATTCGACGGCATGCTTGGCAGTGGTAGTCTAGGATGGGGCAGTGGTTTAGGATCAGGTCTTGATGCCTTCTACCCAGGGCAGTGGAGTGGATCCTTGGACGGTGGATCCTGGGGCGGTGGATTCCATGGTTCTGGCTGGGATTCTACCTTGTATCCCAGCTGGGGAACTGGAATGGAATCTGGTTGGGGCAGTGGCTGGGGCAGTGGATGGGACGGTCTAGGATCAGGATGGAGCAGTGGTCTCGCAGGTGGCGTGGTAGGGACAGGATTGGGTACTGGCTGGAACACTGGGGTAGTCGGTACTGGGCTGGGAACAGGACTGGGTACTGGCTGGAATTCTGGAATTGTCGGTACTGGAGTGGGAACCGGCGTGGGTACCGGATGGAATACAGGGTTCGCTGGTGCTGGACTTGGTACCGGCTGGAACAGTGGAGTGGTTGGTACAGGCTGGAATACTGGGTTAGGTGGCGCAGGCTGGAACCAAGGTGTGGGCTGGAATAGCGGACTTGTAGGCAGCGGATTCAACAACATCGGGAACGTTGGCTGGGGCAACCAGTGGGGAAGTGGGTACGGTAAGCCATCTATTTTAACATGATGTTAACAAGTCCTGGGACCCATTTAAAAAAAAAAACAAAAAACTAGCAGTGTCGTTAGTTAACGAATCGTAAAAAAACTATATAGCAAATATTTTTGCTGTACAAATGTGAGTAGCTTTTGCATGTGCAAAAGCTACGCACAGTTTTCTTCAGCAAAATTACTTGCTAGAACAGTTAACAATTTGACCACTAAAGAGCTCGTATTTAGCTGACGAGGCTTTGAACAACTGGACCCAGGTCACAAACTTCTTTGTAAACCGACCTTTACAAACTAGGGAATTAGGAGTTTGAAAGCTTTTCTAGACCAGGCTATGGGCCTCCGTGGCCTAGTTGGAAAGAGCGCTGACTCAATCATTAGTATTCTCACCGCTGTGGTTCGATCCTTGTTCGGGTCAAATGTGAGACGCCAAGTTCTGCAACGGAAGGTCAGGTGTTTTTTCTCCGGGTACTCCAGTTTCGCCCACCTCTGATTAATGATCTGCTCGAAATAAGTAACCTTGAAACGGTCATAGAACCAAAATAAAGTAGAAAATAATTAAAAGCCCAGTCAACGCTGTTAGGGTTATATCGAACCAGGGAGTTTAGTTAGCCACACATTTCCTGGACAGACGTGTACATAAGCGATTAATAAGTTTTGTTTGTTTGTTTGATTTTAGGCTTACCGTCCCCGTCAACAATGTAGAGGTCATTTGGAGACGTTGCTTCCAAATTCGTGGGACTTTTACCCGCCAATGAAATGAAATGACATCTCAAGACCTGTCGCCCAATGAAACCAATAGTGTTTACAAGCATGGACGGTCCGACTCGCACCGCTTTGCTTGGACAGGCTTAGATTCTCTAAGCGGTTTATCAGTACTCGTGTGCGGTTGGTTTCAGCTCTGCGTGGAAGCATAATGCAGCCCAACTATTTCTTCAGCCCCGATGGGCGGGGGCCGCGATTAATCAGTACAATGCATATTCTTTCGGTCGTTCTTGAATCAGAGAAAGGATGAGGATGACCGCAGAAAAGCTTTCTTGATCAGTATAACGAAGAAAAGTGGAGTATACTACATATATGTAGGTTGTTGACACTCGTAAGAGCCGCCTCATAGAGGACCCAAACCTATGTCTTGGAGCAGAAATACAAAAATGCTTTTTAACCCAATTATCCCAAATATCAATCACGAAAACACGTCTATGTAATTTTGAGCCCCTTAAACCCCACCTTTATACACTAAAATTGGGGTTTACAGGGTATACATTCTTTTCCGTATTTCTGCTCAAAAATGTAGAATGTGGGTAGTCGTTAGGCGGTTCTAACGAGTACCTATAAATGTATGCTTGGAGCAGAAATAGAAAAAATAATATAACTTTTTATCGGAAAATTTTCATTTTTTTGTGAAAATTTTTTTTCAATTGCAGTAGAACTTCGATGGCTCGAACACCGATGGCTCGTTTACCATGGCTGGGTCGAACCCGATTTTGAGTCCCTAGGGATCGCCTTGATTGGGCGATTCTAATGAGTACACACGGCATACATTTTTATCAAAGAACATCGGAAAAATTAAAATTAACCCCGTTATGCCTCTTGGCAGTAACCCTCAGTGGCTCGAACTATTCCTGTTCAAGCCATTGAAGTTCGACTGTATTTCGAATAGGCGTGTTTTCGCAATGCTCTCTTTAAAGTAGGGTTTACAAGACTGTTCTTTGCACATACAGTCGAACTTCGATAACTCGAACACCTTCGGGACCAGGAAATTTTGTGTCGAGATAGAGGTAGTTCGAAATATTGAGGGTTACTCATACTGCCAGGCCATGAGCCATAATAGGGTTGACCTTAGGATATATTTTCAACTTTTCATAAAATAAACGTATGTTGTGTGTTCTCATTAGAATCGCCTCAATGAGGCGATTCTAATGAGTACACACAGCATACCTTTTCAAGTTAAAATCAAACAAACTGCCATAAATGAACCGAACACATTGGTATCTGGAGCTATGGAAATAATTTTCTATGGACCAAGTGTGAGTTCGAACTAGCCATAGTAAATGAATTAGCCGTGGTCGAGTTATCGAATTTTAACTTTACATGTACTTGTTTGCCCGATGCCCTGTTAAATACGACTTCGCTGTCTGAGGTCAGCAGTATCAATAACTCTGATCAGACTGCGTAGATGTGCTCGAAGTCAAATTTACGCTTGTTACGGCGTAGATGCCCCCATTACCATATAACGTCAATGTTATTTAGTGGAAAACGACATGTAGACCACACGTGTATTAACACATGATGTTATTTAGTGGAAAACGACGTGTAGATCACGTGTATTAACGCATGATATTATTTGGTGGAAAACGACATGTAGACCACACGTGTATTAACACATGATGTTATTAAGTGGAAAACGACATGTAGACCACACGTGTATTAACACATGATTACTATCGCGTAACGTCATGGCGCCATCTGTGACAACACTATTTTTGTTATGAACGAATTCAGTGGTAAAATCTGAATTAAGAGCATAATATGATAAACTTAATCATTTCAAATGAAATTTATGAAACTCGCCAAAGGCTCGTTTCATAACTTTCATATGAAATGAACACTCGTTTAACATCCTCTATGTAATAGAAGCCTCCGTGTTATAGTGGTTACGCTACTCGCCTTGTAAACCAGGGATCGCATGATCCATCCCGGGCTTCTCCAGTCTTTTGGATGAGTCTATAAACCGAGGTCCCGTCTCCGTATGACCTAAGCTGTTGGTGGGACGTAAATCTAAAAACTTTCACTTCTCTATGTAACAGTTGGAAAAAAACCTGTCTCTCCAGCAAAAGGGTTTACTCTCTGACGCAGTTGTCTTCCTGTATTTCCTATAACCTATAAGATAAGCGTATTCTACGAAGGAATATAAATGAAAATACGAGTTACGGGTCGTACCACTCCTCTCCAATAAAAGCAAAGCCATTTCCGGTGATGTAAAGACCAATCCTGCACGATATGTAAGTCGTTTCAATGAAATGAAGTTTAAAAAAATAACCTGCCTCCGGTCGGATTCAATCTCGGACCGCCAGCCGTAGCGTTTGCTGGTAGAGATTAGTTAGTAGGTTTTACCTTTAGGTATAGTTCAAACAATTTGACATGAGACTGACCTTTATGCAAGGAATAAATTAGTCAATGTTATCGCCTAATACGTCGGCTTTCGTAAACTTCTCGTGGATTTTAGGCAGCTCGTGAATTGCGACCTATTTATAGTTTATCAACGACCTTTGAGAGTTCAAAGTTTAAGCGAGACGAGTCGATTCCATTTTTTAGGGGAAGCAGGTTTCTGATACT
Organism: Lucinisca nassula; assembly: GCA_963580285.1. Taxonomy (NCBI): domain Eukaryota; kingdom Metazoa; phylum Mollusca; class Bivalvia; order Lucinida; family Lucinidae; genus Lucinisca; species Lucinisca nassula. Next base: position 147,945,184 of record OY757017.1, read on the forward strand.
TTTTTTCTCGTGGTTTTCAAGATATAAATCAATGTTTTGATATTATCTACATAGAAGTCATGGCTTTATTTTTTATATTTACATTATTTATATTTTGTTTCCTTTGTTTTATTTTCAACAATTATATTTTATGTTGGATGCCGGCCTCGATAGTTCAGTCGGATGCGCGTCTGACCGGTGGTCAATAGGACGCGGGCTCGATACCTGCCGGGGTCAGCAACATTATTTCCCATGGAGATTGATCATGAAATCTTTTCCATGGCCATTCCCTTCTTTCTGTTGATTCAAGAAGGGCGGTTGTTAGTTTCTGGGGAAAGATTGTGCATTGTACTGGTTAACCGCTTACGTATAAGCTTGCCAGGGATATGTGTGGATTAGTAAACTGACCGGCTCAAAAATGACCTAAATAGAGTTGTCTGGGCCGTAAAAGCCTAATTCAATTTTCAGATTCATTTCAACAGCGCATTTGCCTTCACTGACGGCTATGAATGTACGTTCAATCATAGTAACATTTTTGATAATACGTCTTGAATCCGAGCTGCAACGATTCGCTCTTTCCATCTTTTCAATAAAATGAATATACATCTAATGTGATGGCCCCGTCCATCGGGGCTTGGAGAAATAGATCGAGCTGCACGATGCTTCCAAGCGGATCTGAAACTGTCGACACATGAGCAATGGTAAACCGCTTAGTAAGTCCGAACCTGCCAAGGCAAAGTGGTGCGGGTTGGACCATCCATACTTATTAAACCCGTTTAATTTTATTGGGTAGCAGAGCTTGAGATGTCGTTTCATCTCAGTGTCGGGTAAAAAACCCACAAAACTGGAAGCAACTTCTCCAAACTTGACGGGGACAATAAACCTCAAATCAATCAAACAAACAAACAAACAAACAAACAAACATCTCATGTGCTCCAATTTTATAGGTTCGAAAAAATGTTAAAGAAAAGTAAAAATAAAAAAAAAAAAAAAAAACATCTGCCCAAGATTCGAACCCTAGATCTCCCAGATGGAAGACTTGCTACTAAAGTGTCTCGACTGGTCGTCAATCTGGTTACACGACGCCACAGATTAAGGATATGACGGTAACTATCGCCCAGTGTAAAAAATATCCACTACAGGCGACTTACCTAAAACACGGACGAGTCCAAAATTAAAAGTGCAGTCACGTCTCACGTGCGTTTTGAAAGACTATACCGACCTCTATGTATTGAATAACACTAGCGTCATCTTCGAGAATACATGTACATGCATTCCGTCGGGTGTGAAATAATGTTAATAGAGTTCACCAGTCTCAGGTCAATTTGTTCGAACTACACGAGATGCGGGAAAGAAAATGGATTATATTTGACGACAAATGCTAACGTTGCACTTGTTTATTTATGTTTCAGTGTTTTAGCGGGTGGTGCAGGTGCTATCGTCCATTAATGGTTAGTTGTTCAGTTCAATTTTATTTGACCCCTTTTCATCCCTGAGACAGCTATACCTGCATGTACCTATGCAAACAGTATGGATCAAGATGAAATGACTCATCATCTATTGATTGTCATTATGTTAATGATTTTGTGTATAAACATCTTGGGCAAGTTGTTCAAAACTAACGACGTCGTTAGTTAACATGTCGTTTAAACTTTGATCATTAAATATGGCAAATATGCTAAAATGTTTGCTGAAAAAATGTGAGCGGCTTTTGCGGACGCAAAAGCTGCTCACATTTTTTCAGCAAAAATACTTAAATTTACTATATTGTACTTGCTAGAAGAGTTTACAATATGACCGCTAACGAGCTCGTTAAGCTAGCGATGCTTTGAACAACTGGCCCCTGAGATGGAAGATTACACTTCTGAAACTTACGGGCAAAAGTGTTGGCAGTTTACCGGTATGGAATCCCGTTTAATGGCGACGTAAAACGGACTTTGCGACCCTTACCTCCCAAAGGACAATTTTGCAATGCAGTTTGTCCCTATCAATGCACTTCTTAAAAACTGTGCTATTTGCTAAAAGCGGTAAAAGCTATGAGCTGCGTTTGTTTCAATTTAGGTTTGACGTCCCCCGAAACCCTATTTAGGTCATTTTGGAGACACTGCTTCCAATTTGTAGGACTTTTATCCGGCACTGAGATGAAATGACATTCAAGCCCTGCCGCCCAATGAAACCAAACCGCTTTTATTAACATTTGACTGTCTGACTCACACCAATTTGCTTAGGCAGGCTTAGTCCTTCTATAAGCGGTTCACTAGTACTTATGTGTAGTTAGTTTCAGCTCTGCGTGGAAGCACCATGCGGCCCAATCTATTTCTTTAAGCCCCGATGCCACGATTGGGGTGGGGGAACCATGAGGAGCCTAAAATTAATGCCAGCCAATGATAGTCGACGTTATGTGATGACGTCGGGTTTCCCAACAGTCTATCGCAGAATTTTGATGATATCCGGTCAGATGTAAGTGCGGACGCAAAAGCTGCTCACATTTTTTCAGCAAAAATACTTAAATTTACTATATTGTACTTGCTAGAAGAGTTTACAATATGACCGCTAACGAGCTCGTTAAGCTAGCGATGCTTTGAACAACTGGCCCCTGAGATGGAAGATTACACTTCTGAAACTTACGGGCAAAAGTGTTGGCAGTTTACCGGTATGGAATCCCGTTTAATGGCGTAAAACGGACTTTGCGACCCTTACCTCCCAAAGGACAATTTTGCAATGCAGTTTGTCCCTATCAATGCACTTCTTAAAAACTGTGCTATTTGCTAAAAGCGGTAAAAGCTATGAGCTGCGTTTGTTTCAATTTAGGTTTGACGTCCCCCGAAACCCTATTTAGGTCATTTTGGAGACACTGCTTCCAATTTGTAGGACTTTTATCCGGCACTGAGATGAAATGACATTCAAGCCCTGCCGCCCAATGAAACCAAACCGCTTTTATTAACATTTGACTGTCTGACTCACACCAATTTGCTTAGGCAGGCTTAGTCCTTCTATAAGCGGTTCACTAGTACTTATGTGTAGTTAGTTTCAGCTCTGCGTGGAAGCACCATGCGGCCCAATCTATTTCTTTAAGCCCCGATGCCACGATTGGGGTGGGGGAACCATGAGGAGCCTAAAATTAATGCCAGCCAATGATAGTCGACGTTATGTGATGACGTCGGGTTTCCCAACAGTCTATCGCAGAATTTTGATGATATCCGGTCAGATGTAAGTGCATTAGAATATAGGAATCACCCAGGGTTTTTCATGCATTTACATTTGCCGGGTCCCCAGGAAGCTGTTTGAACATGAAATATCTTCCAAGGGGCCAGACAAATGTTAACATGAATGATCGTTGTTCTTGCGTGAGTAAGTAAGTTAAGTAAGTAAAGACAGAAATAAGGGCGAGGATTGTGGCCACGTAAAATCGATTTAAGCATCCCCCACAGTGGAATTCGTTTCACTGACCGTTCCAAGGCGGTTCTTCTGTCGCGATTTATTTTTGTTATGGTTTGTCTTTGAGTGTGTGTATCGCCTATATTATTTTGTTTTGGATAGCCAATTGGCCATTTTGTGGAAAAGTAACTATCCTTTTGGCTTTCCGCTATTGATGATTCCATTAGGGTCTAGTTGTTTCATGCTTGTGATTCTTTCCCTTTGGTGTCTCTGATGGGAGCTGTGGGTTAATTGTATTGACTCCTGATCATTGCATTCAATTCTTTTTTATTTAGTGAGGATAACAACATTTAGCACATACAAAAAATACATGTAATAGCTAATCTTCAATGTACAATTATGTATTTTGTACAGGGATACATTAATATAACTAAGTAACAGCAGATTTATTAAAGCAAACACACACACACACACACACACACACACACACACACACACACACACACACACATGTAATAAAATATGATGTGATTGTTTGATGTTGAAACCTTCCATAACACTGCGTTCTTACCGAAACGAAACGTAAGATTTTCTCTGATGATATACTGTAACCGTTCAAAGCCCCGCATAAAATACACTGATCCCGAAAACACGCCTATATACTTTTGACCCCCTCGAACCCCACTTTTATATTGTAAAAATAGGGTTTACAGGGGTAAACCTTATTTTTCTTATTTCTGTTGTAAAAATATAGATTGTGGGTATTCGTTAGAACCGCCTCGAATACCCACAATCTATATAGGAAAAATATCACTATTTTTCATATTAAAATTTTCATTTTTTCGGCGATAAAGGGTACAATGTATTTATATAGGCGTGTTTCCGTAATGTATGTTCGTGTTTTTTTGTAATCGGCATTAGGAGTGAACTTGTAAATTAACAAATTGCCTGTGAATATGCACAGATCTGGAAAAACATGAACTCTCGTATGCACGAAAATAAGCACAATTACAATACTGTTTAGGATTGGTATAGTTTTATGAAAATGTATTAATGTAATACATACGCCCAATTGATTTAGCATCACACAAACACTTTATCGACAGTAAAAATATATGTCCTAACAGAGACAAAAAATACAAGAGATTCCAACTGCAAAATAAGACGAAAACGCATCAAAGCTCCATAGCGCATACATACTCCGTATAAACTCTTCAAATGCAACCGGTAAACCAACATGGCGGCTAGTTCAGAAATTCAATGACGATGGTAACCCTCTGACGTAATGTAACGAAAGCAAGGCCCGTCTTGTGATATCAAAAGCTCAAAATCCATGATTTGAACATGCATGGTTTTGTCTGTTTGACAATGGCTTCAAACTGCCATGCGCATAGTTATCTATGCAGAAATATATATGTAATAGTTGCAATAAAATATGTTTATACTATGCAGAAATATAGGGATCAACCATGTTTTTTCCTGCATTAACATTTGCCGGATCCGGAGGAAACTGTTTTAACATGAGGCCACTGGGCCGAATGTCCAAATATCTTCCGAGGGATCTGGCAAGTAATAATGCACTGAAATAACCATGGATGATCGTTGTTCTTGCATAACTTACGATTCCTACAGCAAATATCGACGGAAACGCACAAAGGCTCCATATATTCTCCATATAAACACTTCGAATACGACCGGCAAACCAACATGGCGGCTTGTTCAGAATGTTGTTTACAATGACCTTGCTTTGCAGTAACCCTCTGAAGTCACCATAGAACCCTAAAACGCTACGTTCAGGGCAAGAACGTTACGTCGCTCAACGTGAACAAGCAAGGCACATCTTGTGATAACAAAGCTCAAAATCCATGTCCAAACAGAACGTGAATTTTATGATTTGAACAAGGTTTTTGTTGTTTGACCACGGCTTTCGGTCCATTTGACAATGGCTCCAAACAGCCATGGCCCCGCGCCTGTCCGGGGGGTAGAAATATGGCGGCTGCCTTCGGGAGTGTGGCAGAGTGGTAAGACCCCACCGAAAACAGTCCCATTGCCGAGACCACCCGGTGCCTCGAAATAGGTGGCTGCCTTCAGGTTCTGTGGCAGTTGGGTAAAAGCCTCCAACATACAGAACAATCGTCCGTTCGACCGGTATTATTTTTGTAATTTAATTTATTCAAATGCATCTTACCAATTTTTTTTCAATTCACTACGCGAGATCTATCCTTTTAAACCTTTCCTATCTCATGTTACTACCACGCTGCATTTGTTTGTGTATCATCATTGCTGGTGGGTCGCGCACCACAAAGAAGAAACCTCATCTGTATATGTTTGTACTGTGTATGTGTCACTTTTTCATGCTCCTTCACTCTGCACATCAATGAAAGATACATTTTGTATACGTTATTAGATAAGTAACTTGTCATTTCATGTTACCCCAAAGTTATTTTATGTTACACCAATGTTAACAGAATTGGATACTTATCACGAAGTCCTGAAGTGTTCGTCATCATCTAACACAGCTTTATTCTTTATTAGTTTATAAAATCCTTTGTTCTCTCTGAAACTTATCACCTCAATAATTTATTACCATAATCGTGGATCTCATATTTAGCAAAGGATCTCCTGTTTTCAGAGCCAAGCTTTTATTTAAGCAAACGTTTTCGGCCTCCCTTGTCTGTAGGGAATAAAATATACAGGCCACTTTCCTTCTGTAGTGAATGGGGATGAAATTCCTTGTTGAAACAGGAGCCACTTGTTTGCCGTGAGTGGCGTCTCGTATGCTGGAAGAAGGGATCCTGATGATTGAGAAAAGCCCAGGGATCTCCAGCTTTTCAACACATCATTTTGGCCCATATTTCAGATAGAAGAGGGGTTTGGGCTAGATCCGGCCTGAATCAATCGGCTCAGTCGTGCCAAGCTCTAGAATCGCACAGCTTGTCCTTATCTTCCTTCTTTCTTTTTTACGTATCTTTATGGTACAAACCGGGTGTAATTTGTCTTTTTCCTCTATCTTTGAGTGTTATTTGATGGGCGGCGGCTGATGGATCAATCGGTGGGCTTGTACTGGGGAAATTCCGCAGAAACTTCTGTGAGGGAGAGAATATGGGTGGGGATGGGTCCAAACTGTTCCTCATTTTTTCATGAAAATCTGGGTGCATAGTTGGGAGTCATAAAACAGAAGTGGAGCGAAAGGACTCTGGTCCTGTCATCGAGTATAATAGCCATGTAGCCTTGGCGTTGGAAATAGGAGATCCATTTCCATTAAACGTCCCCTTGTAGGGCTCCAAGGAGGGTGGGGCGCATAGCTATCGAATTATAAATTTTCACCATGGGATCCAACACTAGGAAAAGAGCATTTTTAGATTTATCAGATGACGACCCGGAACCGACTACTTTCAATTTCAAAGCAAATGACAATTTCGCTCGATTTTTAGTGATTTCGAGCAAGGAAGATAAAGCCGTTACAACTCTTTCTCCGTTCGTTATTGAAAAGCAAATAGAATCATTGATTGGCACACCAAAAAACGTAAAAAAACTAAAAAATGGCACACTTTTAATAGAAACAAACAGAAAATCACAAACCGAAAACCTCCTGAAAGTAAACAAATTCTTTAATATGAACGTCTCTGTCACGGAACATAAAACACTAAACTCTTGTAAAGGAATTATCCGTGACAGAATGCTAAAGCACGAATCGGAAGCCAGCATAATTGAATATCTAAAAGAACAAGGTGTAACGGCATGTAAAAGATTTAAAGTAAAAAAAGACGGAAATCTGATTGATACAAATACACTTCTACTCACTTTCAACTCTACTTCCTTGCCGAAATCGCTGAAGATCTTCTACAGGATAATACCGGTCGAAATCTACGTGCCCAATCCTCTGCGTTGTTTCAATTGTCAGAGGTTTGGGCACCATGAAAATGATTGTACTGTCCCTGACGGATCTGTTTGTGAGAAGTGTGGTGGTACCGACCATCATACTACCAACTGCAAGAACTCTCCAAAATGTGTGAACTGCGGAAAAGATCATTTGTCTAAATCCAATGTCTGTGAAGTTTGGAAAACGGAAAAAGAAATCATGAAAATTAAAGTTACACAAAACGTCACCTATTTGGAAGCAAAGAAAATACAACAAAACAAACCAGAAAACACATTCGCAAAAGTTGTCCAATCCCTTGCCAGCAAACCTGAAACAAAAGAAACCTCCACTCAATTTAATGAAAAAGATTTTGAAATTAAACCCCATTCTAAAGTAATTACCTCTACTGTTAAACCAAAACCCACATCATCACAACCTACTACATCGTCACAACCTACTTCTACTCATCATTCAAGATCAGAATCTAGACAAACTTCACAGACCAGTTCACAACCTAACGGCAAACATTCTAGCAGATCACACTCCCGATCCACGTCAGGGACGGCGGATCAAAAAGAAAAAAACGGCAAAGAAAAGCATAAAGGATCAAACCCAAACAGTAAAGGGGCGTCTGCTGATCCAGTAAAACTGGCTAATCAGTACGGCGCCCTTGAGGACATGGAGTTGGACAATGATCCCTCCACGTTCTTAAAGCCTAATAATAAAAGATAAAGGATTAAATTCCTTGTTTTAATCTTCTCTCCATTCAACCATGGATAAGAAGTCAATAATTCAATGGAATTGTCGAGGACTGAAAGCCAATTTTAACGAACTTTTAATTTTAACTACACTTTTTTCTCCTAATGTCATTTGTCTCCAAGAAACTTTTTTGAAAACTACAGATAATATTAATTTCAAAGGTTACGGTATGTACAATCATATCACAACGGATAATCAGAAGGCATCAGGGGGTACATCAATCCTGGTAAAATCTGACGTTCCTCATAGGAAAATAGATGTAAACACTAATTTACAAGCTGTTGCTGTAAACGTCACTTTATCCAAATCCATAACGATTTGTTCTGTCTACCTTCCACCACACTATAATTTTTCTAAACAAGATTTAGAAAATTTAACAAATCAATTACCTAGTCCTTATATATTATTAGGAGATTTTAATAGTCACAGCAAATTATGGGGTTGCTCGGATACAAATGACAAAGGAGAAATCATAGAAAATTTTATTGCTGAAAATGATTTATGTTTATTTAACGATAAACAACCAACATATCTTCATTCTCCCACAAGAAATTATTTTGCTTTAGATCTTTCAATTTGCTCTCCAAATATTTATCTAGATTTTGATTGGTCTGTTGTGGACGATCTCCATGGGAGCGATCATTTTCCGATAGTAATTGAAGAAATTGCATCGACCCATGAGGATCGTCACCCCAGATGGAATTTGAATAAAGCAAATTGGGAAAAGTTTAATCAATTATGTGATGAAAAACTCGACCCTGAACTTTTTAAAACTGCAAGTGATATACAAGATTTTACTGATGAATTGATTGATATTGCTGAAAAATGTATTCCTAAATCCTCGACTTTTTCAAAAAGAAACAGACCTTGGTTTAATGATGAAGTTAAAACTTCAATCAATAAAAGAAAATCTGCATTACGAAAATTCAATAAACAACCAACAAAAGAAAATCTTATCCATGCCAAACATATGCGAGCTAAAGCTCGCAAAACGATAAAATCGGCCAAAAAAGCATCTTGGCAGCAATACGTCTCCAAACTGAATACCAGAACACCAACTAAGAAAATATGGGACATGATTCGAAAAATTAGTGGCAAAAACAAATCTAATAAACATGTCCATATCAAATCGAACGGAAATATATGTTCAACGGCTAAAGACATTTCCAATGCCTTGGGGGAAAATTTTCAGAAAAACTCCTCTAGCTCGAATTATTCAGAAAATTTCCAAAATATTAAACAAGAACAAGAGAAAAAGAATTTAAATTTTTCCTCATTAAATCATGAAAAATATAATTTACCTTTCACTACTAAAGAATTATTAGATGCTCTCCATAAATCTCATGATACTGCTGTTGGTCCTGACGACATACACTATCAAATTTTAAAACATTTACCCAACAAGGCATTGGAAACATTATTAAATATTCTAAATGATATTTGGATTACTGGAAAATTCCCTGAAAACTGGAGAAAAGCTACCATTATTCCTATTCCGAAACCTAATAAAGATCATACTGAAGCCACTAATTACAGACCTATTGCTTTGACAAGTTGCTTATGTAAAACAATGGAGAGAATGATTAATGATAGGCTGGTTTGGTTCTTAGAATCAAATCAGCTTATCACTAAATTTCAAGCTGGTTTTAGAAAAAACAGCTCTACTAATGATCATTTGATTCGCTTAGAATCATTTATACGTGATGCCTTTATCAAAAAAGAACATGTCGTAGCTGTATTCTTTGACCTAGAAAAGGCCTATGATACGACTTGGAAATATGGCATCATGAAAGATTTACACAACTTGGGCCTTAAAGGCCGATTGCCACTTTTTGTTCAAAATTTCTTGTCCGATCGAACATTTAATGTTCGCATAGGAAATACATTATCGGACACATTTGATCAAGAACAAGGTGTACCACAAGGTAGTATTTTATCACCAACCTTGTTCAGCATAAAAATTAATAATATAGTTAAATGTGTAAAAGACCCAGATTGTTCGCTTTTTGTTGACGATTTTGGAATTTTTTATCGTTCCAAAAATATGGAAACCATTGAATTTAAACTGCAAAGGTGTTTAAATAATATAGAAACTTGGGCAACAGAAAATGGTTTTAAATTTTCTAAAACAAAAACTCAGTGTGTTCATTTCTGCCAAATACGAAAGTTGCATTTAGATCCTGTACTTACTATATACGGCAGTCAAATTCCAGTCGTCACTGAGGCGAAGTTTTTGGGTCTTTTATTCGATAACAAATTGTCTTTTATTCCTCATATCAAAGCTTTGAAAGCTAAATGTTTAAAAGCTCTTGATATTTTAAAAGTCCTGTCCAGTTCCGACTGGGGAGGAGATCGCACTGTTCTTTTAAATCTGTATAGATCGTTAATTCGTTCCAAATTGGACTATGGCTCCATAGTCTATGGATCTGCTAGGAAATCTTATTTAAAATCTTTGGATACTATACATCATCAAGGTTTACGTTTAGCACTAGGTGCTTTTCGCACTTCACCCGTTGATAGTCTCTATGCTGAATCTAATGAACCATCACTTTATGTTAGAAGAGAAAAATTGTCTCTTCAATATGCTACCAAATTAGCTGCAAATCCACGCAATTCAGCATATGAATGTGTTTTTAACCCGAATTATGAAAGATTTTACGAAAATAAACCCTCCGCTATTAAACCTCTTGGCCTAAGAATACGACCTTTACTTAAAGAGGCCAATATTAATGTCCAAAATATTCAATCATTTTCTTTATCATCGAAAGAACCATGGACATTAACTAATCCAAAGATTGTATTAGACTTGCACAGAAATAAGAAATCCGAAGTTGATTCACATATTTTTAAAAATGAATTTTTAGAAATTAAATCACATTTTAAACATCACATTTCCATTTACACTGACGGTTCGAAACAAGATGAGAAAGTTGCTTGTTCTGTCATTAGTCCGAATTTCACTGATAGCATTAGACTACCCGATAATAGCTCTATTTTTACCGCTGAAGCAAAAGCAATTGATATCGCACTCTATCACATTCGAGATCAACCTGAAAGACATTTCATCATTTATTCCGATTCCCTTTCTGTACTAAAAGCTCTGAAAGATCAACAGCACAGAAACCCCTTGATTCAACAAATTTTAAGAAAATACCACTATCTTTCCGTCTTAAAGGAGATCATATTCTGCTGGCTTCCCAGTCATGTAAATATCCGTGGTAATGAGTTAGCTGATTTGGAAGCCAAATCTGCATTATCGTTAGCTATTACCAATTTAAAAATTCCTTCTTCAGATTTGAAATCTAACATAAACCTATATATAAAAAATAAATGTCAATCAATTTGGGAAAAAGAAATTAATAATAAATTAAATAAAATTCAACCAAATTTTCATACCAAATGTACCTTTTTGAATTATAATAGGAAAGACCAGACTAAACTCACAAGATGCCGTATTGGACACACACGACTCACTCATTCCTACATATTAAAAAACGAACAAGCACCTTTCTGTATATCTTGTAACGAACCGTTTACAGTTGAACACTTTCTCATTTCATGTGTAGAATTTCATCATATACGCTCAAAATATTTTAACGTTACAACAATGAAAGATCTTTTTAACGACATACCATCTTATCAATTAATCAATTTTCTTAAAGAAATCGGACTTTTTAACAAACTGTAATCATTAATATTTTAACTTTTAAACTTCAATAGCAATTTTATATCTAATATCTAATTATTTTTAGACGCTATATGCCCTATTAGGGTTGAGCGTCTTTAAACAAAATATCCATCCATCCATCCATCCAAACAGCCATACACATAGAGTGGTTGTTTAGCTTCATTTGTTTTACACATTACTTATAGATGATATTCAAGGTCATGTCCCAAACCTCGAAGAAATTGATGGAAATAATAAAGTTCTGTCCTGTCCATTCATCCGGGCGTCTGTTCTTTTGTCATCTGCAATTATTGCTCAATGGATCATTGTGAAGAATTGTTTTGGGTTGCATTTTTAAGTTTACTGCACATATTCGGGCTGTTCTAACGAGTACCCACAGTTTTTTTTGTTTGAGCAAAAATAAGAAAGAATAGTATTAACCTATGTACGTCCCACTTTTCTCTATATAATGTGGGTTCACAGAGGTATTGAGTTGGGTCTGCATATATGGTATATAGTTGGAGTTTTTCGAATGCATGACTTGTACTATTTTTCAGGACTCTGACAGGGCAAAGAGACGGAGTGCATAGACAACCTTAGATGACATAACATAACGAGAGGGCATTCTATCAAGAAATCAAAATCAAACCATAGCTGTGCTTTGTTCATACATTCATTACATTGTTATTAATTGATTTTTAATTTGTATAGAGAGTCAGATTGTTATCTAATAAATTTGTAAAATCTTAATACAACATCCTTTATATTTCACGTGTGTAAGCATGACACTCTCATTGACAAGTTCGTGTGATGAAAAACCCGAAGTTTGATTTGCCTATGTGAGCTGAAGGCCTACAGGGTGATATGATAGTATACCAATTGTTCGTTGTCCATCGTCGTTCCTTAGAGCTTTCAAACATTTTATCAGAAACCTTGAGTCAGATTTAATATGGATTATCTATATGCCTCGCGGGAGAGAAAGTTTATGTAACTGGACCTTATTGCATGAAGAAGATTGCCGCCATGCCAATATATACATATCTTCTTCTCTAGTACCTTTAATCAGATGACGTTGAAACGTGTCGTACATCAAACCGGACGTTTCATTTTAAGGGTTTGTGGCGTCAGAGAACTCCTCTATAACCAAGAAATTAAGCCATGTAAAGAGCGAACTTTACTGACACAACAGTCCTAAAGGTGGTTCTTAATGTAGGAATTTCACTGCATATATTAGAGTAATCAGAAAAAATAAGGTTTAACACTGTAAACCCCAGTTTTAATATATAAACGTGGGGTTCAAAGGGGTCAGACACAGTCACACGAAAACACGCCTATATAATTTTGACCCCCTTGAACCCTACTATTACATGTATATCGTAAAACTGCCGTTTACAGGGGTGATGAGTATTTTTCCTATTTCGACTCTAAATATACCGGCCCCGATAGCTCAGTTGGTAGAGTGTCCGCTCCGGGGAACGGGAGGTCACGGGTTCGATCCCGGGCCGCGACATACCAAAGTCGTTAAAATGGTTCTAGCTGTTCCTCGCTTGGCACTCAGAATTACGGGGTAGAGCTAGGACTGGTCGACCCAGTGTCAGGATAATGTGACTGGGTGTGGTATCATGTAATGTGTCTGGGACATGATACTTCAGTGAGGCAGCACTATAAAAGTGAGCATTGAGCTCCCCGTCGCAACCAGACACCGTCGTGATATGACTGAAAAATTGTTGAAAGCGACGTTAAACCAGAATTCACACACATACACACACACACACACACACAGCTCTAAATATAGATTGTGGATACTCGTTAGAACCGCCTAACGAGTATCCACAATCTATATTTGGCACAGAAATAAGAAACAAGAGGGACCTGATGCCCCTGGATCGCTCACCTGATCCATAGAGTAACAAGGGGGCACCGGGGAGGGTCATTATTGACCCAGAGCTATAATGTGCATAATGTTGAGGAAGGTCTAAATAGGTGAAGCTTCATACCATATATCAACACAGGCTATACTTTGAACAATCTTGGCAAATGTCCACTAGATGAAGCTATACACCAAATATCAAAGACATGGGCCCTGTTTCACTAAACTTCTTAAGTCTAAGATTTTCGTAAGATTGATCTTACGAATTCGTAACTCATATTTTGCGTTTCACTAACGTCGAATTGTTAAGTTTTTTCGTAAGTTTGTTCGTAACTTTACGATAGGTGTAGGCAGTCGTTACTTTAAGAATTTTCGTAAGTGTCATTGCGGCGGTTTCGATTTGGACTCATGTGAGCGACCCAGGGCCATTATGGCCCTCTTGTTCATTTTGTGGTGGTACAAAAATACAATTTATTTGAATAGGCGTGTTTTTGTAATAATGATTATGTAACTGAAAAAAATGAGACAATCTGCTCTGTTTTTGAAGTGGAAATGGATGTCACTAAAAAGAATAACCTATGGGTTATGAGACAAGGATCGTGAGAGAGAAGGGCTGAGTGATGGCAAAACGATAGAAAAATCAGTAACAAAAGTGTTTGTGTCGAAGTCATACACATGCGATCAAGATAGAACTACCAAACAGTGACCCCTCGGTCTTTGCTATACAGTAGAATACAACGGGCCTCCGTGGCCTAATGGATGACAGCGCTGACTCTTAGTCATTAGGTCTCTCACCGCCGTGGGTTCGAGCCTCGCTCGGGTCACGTGTGAGACGCCAAGTTCTGCAACGGAAGGTTAGGTGGTTTTTCTCCGGGTACTCCGGTTTTCACCCACCTATGATTAACGATCGGCTCGATATGTCTATCTATATATCTTCTTATACTGAGTCGGTCATATTTGGCCATTACCTCAGTTGGGTGCGTAGCTAAATTTAGAATTTAGCTTAAAAAAAAAAGAGAAGTCACTGGATGAGTCCTTAAAACTATTTACAATCTGAATAACAGAGGTATACTAAAACGCATACCTCTGAGTCTCAATCTTACACTGTATGGGCTTTGAACTCCTCTGCAGTCTTAGCATTCACCACAGAAGAGGGAAGACTATTCCACTGGGGAATAGTCCTAGGGAAGAAGGAATTTTTCAGGGCATCACTGTAGGACTGGTACCTGTGATACTGTGAGTTGTTTACTTTTGATGCCCTTGTTCGAGTTGAAACTGTCACAGGGGTCAAGTATTTATCTTTATTAACGGCCACTGTACCTGAATGTATCTTATAGAAGAAGGTTAAAGAGGACTGCTCACGACGGGCTTCTAGGGACGGCCATTCTAGCTCGTTAAGCATGTCACCGACGCTGCTTCTATTGCGCAATCGTCGGCAGGTCCATCGAGCAGCTGTCCCCTGCACCTTCTCCACCTGCTGAATCTGGGTTTTAACATAGGGATGCCAAATGGGTGATGCATATTCTAGCTGAGGGCGAACCAATGTTTTATATGCAACATCCTTTGTCTGCCTAGGTGCAAAAGCCAAGTTTCGTCTAAGAAATCCTAAAGTCCTAGTTGCTTTTGATGTTATTTCTGAAACGTGTTGACCCCAATCAAGATCATCAGTGATGGTGATACCAAGATATTTGGCGGATTGAACCTGCTCCAAGATTTGCTGGTGTAGTTTATAGTCAAACTTAATTTGTTTGTCAGGAGGGTGTCGCGACACTCTCATTGAATGACATTTGGTCACATTGAACTTCATCTGCCAATCGGCCTCCCACTGTGCTAGTTGATTCAGGTCATCTTGTAGAATAAGACAGTCAGAAGAAGAATATATATTCCTATAAAGGACACAATCATCAGCAAACAAACGGACAGATGACCTGATGTTATCAGGGAGATCATTAATGAATACCAAGAAAAGGACCGGTCCAAGGACCGAACCTTGGGGGACACCAGATAAAACAGGGACTGGATCAGACGCTTGGCCATCAAGTACAACTTGTTGTGAGCGCCCTGAGAGCCATGAGCTAATCCACTTGTGTGTGGATCCTCTTACCCCATAGTAATCCAATTTATACAATAGCCTCCTGTGAGGTACCTTGTCAAAGGCCTTAGAGAAGTCCATGATAATCAAGTCAGTCTGTTTGTGGCCACGGTTTGTGGCCCCATCCAGAATGCTCACAATGTCATGGTAAAACTGAACTAATTGAGTTTCGCAAGACCTTTGACTTCGGAAACCATGTTGACAGTCAGCAAGAATGCTCTCAAAGGCTAGGTGCTTGTTGATGTTACTAACTATTATATGCTCCAGGGTTTTGCAACAGATGCATGTTAGCGACACTGGTCTATAATTTGCTGCATCGTATTTTTCTCCTTTTTTATAGACCTGGGTAACATTAGCTTGTCGCCAGTCATCGGGTACAGTGCCCTGGGCGAGTGATTCATTGAAGATAAAGGCCAGCACAGGTGAAATTTCAGCACCACATTCTTTAAGCACCCTGGCATTCAGGTCATCCGGCACAGATGCCTTATGTATTTTGAGCTTACCTAACAGTTTGGCGACCCCGTTTGGGTCAACTGTTATGTCCCCCATTGAGGGGAACTGACTATTACCTTTAGTTGATAGCTCACCATCAGTTTCACGCGTAAATGCAGATTGAAACTGTTTGTTACATATGTTGGCCTTATCGCGCGAATCTGTTTTGAGAATACCGTTATCTCTTAACGAAGTGATCCCAAAAGCTTCCTTTTTCAGGGACTTTACGAATGACCAAAACTTTTTTACTTTACCATTCTTCTGGGGACTGTCGGGATCTGTATTATCATCCTCAAAGGTGAAGATGCTGGAAACATGCTTCCAATATACATCTCTATTACCTTTTGTACATGTGCTCTGAACCGTTTGTAATGGCTCTTAACGTCAGGGCTACTAGACTTACGAGCACGAAAGTACATTCGATTGCGTCTTCTAATTAGATGCTTGATCGTGTTGTCGATCCAAGGCGCATTATGCTTTGTATTGGTCATTTTCGTTGGAATAAACCTTTCCATAGCCGCAGTTAATGCGGTCTTAAAATTGACCCACATGTCGTTAACTGACATGTGCGAAAGGTCAGAGGAAAGGAACGAATCTCTAAATCGCGCCATATGGTCTCGTAGACCATCCATATCCGCACGTTTATATAGATATATTTTACGCGGGGCTTGTCTGATTCGTTTTGCTTTTATGTCGTATTCAATAAGGACTATGTCGTGATCGGCTTTGCCGTTCGGGGGCATCCCCTTAACTCGATTAACTGGGGATGGGGAATTTGTAAATAATAGATCGAGGGTCTTTTCTTGTCGGGTGGGTATATTAATTACTTGGGCTAGGCAGTGTTCTTTGATTATATCTAAAAGCTGTTGCTGTGTCTGCCTTTTAGATACCCCATGGGGCACCTGCATGTTGCTCCATTCAATGTCACCACAAATGAAGTCTCCGCCAACCAAAATATGGGCATTTGCATTTGACATTATCCTAGACAAAGATGAATTAAAAGCCTCAAGATATTCTGGGTCAATCTGATCTGGTGGGCGATAAAAGGAACCAAGGTACAGAGTCCTACATCCAATAATGTTCAATTTACACCAAACTAATTCACATTTGGTGTCCAACTCCGGAGTTTCTGTACAGAGTAGGTCTCGCTTGAAAGCCACAAAGACACCTCCATGTGCATCCCCAACTCTGTCTTTCCGGATAGCCTCAAAAGATTCTGGAAAAATTTCTGGGTTTTTAATTTCTGGGGTTAGCCAGGACTCATTGCCCAAAATGATGTCCGGCTTAGCTGAGTTGATAATAATATGAAGTTCAGCCCTTTTGTTCTTTATTGACTGACAATTCATAATCAATATTCTGAGGGGGTGGTTAAGGACCGCCTTTTTGGTCTTTGGTTTAGCTTCTTTTGACTGCTGCACAATGGGCGAAGAAGCTGCCGTGGGCGGGCCAATATTGTCTGGTATCGGACTGTCAGGCTCGGACAGGGTTGATAACAGTTCAAATTGGTTATGGGTGTCAATAGAAGATAAAGTGTCAAACAGAGATGTGGAAATGTTTGGCATTCCACATTTCATGCATTCCCATGCTACGTTCATATTCGATGATCTGTTATATAGACTATACATAGTTGATGACATGCCTTGACAGTCTATGTGATACCAGATATTGCAAGTGTCACAACAAATGCCTCGGTCTTCCCAACCAACACTTCTTTGACAAAGTCCACAGGGAAAATGTGAGCTGTCATTTAGGGAAATTGGACCAGGATTTGATTCCACGTCCCAAGCATTACCTATTATAACTGTAAATATATACAGGTAAAAAAGTTTGTTTGAACCAGGAAATCCCTTCATCCTTACCGATTTTTTTAAGATAGATACCGTGCAAATGTGGGGCAAATGATGTGCAAAGTTATACTCGTTTGCTGTTTAACCACATGTATCCATATACACTGGGAAAATGTCAACGGGGATTTCCTGTTGATCCTGTCTGCTATAGATGGAAAAGGATGCTAGACGTGTTGCCAACAGCACGCAACAAACTCCAAATAGGAGGTCAAACACAAAATGACTCATATTTCATAGGTTGTATGGTGACTTTATGGTAGTTGAAGGGCAATTTATACTGACGTAAAACATCAATAATGACAACACAGTCTGCGAGTATGATAGTGGCATGCCAACTTCTTCACAGCACTCCGGGTTGACAACGGCCCCGCGCCTGTCCGGGGGGTAGAAATATGGCGGCTGCCTTCGGGAGTGTGGCAGAGTGGTAAGACCCCACCGAAAACAGTCCCATTGCCGAGACCACCCGGTGCCTCGAAATAGGTGGCTGCCTTCAGGTTCTGTGGCAGTTGGGTAAAAGCCTCCAACATACAGAACAATCGTCCGTTCGACCGGTATTATTTTTGTAATTTAATTTATTCAAATGCATCTTACCAATTTTTTTTCAATTCACTACGCGAGATCTATCCTTTTAAACCTTTCCTATCTCATGTTACTACCACGCTGCATTTGTTTGTGTATCATCATTGCTGGTGGGTCGCGCACCACAAAGAAGAAACCTCATCTGTATATGTTTGTACTGTGTATGTGTCACTTTTTCATGCTCCTTCACTCTGCACATCAATGAAAGATACATTTTGTATACGTTATTAGATAAGTAACTTGTCATTTCATGTTACCCCAAAGTTATTTTATGTTACACCAATGTTAACAGAATTGGATACTTATCACGAAGTCCTGAAGTGTTCGTCATCATCTAACACAGCTTTATTCTTTATTAGTTTATAAAATCCTTTGTTCTCTCTGAAACTTATCACCTCAATAATTTATTACCATAATCGTGGATCTCATATTTAGCAAAGGATCTCCTGTTTTCAGAGCCAAGCTTTTATTTAAGCAAACGTTTTCGGCCTCCCTTGTCTGTAGGGAATAAAATATACAGGCCACTTTCCTTCTGTAGTGAATGGGGATGAAATTCCTTGTTGAAACAGGAGCCACTTGTTTGCCGTGAGTGGCGTCTCGTATGCTGGAAGAAGGGATCCTGATGATTGAGAAAAGCCCAGGGATCTCCAGCTTTTCAACACATCATTTTGGCCCATATTTCAGATAGAAGAGGGGTTTGGGCTAGATCCGGCCTGAATCAATCGGCTCAGTCGTGCCAAGCTCTAGAATCGCACAGCTTGTCCTTATCTTCCTTCTTTCTTTTTTACGTATCTTTATGGTACAAACCGGGTGTAATTTGTCTTTTTCCTCTATCTTTGAGTGTTATTTGATGGGCGGCGGCTGATGGATCAATCGGTGGGCTTGTACTGGGGAAATTCCGCAGAAACTTCTGTGAGGGAGAGAATATGGGTGGGGATGGGTCCAAACTGTTCCTCATTTTTTCATGAAAATCTGGGTGCATAGTTGGGAGTCACAAAACAGAAGTGGAGCGAAAGGACTCTGGTCCTGTCATCGAGTATAATAGCCATGTAGCCTTGGCGTTGGAAATAGGAGATCCATTTCCATTAAACGTCCCCTTGTAGGGCTCCAAGGAGGGTGGGGCGCATAGCTATCGAATTATAAATTTTCACCATGGGATCCAACACTAGGAAAAGAGCATTTTTAGATTTATCAGATGACGACCCGGAACCGACTACTTTCAATTTCAAAGCAAATGACAATTTCGCTCGATTTTTAG
This sequence comes from Lucinisca nassula, assembly GCA_963580285.1. Lineage (NCBI taxonomy): Eukaryota > Metazoa > Mollusca > Bivalvia > Lucinida > Lucinidae > Lucinisca > Lucinisca nassula. The sequence continues at coordinate 147,964,967 of OY757017.1, forward strand.
TGATTTCGAGCAAGGAAGATAAAGCCGTTACAACTCTTTCTCCGTTCGTTATTGAAAAGCAAATAGAATCATTGATTGGCACACCAAAAAACGTAAAAAAACTAAAAAATGGCACACTTTTAATAGAAACAAACAGAAAATCACAAACCGAAAACCTCCTGAAAGTAAACAAATTCTTTAATATGAACGTCTCTGTCACGGAACATAAAACACTAAACTCTTGTAAAGGAATTATCCGTGACAGAATGCTAAAGCACGAATCGGAAGCCAGCATAATTGAATATCTAAAAGAACAAGGTGTAACGGCATGTAAAAGATTTAAAGTAAAAAAAGACGGAAATCTGATTGATACAAATACACTTCTACTCACTTTCAACTCTACTTCCTTGCCGAAATCGCTGAAGATCTTCTACAGGATAATACCGGTCGAAATCTACGTGCCCAATCCTCTGCGTTGTTTCAATTGTCAGAGGTTTGGGCACCATGAAAATGATTGTACTGTCCCTGACGGATCTGTTTGTGAGAAGTGTGGTGGTACCGACCATCATACTACCAACTGCAAGAACTCTCCAAAATGTGTGAACTGCGGAAAAGATCATTTGTCTAAATCCAATGTCTGTGAAGTTTGGAAAACGGAAAAAGAAATCATGAAAATTAAAGTTACACAAAACGTCACCTATTTGGAAGCAAAGAAAATACAACAAAACAAACCAGAAAACACATTCGCAAAAGTTGTCCAATCCCTTGCCAGCAAACCTGAAACAAAAGAAACCTCCACTCAATTTAATGAAAAAGATTTTGAAATTAAACCCCATTCTAAAGTAATTACCTCTACTGTTAAACCAAAACCCACATCATCACAACCTACTACATCGTCACAACCTACTTCTACTCATCATTCAAGATCAGAATCTAGACAAACTTCACAGACCAGTTCACAACCTAACGGCAAACATTCTAGCAGATCACACTCCCGATCCACGTCAGGGACGGCGGATCAAAAAGAAAAAAACGGCAAAGAAAAGCATAAAGGATCAAACCCAAACAGTAAAGGGGCGTCTGCTGATCCAGTAAAACTGGCTAATCAGTACGGCGCCCTTGAGGACATGGAGTTGGACAATGATCCCTCCACGTTCTTAAAGCCTAATAATAAAAGATAAAGGATTAAATTCCTTGTTTTAATCTTCTCTCCATTCAACCATGGATAAGAAGTCAATAATTCAATGGAATTGTCGAGGACTGAAAGCCAATTTTAACGAACTTTTAATTTTAACTACACTTTTTTCTCCTAATGTCATTTGTCTCCAAGAAACTTTTTTGAAAACTACAGATAATATTAATTTCAAAGGTTACGGTATGTACAATCATATCACAACGGATAATCAGAAGGCATCAGGGGGTACATCAATCCTGGTAAAATCTGACGTTCCTCATAGGAAAATAGATGTAAACACTAATTTACAAGCTGTTGCTGTAAACGTCACTTTATCCAAATCCATAACGATTTGTTCTGTCTACCTTCCACCACACTATAATTTTTCTAAACAAGATTTAGAAAATTTAACAAATCAATTACCTAGTCCTTATATATTATTAGGAGATTTTAATAGTCACAGCAAATTATGGGGTTGCTCGGATACAAATGACAAAGGAGAAATCATAGAAAATTTTATTGCTGAAAATGATTTATGTTTATTTAACGATAAACAACCAACATATCTTCATTCTCCCACAAGAAATTATTTTGCTTTAGATCTTTCAATTTGCTCTCCAAATATTTATCTAGATTTTGATTGGTCTGTTGTGGACGATCTCCATGGGAGCGATCATTTTCCGATAGTAATTGAAGAAATTGCATCGACCCATGAGGATCGTCACCCCAGATGGAATTTGAATAAAGCAAATTGGGAAAAGTTTAATCAATTATGTGATGAAAAACTCGACCCTGAACTTTTTAAAACTGCAAGTGATATACAAGATTTTACTGATGAATTGATTGATATTGCTGAAAAATGTATTCCTAAATCCTCGACTTTTTCAAAAAGAAACAGACCTTGGTTTAATGATGAAGTTAAAACTTCAATCAATAAAAGAAAATCTGCATTACGAAAATTCAATAAACAACCAACAAAAGAAAATCTTATCCATGCCAAACATATGCGAGCTAAAGCTCGCAAAACGATAAAATCGGCCAAAAAAGCATCTTGGCAGCAATACGTCTCCAAACTGAATACCAGAACACCAACTAAGAAAATATGGGACATGATTCGAAAAATTAGTGGCAAAAACAAATCTAATAAACATGTCCATATCAAATCGAACGGAAATATATGTTCAACGGCTAAAGACATTTCCAATGCCTTGGGGGAAAATTTTCAGAAAAACTCCTCTAGCTCGAATTATTCAGAAAATTTCCAAAATATTAAACAAGAACAAGAGAAAAAGAATTTAAATTTTTCCTCATTAAATCATGAAAAATATAATTTACCTTTCACTACTAAAGAATTATTAGATGCTCTCCATAAATCTCATGATACTGCTGTTGGTCCTGACGACATACACTATCAAATTTTAAAACATTTACCCAACAAGGCATTGGAAACATTATTAAATATTCTAAATGATATTTGGATTACTGGAAAATTCCCTGAAAACTGGAGAAAAGCTACCATTATTCCTATTCCGAAACCTAATAAAGATCATACTGAAGCCACTAATTACAGACCTATTGCTTTGACAAGTTGCTTATGTAAAACAATGGAGAGAATGATTAATGATAGGCTGGTTTGGTTCTTAGAATCAAATCAGCTTATCACTAAATTTCAAGCTGGTTTTAGAAAAAACAGCTCTACTAATGATCATTTGATTCGCTTAGAATCATTTATACGTGATGCCTTTATCAAAAAAGAACATGTCGTAGCTGTATTCTTTGACCTAGAAAAGGCCTATGATACGACTTGGAAATATGGCATCATGAAAGATTTACACAACTTGGGCCTTAAAGGCCGATTGCCACTTTTTGTTCAAAATTTCTTGTCCGATCGAACATTTAATGTTCGCATAGGAAATACATTATCGGACACATTTGATCAAGAACAAGGTGTACCACAAGGTAGTATTTTATCACCAACCTTGTTCAGCATAAAAATTAATAATATAGTTAAATGTGTAAAAGACCCAGATTGTTCGCTTTTTGTTGACGATTTTGGAATTTTTTATCGTTCCAAAAATATGGAAACCATTGAATTTAAACTGCAAAGGTGTTTAAATAATATAGAAACTTGGGCAACAGAAAATGGTTTTAAATTTTCTAAAACAAAAACTCAGTGTGTTCATTTCTGCCAAATACGAAAGTTGCATTTAGATCCTGTACTTACTATATACGGCAGTCAAATTCCAGTCGTCACTGAGGCGAAGTTTTTGGGTCTTTTATTCGATAACAAATTGTCTTTTATTCCTCATATCAAAGCTTTGAAAGCTAAATGTTTAAAAGCTCTTGATATTTTAAAAGTCCTGTCCAGTTCCGACTGGGGAGGAGATCGCACTGTTCTTTTAAATCTGTATAGATCGTTAATTCGTTCCAAATTGGACTATGGCTCCATAGTCTATGGATCTGCTAGGAAATCTTATTTAAAATCTTTGGATACTATACATCATCAAGGTTTACGTTTAGCACTAGGTGCTTTTCGCACTTCACCCGTTGATAGTCTCTATGCTGAATCTAATGAACCATCACTTTATGTTAGAAGAGAAAAATTGTCTCTTCAATATGCTACCAAATTAGCTGCAAATCCACGCAATTCAGCATATGAATGTGTTTTTAACCCGAATTATGAAAGATTTTACGAAAATAAACCCTCCGCTATTAAACCTCTTGGCCTAAGAATACGACCTTTACTTAAAGAGGCCAATATTAATGTCCAAAATATTCAATCATTTTCTTTATCATCGAAAGAACCATGGACATTAACTAATCCAAAGATTGTATTAGACTTGCACAGAAATAAGAAATCCGAAGTTGATTCACATATTTTTAAAAATGAATTTTTAGAAATTAAATCACATTTTAAACATCACATTTCCATTTACACTGACGGTTCGAAACAAGATGAGAAAGTTGCTTGTTCTGTCATTAGTCCGAATTTCACTGATAGCATTAGACTACCCGATAATAGCTCTATTTTTACCGCTGAAGCAAAAGCAATTGATATCGCACTCTATCACATTCGAGATCAACCTGAAAGACATTTCATCATTTATTCCGATTCCCTTTCTGTACTAAAAGCTCTGAAAGATCAACAGCACAGAAACCCCTTGATTCAACAAATTTTAAGAAAATACCACTATCTTTCCGTCTTAAAGGAGATCATATTCTGCTGGCTTCCCAGTCATGTAAATATCCGTGGTAATGAGTTAGCTGATTTGGAAGCCAAATCTGCATTATCGTTAGCTATTACCAATTTAAAAATTCCTTCTTCAGATTTGAAATCTAACATAAACCTATATATAAAAAATAAATGTCAATCAATTTGGGAAAAAGAAATTAATAATAAATTAAATAAAATTCAACCAAATTTTCATACCAAATGTACCTTTTTGAATTATAATAGGAAAGACCAGACTAAACTCACAAGATGCCGTATTGGACACACACGACTCACTCATTCCTACATATTAAAAAACGAACAAGCACCTTTCTGTATATCTTGTAACGAACCGTTTACAGTTGAACACTTTCTCATTTCATGTGTAGAATTTCATCATATACGCTCAAAATATTTTAACGTTACAACAATGAAAGATCTTTTTAACGACATACCATCTTATCAATTAATCAATTTTCTTAAAGAAATCGGACTTTTTAACAAACTGTAATCATTAATATTTTAACTTTTAAACTTCAATAGCAATTTTATATCTAATATCTAATTATTTTTAGACGCTATATGCCCTATTAGGGTTGAGCGTCTTTAAACAAAATATCCATCCATCCATCCGGGTTGACAACATTAATTGCGTGATTTGGCACAGCCTTGATCCAAAAGGTTAAATACTAAGATCATTCGCTTTCACATTCAAAATTGATCGTTTTCTGCTCCTCACAATCGGTTCAAGTTAATCTAAACCAACAAAACATGTGATGTCTCATGTCTAAAACGTGTTTTTAAATTCAATAAATTCCCGCAATCTCATCTTCCGTGCGTAAAATACATACCTTCTTCATTAGAGAGTAGCTACGATTTCTTAGCTACGAAATTCGTAAGTTCTTTTCTTAAGAAGGCGTTAGTGAAACGCACATACGATTTTCGTAAGCAATGTTCGAAAGTGCACTTCTTAAACTTACGAACTTCGTAGATTTACGAAGTTTGGTGAAACGGTCCCCTGGGCCTTGCGGTTTCCGAGAAGAAGATTTTTTAAAGACATTCCCTACCTAAGCCTATGTAAAACCAAATGACCCCGGGGCTAGGGTGTTTTTGGCCTCAGGGCTATAATTTAAACAATCTTGATAGATAGAGGTCCATTAGATGAAGCTTCACACCAAAGATCACTGGCCTGGGCCTTGCTGTTTCAGAGAAAAAGATTTTCAAAGATTATCTCTATATAAATCTATGTAAAACCAAAGGGCCCCGGGGCGGAGGCATTTGTGGCCCGAGGGCTATAATTTGAACAATCTTTGTAGATGTCCATTAGATGATGCTCCATACCAAATATCAAAGACATGGGCCTGGCAGTTTCAGAGAAAAAGCTTTTTCAAGATTTTCCCCATAAGTCTATGTAAAACCAAAGGGCCCCGAGGGGGGGGGGGATTTTGTCCTGTTATATAGTTTCTCTATATAAGCCCATGTAGAACCAAAGGGCCCTGGGGCGGGAGCATTTTTAGCCCCAGCACTATAATTTGAACGACCTTGGTAGGGGTCCACTATATGAAGCTTCATTCCAAATAGCAAAGACCTGGGCCATGCGGTTTCAGAGAAGAAGATTTTTAAAGAGTTTCTCTATATAAGCCCATGTAAAACCAAAGGGCCCTGGGGCGGTGGAATTTTTGGCCCCAGCACTATAATTTGAACAACCTTGGTAGGGGTCCACTAGATGAAGCTTCATATCAAATATCAAAGACCTAGGCCATGTGGTTTCAGAGAAGAAGACTTTTAAAGATTTTCCCTATATAAGCCAATGTAAAACCAAAGGTCCCCGGGGCGGGGGCAGTTTTGGCCCCAGCACTATAATTTGAACAATCTTGGTAGGGGTCCACTAGATGAAGCCTAATACCGAATATCAAAGAACTAGGTCTTGCGGTTTCAGTGAAGAAGATTTTTAAAGATCTTCCCTATATAATCCTATGTAAAAACAAAGGGTCTCGCCCGCCGGCTCTCGGAGCGGGGGCATTTTTGGCCCAAGCTCTATAATTTGAACAATCTTGGTAGGGGTCCACTAGATGAAGCTTCATACCAAATATCAAAGACCTGGGCCTTGTAGTTTCAGAGAAAAAGATTTTTTAATTTTTCGGTGAAAAAAAAATATTTTTGGCTCCTGTGACCTAGATGTGCAACGGACCGGAACCATTTGAACAACTTTGAAAGGGGACCATCTAAGGATCATTCCTGTCAAGTTTTGTCAAAATCCGATCAGTGGTTTAGGAGGAGATGTCGTTTGAAGAAATTGTTTACGCTCACACGCACACACGTACTGACGGGGAAAAGGGATCAAAAAAGCTCACCTTGTCACTATGTGACAGGTGAGCTGAAAAAATATCAAATTTTCATCTTAATTTTGTCTTATTTTCGACTGTAAAGTTTGCAACGCATTTGTATAGGCGTGTTTTCGTAAAGCAAATACCTTTCATCTTCCATCCAAGACACCCACGGGAAACAAAGTTCAATAAAAAAACAACGGTATTATAACAAAAACATTACATGAAGAAAAGCAAAAAGGTCAGTTTCTTCCTGGAAAAATGACCAATCGGCTATCAAAATCGAAACAAAATATTGCCAGGACATACACGCAAAGACATATATTGACAGTAAAATAATAATAATAAAATACCAGAAGCCTCGGATTGGATCGGTCAGTACATTTGAAACTTCTTTTACTTGGGTGTGTGTTGGGGGAGAGGAGGGCTTATATAAATTTTTCACAACCACGGCCCTCACCCATCAGCCCAGTCATAGTATACACAATGTGACCTATTTATATAAGGGACAGAATTGTAAATTATAGCATTACTAAGACTATAGGAGGTTTTGTCCCTTGGGATATCATTTTCTCTCCGCGGTGCTCGCCTCATAAATAAGGGCCATGGGTTCGATTCCGGGCTTCTTCAGACTTTCGAATTAGTATCTAACCCGAGGTCGGGTCTCAATATGACCTTAGATATTGTGGGACGTAAAACGCAAACACATACACTTGTTTTACACACATAATTCTGACCCCCTTGAGAACCTCACTTGTATATAACTGCATGGAGTTTACAAGGGTAAACTTTATTTTCTCATTTCTGCTCCAAAATATAGATTGTGGGTACTCTTTAGAACCGCCTCGATGCGGCGGTTCTAACGTGTACCCAAAATCTATATTTTGAACAGAAATAAGAGAACTTTCACAATTTTTCAGCTTAAGATATTGACTTTTGGGCGGTGAAATTTACAATGTATTAATATAGGCCGGTTTTCGTAATGAAACATTTCTAATCGCTGTTTGTTTACTACTACACTGTAAAAATAAGTGTTAATTATACCAAAGACGGAGTAAAGATACCCTAAAACTCGTGTGAATTTGAACCATACACCATTTTGGATGTAAATCTGTAATTTTGAGTAACAATGCACTGATAATATGAATAATTTACTCAAAGTTTGGTGTAGCGCTGCAAATTTGGTGTTCGGTAGAACCATTCTGTAACATGTATCAAACGGTGTTTGAAGTAATTACACTATTTATGGTGTAAGGTTGCTACTAAATAGCATGATTTTAGTCATACTACAGGCTAACATTTTTGAAGGGCGGTGTAACTGTGAACATCACTGTTTTATCAGTGTAACGCAATATCGGTGTAATAATTCTTCGAATGGTGGATAATATTTTGTTATGTTCAGTGTAAAAAAAGTAATTATCTCTCCAGCTTATCCTTGCTTTGCTGCACTAATACTGGTGTTTTGTTTCATCTTAAAGTAAGTAAACGTTTCTTTCGAATCGTGTAACTAGTCGTATAAGATGCGTTATATGTACGACATATGTTATTTTATTCCTCTTTCGTGTCATATAGCTCAAACTGAGGGCATATATATATCACACAAATTATGTAATAGTTAAAATTGATATTGGGTTTAATAAAGAATTTATACAAAATCTTAAGGAAAGTGCAACTTTTTACACCAGCATTTTAGCATTACCATTGATACCCTATAAAAAGTGTATCAAAGGTGCCCTGAAAGGGGTAGCCTATCAGAGTATGATAAGTTCTATACCAACAAAAATATATAAATGATTACACTACATAGTGTAAATGTCCACCGTAGTGTAGCCAGTCTTAATTATAGGTGTAATGTTACACCGATAGAAAGGAGAAAACATTACGCCCTGAAACGTTTCATAAAAAAATGTGGTGCATTTACACCAGTAATGAAGAACAGTAGTACTGTGGTGTAAACTTTCTTTCGGTTTTCGGGTGCGTAATTACACCATTTATCTGGATTAATAGCCGAGTATTCTGTAAAAGGTTACCGGGCATACAGTGGAGATAACTTACACCAAAAATGTTACAGTCTACATTTAAACAAACACGCATGACCACTCTTTAAATTTTGTTTTTTATTGGCTGTTTATAGATTTGCCTAACTTTGACCCTTGCCGTAGGCGTGATATAGGAAAATGGAACAGCAACCAAAGTAGCCAAAGCTAGCCATTGGCTTCAGGTGTAGTCGGCCGTTGTAAACGACCTGGTTAGGCTTCCAGTAAGCAATCGAGCCCCAAGGTGGAGCCGATGTCCTTAGCTAAACTTAGTTACGGGAACCCGCCCTAGCCAGGCGTAATGAATTCCGCCTATCAGAATAACATTTCATAACACGTTAGCCGTATAAAAAGTTTTCATATCTTGCTCGTGTTGTATAGGAAACAACAACAACTACATCAACAACAACAACCACAATAAAATAATAATAATAATAATAATAATAATAGTAATAGTAAGCCCAGCCGGCACACGTCGCCAGGGTAACGTCAATTCATCGTCGGTGCAACGTCATGACGTTGCAACGACGTAGATGTGACGTTGCATAAGCGTCATTCGGTTGCGTGTGTGTGTGTGTGTGTGTGTGTGTGTGTGTGTGTGTGTGTGAATTCGGGTTTAACGTCGCTTTCAACAATTTTTCAGTCATATCACGACGTTGTCTGGTTGCTACAGGGAGCTCAATGCTCACGTTTATAGTGCTGCCTCACTGAAGTATCATGTCCCAGACTCATTACATGGCACATCCAGTCACATTATCCTGACACTGGATCGACCAGTCCTAGCTCTACCCCGTAAATCTGAATGCCAAGCGAGGAGCAGCTAGTACCATTTTTAACGACTTTGGTATGTCGCGGCCTGGGATCGAACCCGAGACCTCCCGTTCCCCGGAGCGGACACTCTACCAACTGAGCTATCGGGGCCGGTGTCATGACGTTGCACTGTCGCTGATGAGACGTCACAATTACGCTATGTTCCTGCTGGGAGCAAACTTAATCATTTCAGAAATCAGCATGTAAATATCAAGCTCTTATTTATTTCACTCCGACAGTCTTTCTTTCCCTGCTATTTAACATAATAAATTTCAGGGCACCATGGTCTGGATGCGGATTTAGAAATCCGGCGTGAAAGTTCAAAAGTATTCCTGAGCTGGTCGTTGTGCTTTCTCAAAGACTATCACAAAACCTGGCAAAATACTTCTCGTACAACAGGCTATGCAATTAAAATCATGTAACTCGAATACGGATAGATCTAGGTTGTTCCTCATGGCTACTGGATTTGAACCAGCTGTCAAGTCCCCTGAGAGTTGACCCACAGCTCCAGATATCTCTATGTTGAAAAAATAAGGGATAAGGGATTCTTTTTCCCGATTATAGCTTCAAAACGTATGTTGTGTATACACATTAGAGTACATATATCATTCCCTTATTCCATTATGTCTTAACAGCCCCCCCCCCAACACACACACACACACACACACACATACACACACACACACACACACTCAGCAGTTTTAACTAATCCTATCGCGTATATTCAATTTTCATGGCCCAACTTGTTAACATGATGACAACTTTGATACTAACCGTTTCAAGGCGACCGGTCCCCCGTATTAGGCTTACATTAGGCTGACAAATCCAGCCCCCCCCCCCCCACCTCGAAAAAATAATCCAGTGACCTACCAAAGACGGAAATAGCTGTTTTAACCGGGCCAATCCAATCATATATTCATGATTCCAGGACAAAATCCCCCCGGACATAATCTCCCCGGATAAAATCCCCCTTTTTGTAACGGCGGACAACCCTTCCCCCCCCCCCCAACATTTGTTCAGGTGGACAACCCCCCCCCCCCCCCCACACACACACACACTTGACAAAATTCCCCCGAACATACTGCTGTTTATAAAGGTGACAGTATCCCGCAAACCTCCACATGCATAATTACTGGTTTTTGAAAATCTGTGTGTCGTTTTGAAAACTGCAGATTCCATATCAAATTTGGTGCAGTACTATCAAAGCTATATTGGTGCTCATGGAGAAATAATTGCCCGTCAACACTGTATATGACATTATGGTGACGTTTCTTGTAAGATCAAAGTCAAAAGGGCATACTTGTATTAACTTTTTGTAATTGTACATGTGTGCGTTGGGGTTTTATGGACATCTCAACCAATTAGGATTATGTCTGGCATGATCAGTTAACCTAACCTAGTTCCAGGCAATCTTAGATTCCTGATCTATATTGATTCCTGATCATTGCCTTCACTTCTATTTTAGAACCTCTACCATTACGAAAAACGCCTGTTCAAATATATTGGAAATTGACATATTCCAATAACAGATTCCTTTAGTTTTCATATTTCTACTCAAAAACATACATGGTGGGTAGTGGAAGGATAATTAACCAGAACAATTTAGAGCAAGGGTGATTTTTTCCGGGGGGGGGGGGATTTGTCCAACCTGACATACAGCGAGGGGGTTTTGTCCGGGGGGTTGTCCGAGGGGGGTTTTGTCCGCCTTTACAAAAGGGGGGGGGGATTTTGTCCGGGGGAGGATTATATCCGGTGGGGGGGGGGGGATTTTGTCCGGCTACCTTAGTGTGGTCCCTGTTGGGTCGACCCAATTATTTAGGGATGTGTATTTCGCGAAAGCGAATACTTGCCATTTTAAATCATTGCGGAAACGAACGAATGAAAAACGACAGCGACAGCGAAGGATGTTAAACTTGTATTATTTATCAGCTGATTATTCGACATCCTGCACGTAGACTAGAACAGAGAATGTAAGTTCATATATTTTGACCTTCAAAGCTGTCTTATCAAAATGAATATTTTCAAAGTTATGCATCATTGATGTACTTTCGGTTTACTGTGGTTAGCTTAAACCCCAGGCACGAATATTATATTACACGTATGTACCTAGATTTAAGCACATTGAATCAAACAATATTTAAACAACTAAGTTTTTGATTTTGGTTTAATGATGTATCTGTCATTGGTTAGGTCGACAGGTTGCGTTCTTGACACTGTCTAAAAAACTTTTTATATATAAACAGAGTTGGCACGAGACTCACTCGCTGACAACCAGACAAGAGAGATGGCTTTAACATCCGCTTTCTCCCAACCCCGGTCACGAGGCTAAAGACAAATTGCATTTACCTTAATGATATTCGCGCATTAGTAAGTGCTAAATTCCTTATAGACGGGGTGATAGGTGGTAATTAAATGAAGATTGCTTTTTATTTGTACGTAGGTTTTTCTTTTCTTTCATCATGATCCCCCACCCACAAACCACACTTTATATAGAGAAAACATTATATTTTTTCTTATTTTCTGGTCAAGACATAGGTTGTGGGTACCCGTTAGAACCGCCTCAAAGAGGCGGTTCTAACGAGCACCACAACCTATGCTTAGAGTATAAATAAGAACGTTTGAAAGAATGCAATATATCGCATGGCTGTGTTATTGTAATATTTTGGTTTTACTGGGCCCTTAATCAAAGGTGGCCGAAAACCAGAGTACCCGGAGAAATGGAAAAAAAAACCTTACCTTCTGAAGTAGCACTTGGCGTCACCATAACTAAGGTAGCATGAAATTACATAACATCAATTTTAATCATTAAAATACATAGCGGTCAATACAATATATTAACCCTTTTTGTACCAAATGGAATCTTCATCCTTATATATAGAAGGAACCCATTTCAAAGTTTTGGTGTGTCAGGTTGTGTTTTCTTGAAATTTGAGTTGGAAAATGGCTGAACTGTGTGCAAACAGTGTAGGCCAAGATCAGCCGCCGCGTTTTGCGGCGTCTGATCTTGGCCAGCACCGTTTGCCAACTACCCCTTTTGGGGTTTCTGGTACTGAATGGGTTAGCTACGGTCAGTATATAAAAGACTGTATCTGCGTATATTACTCATGAACGTAATGTTGCATCTTTGTACCCACTAAGCACATGTCGCTTGAACGTCCAGACAACGCCTTTTAATATATTACAATGACGTTGGTACGACGTTGCCAACACGTTGAATGTCTGTTGTGTAGTAAAACTTCACGACCTAATTATGAACTATTTTTCTTCCATATCGGAGTGATTATGCATGCACTTGAAGGAAGGAATTTCGTTTGACCGTAGCCCAGGATGTTCTCGGTGTACAAAGCAATGCTAATCAAGTAGAATTATTCTTTCTCAAGGATATATATGGGGCTCCCGCCAATCACGGCTTGGGGAAATAGATTGGACTGCATGGTGCTTCCTAGACTGGAAACAGTCAGAATCAGAATTAGAATTGTTACTGGTGACACGTCAAAAGACATTCATACACCAGGACCTGTGATGTGGGAAGTTAGTCCCTAGCTCTAACCAAAGAGGTAAATTTAGCTACACAATCATCAGCACCTTCAGCTGTCGAAATAATCGAATCGGGAAGGGCATTCCAATCTCTAATGGTTCTGGGGAAGAACGACTCTTTATAAATGCCAGTTCTTGCAGTAAGGGTCTGAAACGCCAGCGAATGGTGATTTCTACAGTGTCTAGCTGGGGGAACAAGGTCATCTGTTGGAATACTGGCAGCTCCCTTTAGACCTTTGTATAATAGGATTAGCCTACTGTCTTTTCTCCTTTTCTTGAGAGACTCCCATTTTCATTTTCCAAGTATTCCAGTCATGCTCCCACTTTCAAAGCAGTAATTGCCTGTTACAAATCTAGCAGCTCTATTCTGAACTTTCTCAATTTCATCGTTAAGGACCACTCCACTGGGGTCCCAGATACAACTACCATATTCCAAGATTGGGCGAACAAGACCTTTATATGCTGCCTCTTTAACATCCTGGGGGCACTGATGAAGATTTCGCCTCAGGAAACCAAGCGTTCTATTTGCCTTAGTACACATGTTGCTAATATGAGTATTCCATCTCAAGTTGTGTGAGATTGTCACTCCAAGGTATTTAATGGAGTCCAAATTCTCGAGGACCGTTCCCTCTAAGGTGTAAGAAGCCTCAACTTTATTAGATCTCTTCCTAGTTATCTGCATAATATTGCATTTAACTGGCTGAAATCTCATGCCCCATTTTCGGTCCCAACATCCTAATCTATCTTTGTCAGCCTGAAGTTTCACTGTGTCATCTGTATCCCTAATTTCCCGGTAACAAACACAGTCATCTGCGAACAGTCTTATTTCTGAGTCAATGTCAGTGGAAATATAATTGATGTACAGGGAGAACAAAAGTGGACCAAGAACGGTCCCTTGCGGGACTCCAGACAAAACTGGAGCCCACTCCGAAGATTTACCATTAGCAACAACCCGCTGTTTTCTGTAGCAAAGAAAGGAATCTATCCATTTGAGGGTCTTTTCCCCAATTCCATAACCAAATAACTTAGATTTAAGTAGTTCATGAGGAGGGGTGTCAAAAGCCTTCTCGAAGTCCAGAATAAATGTGTCCACCTGTCCCCCTTTGTCCAAGATTTTTGCCCAGTCATTAATAACTGTGCTTAGCTGAGTTTCACAACTGTGCCTTTTCCTAAATGCATGTTGTCTGTCTGACAATAGTCCATTCATTTAATCATTTCACTTATAAGAATATGCTTATTAATTTTAACCCAGCTCAAAAGCAATGACTTCCATCCCAAAGCACCGAATGAACCAAAAGTTTTGGAGATCAGAAAGTATTAGAGAGGAGAATAATATAAATTCATTGCTAATACAAATGTGAAGATATTGGTTAAACTTTTGGACTGATTCCAGTCTAGGTGCTTCCATGTAGAGCTGAAACCTATCGAGCATGGGTACTCATAAATCGCTTAGAAGGTCTAAACCTGTAGAGGCAAAGTGATGCGAGTCCCTGCATATGAGCCCTATTTTTCGTTTGGGTGGTAGGGACTGAGATGTCATTTTATCTCTGTGTCGGGCAAAAGTACCACACAATTGGTATCAACGTCTCCATAATGATCTAAATTGTGCTGACGCGGAAGTAAAATCTTAATTCAAACAAACAAACAAAGCATGTATTTGTTTGTTTGATTTGAGATTTAACGTCCCCGTCAACACTGTAAAGGTCATTTTGGAGACGTTGCTTACAATTTTGTGGGACTTTTACCCGACATTGAGATGAAATGACATCTCAAGCACTGTCGTCCAATGAAACCAGTAGGGTTTATTAGCATGGACGGTCCGCCTCACACCGCGGTTCCTGGACAGGCTTAGATCCTCTAAGCGGTTTACCAGTACTAGTGTGCGGGCCAGATTCAGTTCTGCCTGGAAGCATCATGCAGCCCATATATGTCTTCAAGCCCTATGGGCGGGGGCTAAACAAAGCATGTATATTTGCTGTCTTCCGGACGTACATTATCCTGAAGATCAATGTTTTTATCACTCTGGCAAGGACTTCCCGATTAACCCTTTGCATGCGGGAAACCCCTAAAGGGGTACATTGGCAAACAGTGCAGGCCCAGATCAGACTGCCACAGAACGCGGCGTCCGGTCAGGGCCTGCACTGTTGGCTAACATAATTTTCCACTATAAATGGATTTAAAAATGAAAAACTAGGCCTGCCACCCCTGATGACAAATGGACTTGTCCAACATATAGCAATGGAAGAGTCCACTAGTATACAATGGGTTAAGCTTGGAGGAAAGCATTTGTCTACAGGACTAATTCGTTCCTGTAAGAGTAGATACTTTGGACTTTTTATGATTTTTGGGTCGACCGGTTTACGATCGACCCAAATTTACTAAATGGCCAAACGGAATTAATGCAGTTGTCCATGTGACCATCACTGATTTGTGACACCCCCCCCCCACCCCCCCCCCCCCCCAATATTATCTTAATAGAACTTGAAACGTTGCGCTATTTTTATCGATGCAACAAGAGCTATCTATAGAGACCATCACTGATTTGGGAAAACAAATATTATGTTTTATTAATAGAATTCAAACGTAGCGCTATTTTTATCGATGCAACAAGAGCTATCTATAGAGTCTTGACAGGAAACGTGTGCTGGATAATACCCAAATCAGAAGCCGCGGAATGTGGCGTCTGATCAGCAGGCTGCACAGGAACTTCACTGTTTGCTTAAACAGTGGCATTTGAGGGTTACACGAAATAGTATAAGAATGTCAGGTTACTCACGTAGACCACGATGTCACGTGACGTCTTTCGGAACATTCTATTTATAAAATTGTTGTACACCCAAAATGTATGCCAAGTCGAGTAAAAATAGACTTTTCGCGCTCCTGCTAAGAGCTTTAGAACCCTGAAATGTTTAAGTGCAAAAATGAGTAGCCCAGACTTTATAGATGGTACCGTTATTAGACATACAGGGTAGACCAAGATCGGATATAGAGTACATTACTTCTGATCAGGTCGGCTGTTCGCCATATGTATGCATCAACAGTTTTGAACATGATTCAGGGCTCGTAAGGGGCGGGTTGAGGATGCGAATTTCAGGTATTTCGCAGAGGGTGAAAAACTGTATGAATCTGAAATAATTTCCAAAAGATGGGAGGGGGCTGCGTTTGTACCCTCCCCACTCTGTTGAACAAAATCCAAGAACTACCCTAAGACGCCAGAGCGCAGCCTAAGAAGAAAGTTCTGGACTGTGCTCGTTTGTTTGATTTAACGTTTAACGTCCCCGTCAACACTGTATAAGTCATTTGGAGACGTTACTTCCAATGTTACGGGACTTTCAGCTCTGCGCGGAAGCATCATGCAGCCCATCTATTTATTCAAGCCCCGATGGGCGGGGGCGATTGGACTGTGCTCGTACACTTGGACATTGGCAAACAGAATCTACATAATCAGACGCCACATAACGCGATATCTGATCAGCTCTATTGTGATTGCTAAAAGTTAAACGAACAGTTCGATTCTCAGCTCAGGACTATTTTTTCAACCTACACTCAGAGACGATCGACCCACCACTACTCTCAGTGCTTTGATTACATTCTAGTAAATGCTGCGAGTACTTGCAAGATTTGCTTTAGTATGCCGATTCTTGCAAGTACATGCAATTTGTAGCTTTGATTTCCCTTCTCTGACCGCGCAATAACTGAAAATTTGGACAAAACAACCACAACCAAATGTGTTGTCATCCAAAAACACGCAACTCGTAATATTTCCGACAAATTAAAGGAAACATTCTGCTCACACTCGAAAAGTAGCAATCGGCGTACCCAGCCGCGTTTGTTGTACCGCGATAACCGATGTGATTTTCAGCTTACACTAACGCTGTGCCCTCTTTTTGCTGACCAATGGTTTTTTTCTCGCTATGATGTCAGAGTGTTATCATGGACTGAGCTGATAAGCTGAGACACTGGCAAACAGTGGACCCGGATCGTACGCTGTTTGCTTTAAGGGTTAAACGATACAAGTCCTTGTTCAAAGTTTTTTTCAAACCTGAGACGATCACGCTAACAAGTCCTTGAAATAAACACCCCCTTAAACCCCACTTTGTGTAGAGAAAACTGGGGTTTACAGGGATATACATTAGTTTGCTTATTTTTGTTCCAAGATATGGGTTGGGGGTACTCGTTAAAACCGCCTCCTAACGAGCACCTACAACATACATTTGGAGTATCAATAAGAAAATTATCACAGATTTTCATTGGAAAAGTAGTCATTTTGGAGCTATGAAAGAATGCACTATTTGTTATCGTAATACAGTCGATTAGTGCTGAACAATGTTTTTCTTTCTGCTAGTCTAAGACAGGATGATGCCAAAGATCGCCGTCGTCGGTGCAGGAATCGTCGGATTATCGACGGCACTAAACATACAGAAATTGTTGCGGAAATGTTCCGTCACAATCCTCGCCGACAAGTTCACATCAGATACGACTAGTCATGGAGCCGGCGGGCTGTTCCGACCAAACACAGAACATATACTGGGCCTCGATCCTGACACGATATGGTACGTTTCAAAATAAACTTAGTCTGTGGAGTTAAGATACACTCGATCACAGGAGTAGGTCGTGCGGTGATTATTCTGATGTTTATTTTGTTGCTGTTGCAGTTGATGATGATGGTGATGATGATGATGATGATGATGATGATGATGATGATGATGATGATGACTACGATGATGGTGTTAACAATGTCGATGTTTAGGATGATGATGAGGAGGAGGAGGAGGACGACGACGACGATGTAGTCTGTGTAGATGGAAGTGACCGTTTATTGCGAGACACATGGTGAAGTTATTTGTAACACCTGCAAGTCTGTAAAACCAACACAGAAAGTGTAATTCGAAGTTTCAAAGGAAATGTTGTAACTCAAAAAATGTAAACTAGAAACGACGGCAATGTTCAGGAATCGATACAATCAGAGACACAAAAAGGTGTAAATGCAATGCCTAATTAGAGCATTAAATGCATGTGCGGGGTTACATATTTAATTAAATCACATAGTAATGAAATGACAACAATTGGTAGTTTTCAAAAGAAACATGATAGCTTAAAATGCATAATTTTTGCATATTTAGGCATTAGTAATATTTTGCAGTTTCCGTAATAGAAGCCTCCCGTGGTGTAGTGGTTACGCTACCCGCCTTGTTAAAAAAAGGGTCGCAGGATCGATCCCGGGCTTCTACAAACTTTCGGATGACTCTTTAAACCGAGGTCCCGTCTCCGTATGACCTTATCTGTTGGTGGGACGAAAAAATGAAACACTCACTCAGTTTTCGTAATATGCAGTTTGCAGCGTAGCTAGTTTTACTTTTTGTTACTTTTTGGTTTGGTGGTCTCACGTTAACGCCACTTAGAGATATTTAGCGTACAGTGGCTCTTATAACATGAGGAACGGTAGAAATCGCAAATACGTAGTTTAATAGTTTGCCGTTTCCTCTCATTTTAATGACGTTGCAGGAAATAACGTTGTCGTTATTCCATGCACCTGAAATACTTTCTCTGTTTTACTTTTATTTTGTATGGTAGCGTCACGTTAACGCCGCTTCGAGATATTGAGCATACAATGGAAACCCAAATTTCTCTACATTTCCCGCGAACAACCTAACTCACAATTGTAAAAATAGGTAAATTTAGTACATTTTACTTTTGCAGTCGTTGGAGTGAAGTAGGATTCAAGTTCTATTCTGGTCTAGCTACGTCCTCTGAAGCCTGCGAGTCGGGATGTATGGTGATGACAGGTTATGTGTTCAGCAGGACTCCCATTATTGTGAGTAATGCAACATTTTTAGACAGTCTCATAGCTCTAGGTGAGAAGAAAACTAGAATAAATACATTACGCAAACACGCCTATACAAATACGTTGCCTCCTTAATCGCCGAAAAAATGAAAATTTTATGATGAAAAATTGTGATATTTTTCTTATTGCTGCTCAAAATATAGATTGTGGGTACTCGTTAGAACCGCCTCGTCGAGGCGGTTCTAACGAGGACCCACAATCTATATTTTAGAGCAGTAATTAGAAAAATAAGGTATACCCCCGGAAACCCCAGTTTTACTATATAAAAGTGGGGTTCAAGGGGGCATGTTTTCGTGATGGAATTAAGGATTGCCTTCGATGCAGACAGAGACAAGCGACCCCGAGGGTTCACGAAAAAAAGTCAGAAACTCGGTTCTATCCCCGAGGTTTACAGGGGTATACGTTACTTGCTGCAATTCTTAAAAAAACTAACAAATGTATTTCACGGTCCAGAAAGGGATCCAAAATATGGAGACGGAATGACAAACCGTGTGAACCCAGGAGCAATCTGATCTGGGTCTGTACTGTTTGCTAAGAGCTATCCGTCCAATACTTAGGATCATTACGGTACGCGCATGCTGGGGTTTGGCGTGGGGCCCCGTCTGCTCGCCAACTTGTAGAGGAAACCTTGAGGTAAACTTGAGACAAGTTCCTGCAAGAACTAATGCGTCCAGTCCTGTTCGTGTCTGACGCAGGCTCGGCACAACCTTTTTTCGGTCGTTTTTGCAATAAGTGCCTCTTTCACATCACGTGAACACGTCCGTGAAATAAACACCCCCCCCCCCCTAAACCCCACTTTATATAGGGAAAACTGGGGTTTACCGGGGTTAACATTATTTTTCTTATTTCTGCTCCAAGACATAGGTTGTGGGTACTCGGTAGAACCGCCTCAATGAGGTGGTTCTAACGAGCACCCACAACCTATGTTTGAAGTAAAAATCACAAAAATATCATAGATTTTCTTCAGATAAGTAGCCAATTGGAGATGTGAAAAAAATGCTCTTTGTCGCACGGGTGTGTTATGAGCTGGCTGAATTATTCGTTGTGGCTGTTTTAGTGTTTCATTACGATAAATTACCCATGTGCTAAATGGCTGCTTTCTTTTCTCTAGAACTAACATTTTTCAGAAGAATTTTTTTTGTATTTTTTCTTATTTATAGCCCTAACAACGATTGTGGGGTTCGTTAGAACCGCCTCAATCAATGAGGCGGTTCTAACGAGTACCCACAATATATGTTTAAGACTAAAAGTAACGAAAATAATGAGCATCCCCGCAAAACCCACTTTTCTCTATACAAAGAGGGGCTTAGAATTGGTACTCATTACAAAGACTTGTTCACGTGATGATTTCGATTACACATACCCAAACTGGTGTTGGCATAGATCGTTGTCAAAGAAAACATCTTATCAAGGTCAAAGACGTTATACATTTTTGCTTTGTTTTTTTTTCTGCATTTCCATTCATTCTATGTTTTCAGAATCCGCTGTACAAACGACTAGTCTTCAGTTTCCGGGAGCTGACGTCACAGGAGTTAAGAACTCTGGGAACAGATTATCAGTAAATATGTTATTATTATCTGAATTTAATCCAGGGGTCGTGGGTTCGATCCCGGGCTCTCCAGACCTTCGGATGAGTATTCAAACCGAAGTCCCGTCTCCTTATGATCTTAGCTGTTGCTAAGACGTAAACCTCAAACACACAATCTGCTTTTAACCTATTTTGTACCAGAAACCCCCAAAACGGGTACACTGGCAAACAGTGCAGGCCCAGATCAGACGCCGTAAAAAGCGGCGTCTGATCAGGGCCTCCACTGTTTGCTAAAAGTCCAGTCATTTTCCAAATACATTTTGATGAAAACAGATCATTACACCCCTAAATTTTGAAATGGATTCCTGCTATATATCAGGAGGAAGATTCCATTTGGTACAAAAAGGGTTAAGGCCTGTACATGAACATTTTTTATATGAACCACATCACGATAAAATCTGTTTGCCATTTGCGATCAGTAAGGGTGCAGATAAGCGTGTATATCCACGCAGTCTGATCAGCTAGTTGCCCATTGCGATAACACATCCGTGTGACAGACATAGTGCATTCTTTCATATCTACAATACCGTAATTTTTTTGATGAAAATTTGTGATAATTGTTTTTATTATTATTATTACTCCGAACATAGGCTGTTGGTGCTCGTTAGAACCTCCGGTTCTATCGAGTACCCACAACCTGTCTTAGGACAGAACCTATCAAAAATATATACCCCAGCAAACCCCAGATTGCTCTATATAACTCAATGTTGGACTGAAATCTCTTCTGCAACAAGATCTATCGGAACCCGAATTTTATGGTGACTTAGTATATAAATTCAGAAAAAAAGTATAAATGCAATGACTTCAGCACCCACTTTCGTAAAATCATTCTTCGATATAAAAAGATAGGATACTACATACGACGTACTGCATGCATGGTAGTTAACCCAATCACGGTTGACAAATTTGCTTCCCTCTTTAATTGCACGCTGGTGGGTCAGGCCTCAGATTCTATAACGGTTCCAGCGTAAATGCTTACTGAGAATTAGAGAGTATCTAATTTTATGTAATGTTGGTTCGTGCCTGATGCTCTAAATGGTCGGGCTCATCGGATTCTAACTGTTGGTTTTCTTTTGCTCAAGCATTTCAGTGGTGTCTTCAGCACGAAAACATGCCTATATAATTTTGACCCCCTTTAACCCCACTTTTATATAGTAAAACTGGGGTTTACAGGGGTTAACCTTATTTTTCTTATTTCTGCACTAAAATATAGATTTGTGGGTACTCGTTAGAACCGCCTCGATGAGGCGGTTCTAACAAGTACCCACAATTCATACTTTGAGCAGAAATAAGAAAAGTATCACAATTTTTCATCTTAAAAAAAATCATTTTTTGGCGTTAAAGGTGTCAATGTATTGTATAGGCGTGTTTTCGTAATATACTGTCGAGTCCTCACCGTTGTTTCATCTCTGTGGTTGTTTGATTTTTGTGTTCACGGAGCTGTTGCTCAAAAATGACCTACAATCGTGTTGACTGGGCCGTTATACTCCAATACAAACAAAACAAACAAACAGAGCCTTCA
Source organism: Lucinisca nassula (assembly GCA_963580285.1). NCBI lineage: Eukaryota > Metazoa > Mollusca > Bivalvia > Lucinida > Lucinidae > Lucinisca > Lucinisca nassula. The sequence continues at coordinate 147,986,996 of OY757017.1, forward strand.
TGCGGACTGATTAAATAATTTGTCTAAATCACAACGGAAGAAAGGACGAGGATTGTGGCAACGTAAAATCGATTTAAGCCCCCCCCCCCTCCCCAATCCCAAAGTGGAATTCGTTTCACTGGCCGTTCCAAGGCGGTCCTTCTGTCGCGGTTTACTTCTGTTATTGGTTGTCTTTGAGTGTGTGTAGCGGTTTTATTTTTGTTGTGGATAGACAGTTGGCCATTTTGTGGGAAAGTAACTGTCCTTTTGGCTTGATGTTTCCATTAGGGTCTAGTTGTTTCATATCTGTGTTTCTTTCCCTTTGGTGTCTCTGATAGGAGCAGTGGGTTAATAGTATCGATTCCACTTCTGTTTTAAGAGGTGTTTAATACACGAACTTGTAAACGTGATGATTCGCTGCTTGAATAGTACAACACTTTTGTTTCTGTTTACATTGGGTAGCTTAAAGACCACTGTAAGCAGGCCTCCTTGGGCTAGTGGGTAATAGCGCTTACTCTTAATCATGAGACCTCTCACCACTGAATTTCGAGACCCGCTCGGGTAATGTGTAAGACGCAATTTCTGCAACGGCAGGTCAGGTTCTTTTCTCTGGGTACTCCGGTATTCGCTCACCTTTGATTATTTTGTTTGTTTGAATTGTGGTTTTATTTCCCCGTTAACACTTTACCACTGATTAACGATCGGTTCGATATAATGGAAATAATCTTGAAAGAAAAAGACCTCTGCTAGTCTCTGTAGCTGAGTAGATCGATTTTTTATCTTTCCTAGTGACAAATCCCAATTGAAGTGGTAGGGGTTGAAATTTTTTCAGCTTATTGTTATTTTTCATTTGTTTTTCTGTTTCTTTTTTCATACAGGTATGGGTACCAAGTGACGACAGTGATAATACAGTCACAGTATTATCTACCTTGGTTAATGCTAAGGTAAGTTTATATCTCCACATAAGGAGAAGTAACGGGGACAATAATGGGATGTGTTACAATTGTCTCGATGAGGCGATTCTAACATGTACCCACACACATGTTTCAAACAGAAATACGTAAGAATTATCGTGAACTTATACTCAATGCTCTTCTGAATCTACGTTTATGCAGTTAGAGAAGCCTCCGCGGTGCAGTGGTTACGCTACTCGCCTTGTAAACCAGGGATCGCAGGATTGATCCCGGGCTTCACCAGACTTTCGGATGAGTCTTTAAACCGAGGTCCCGTCTCCGTTTGACCTAAGCTGTTGGTGGGACGTAAAACTCAAACACTCACTCACTATACAGATTTATTGTATAAACCTATCACGAAAGCAGGCCTATATAATTTTGACCCCCTTGAACACCACTTTTATGTAGTAAAACTGGGGTTTACAGGGGTATATATTATTTTTCTTATTTCTGTTCTAAAATATAGACTGTGGGTACTCGTTAGAACCGCCTTTGAGGCGGTTCTAACGAGTACCCACAATCTATATTTTAGAGTAGAAATGTAAGGAGGTTCTAACGAGTACCCACAGTCTATATTTTAGAGCAGAAATAAGTAATAATGTCACAATTTTTCATCTTAAAATGTTCTTTTTTTCTGGCAATACAGTTTACAATGTACAGTCCAACCTGTATTAAGCAAGCACCTATGGGATATTCAAAAAGTGCTTGCTTAAGGCAAGTGCTTGCTTAACACAGGTGAATGCTAATGCATTTTCCTTTTTTGGGAACTGATTGTCTGCATGCTTAAGACAGGTTGCTTGCTTTATAGAGTTGGCCACTAAGACAGGGTTGACTGTATTTGTATAGGCGTGTTTTCGTAATGATTTATTGTCCCACCCGCTTTTAGCAGGGTGTGACATAGGCGTCCGCTTTTCCATCCCTTCGTTCAGCTGTAAACATTTATGTGGAAGTTCGACATTTACGTCAAAGTTAGTTTTGCGGTCAACTAAACGACTAAGCAACCATAAAACATTGCATGTTACATCTCCCTGACTTCCTGACTTTGCAGGTACCTTGACCTCGTGGCCTTGACCAATAATTTGTGCCCCGGTAACTTTGACCATTATGTTGAAGTTCGACATGTACGTCAAAGTCAGTATTGTAATCAACTACAAGACCTTACAGCTATCAAACCTTGCATGAAAATCTCCCGGACTGCCTGACTTGTCAGCACCTTGTCCCGGTGACATTGACAAAAACATGTATTTTACACTCCAGTGACTGACGCAATTTATGTCAAAGTTCCAGTACTATATAAACGACCTACAACCAGCAAACCTTGCAAAGTGCTTCTCGTAGATGTACTGACTCTGCATAAACCATGACCCGGTGGCATTGATCGATCAATGCCTTGACCCGGTGGCATTGATCTATATTTTGCGATCTGGTGACTCTGACACATTTTACCTCGACACTGGATATCACCTCAAGTATAAGGCCTAAAACCACAAACCTTGCATTGTGCGTCTTCTCATTGTCTTGACCCAGGGACCTTTGCCTATTTTTCGTGCTCCAGTGACTTTTACACATTTAATTTCAGCGTTCCCTATCTTCTCAATCACAAGGCCTACAACCATCAATCCCTTAGCCCGCGCCCATCGGGGCTTGAAGAAAACGATAGGCTGCATGATGCTTCTACCCAGAGCTGAAGCCGACCGCACACCAGTACTGGTAAACCGCTTAGAGGATCTATACCTGCCCAGGCAAAGCGATACGAGTTGGACCGTCCATGCTTATAAAAATAGAAGTGAAGGCTATGATCTGGAATCGATACAATTAAATCAGAGCTCCCATCAGAATCACCAAAGTGAAAGAAGCACAAACATGAAATAACTAGACTCTAATGGAAACATCAATAGAGGAAAGCCAAACGGACAGCCACTTTCCTACAAAGTGGCCAATTACCTATCCAAAACAATAAACACAAGCGAATCACACACTCAAACACAAACCATAACAAAAAACAGTGCTTCAGCTGAAGTGCACGACCCGCCGGATGCTTTTAGCTTTATGAGTGTTACCATATATGGGTATGGTGGCCATTGTGGTCATGTGACCTGGACCTAAAATGGTTCCCACAATAAATGCGCCTTATCGTAAGGAGCAAAAATATATCTTATACTTTAGTACTGTATTCTGAATCGTTTGCAGGATAAAATGCATTCTCACTTTTCCAATACAAAAGCATATGTGTCAAAGTTTGACCTAGGCACAAAGAAGGTCAAGGTCAACCCAGGGTCACCATTTTAGCAATTAATGATGGGCCTACGACCCAGATGCTATTTATCAAGTTTCGTGGAAATCTGCCCAGTGGTTCTGGAGAAGACTATTTTTGAAGGGTTTTTACCATATATGGCTTGGCGGCCATTTTGGTCATGTGACCTGGACCACATGAGCAAATTTTGGTTTCCCCCCTCCCATAGAGACTCCATATGAAATTTGACTTCAATCGGCCCAACGGTTTCCGAGGAGAAGCAGTTAGAAAATTTTCACATTTTTCGCCTCGGCGTGGCTATACTAAATGGAATGTAATATTTCTCAAGTTCATTGGTTAGATCTCATTGGTATCTATCAGTATGCCAAAAATTGTTTAAATATTCCAAGCGGTTAAGTCACTATCACCAATTTTCACAAACGGGTTATTCCAATACAAAAGCATATGTGTCAAAGTTCGACCTAGGGACAAAGAAGGTCAAGGTCAACCCAGGGTCACCATTTTAGCAATTTATGATGGGCCTATGTCCCAGATGCTATTTATCAAGTTTCGTGGAAATCTGCCCAGTGGTTCTGGAGAAGACTATTTTTGAAGGGTTTTTACCATATATGGCTTGGCGGCCATTTTGGTCATGTGACCTGGACCCCATGAGGAAATTTTGGTTTCCCCCATCCCATAGAGGCTCCATATGAAATTTGACTTCAATCGGCCCAACGGTTTCCGAGGAGAAGCAGTTCGAAAATTTTCACATTTTTCGCCTCGGCGAGGCTATACTAAATGGAAAGTAATATTTCTCAAGTTCATTGGTTAGATCTCATTGATATCTATCAGTATGCCAAAAATTGTTTAAATATTCCAAGCGGTTAAGTCACTATCACCAATTTTCACAAACTGGTTACGGACGGACAGAAAGACAGACCATATATGGCTTGGCGGCCATTTTGGTCATGTGACCTGGACCCCATGAGCAAGTTTTGGTTTCCCCCATCCCATAGAGGCTCCATATGAAATTTGACTTCAATCGGCCCAACGGTTTCCGAGGAGAAGCAGTTCGAAAATTTTCACATTTTTCGCCTCGGCGAGGCTATACTAAATGGAATGTAATATTTCGCAAGTTCATTGGTTAGATCTCATTGATATCTATCAGTATGCCAAAATTGTTTAAATATTCCAAGCGGTTAAGGCACTATCACCAATTTTCACAAACGGGTTACGGACGGACAGACAGACTGACAGACTGACTGACAGAATGACCGAATGACAGAATGACACGGTGATTTTAGGGCACTCTTAGAAAATCAACCGACTTCAGTCGGTCGCTTTTTCTGCGGGTCGTGCAATAAACCGTGACAGAAGAACCGCCCCGGAACAGTCAGTGAAACGGATTTCACTTGCGGGGTGGGGGGGGGGGGCTTAAATCGATTTTACGCGGCCGCAGTCCTCGCCCCTACTCCCGTTGTGATTTAGACAAATAATTTGTTCAGTCCGCATGCAGATCTCCTAAAAAACTTTTTTGTTTCATTGAGCGACAGGGCTTGAGACGTCATTTCATCTCAATGTCGGGTAAAAGTCCCACAAAATTGGAAGCAACGTCTACAAAATGACCTATACAGTGTTGACGGGGACGTTAAACTTCAAATCAAACCAACAAACAAAACCACCAATCCCTGCATATTGCATCTCCTTTATGAACATACTCGGTACATTGACCTATATTTTGGACTCCAGTGACCTTGACACATTTGACGTCGACGTCCGATATCTCCTCAACTATAAGGATCGCCCCCGCCCATCGGGGCCTGAATTTTGATTGATTGATTGATTGGTTGATTGATTTGGGTTTAACGACACGTCAACCATTGTGGGTCATTTTGTGTCGTCCCCCAGATAATGGGAGAAAAAAGAGATAGAAGTGATAGCAGATTAGATGAAATAGAAAGGACAGTGGAGAAAGAATTAAATGAATGGAAGTGTGGAAACAGAAGAAGTAACAACATTCGCACTCTACCGTTACCTTCTGCAAGGACAGCAGGCCTTGTCAACTGTAAGCCAATATAGTTGGACGCCCCAGTAATGCAAGGTGCACATCACCTTTGCCTCACCCAACCACCTCAATATCGGGGCTTGAAGAAGTAGATTGGGATGCACGGGGCTTCCATGCAGAGCTGAAACTGACCACACTTAAGTACTGGTGAAGTGCTTATAAGGATTTAGCCTGGGTAAAGTGGTGTGAGTCAGACCGTCCAATGCATATAAATCTTTTGGTTTCATTGCGTGGCAGGGCTTGAGATGTCGTTTCATCTCAATGTCGGGTAAAAGCCCCACAAAAATGGAAGCAATTTCTCCAAAATGACCTACATAGTGTTAATGATGACGTAAAACCTCAATTCGATCAACAAAAATCAAATATAAGACCTACAACCACCAAACATTGCATAGTGCTTCTCCTCAATGTGCTGACCCGGCAGGTTCTTTGAACCGGTGTCCATTTCCTGTATTTGCACTCCAGTGACTTTTACACATTTTACGTCAAACCATATCTTCTCAACTATGTGGCCTTTAACCACCAAACATTGTGTAGTGCTTCTTCTCGATGTACTGATGCGGCAGATACCTTGACCCGGTGACCTTGACCTATATTTTGCACTCCAGTGATTTTGACACGTTTACGTCAATATCAACTTCTAAGAATGAAATAAACTTATTTAATTACCACGTTCTGATTGTGGCTCCTGTGGCTGTTGCCCCAGGAGGTGCGGCGCCACCTTCTCCGGAATTCTTGTTTGTAAAGATGGGGAAGTCTAGAGCCTCTTGACAGAGCGTTGTCTTGAGTTTTATTCCAGTACTCTACTACTCTGCTATTTTAGCAGATATACGAAATGAACACCTCACGAATCAGTTATACATTGCTACAAACTACAGTTGCATACATAGTACATAGGTGACCTGTTAGGAAAGAAGGGACCTTATGGGTACATGAAAGTGCTTGAACCCAACATGTTACAGGTGTTGTTCAGGTATCATTTTGCATCACGAAAACACGCCTACATGTATATAGTTTTGACCCCTTGAACCCCACTTTTATATAGTAAAACTGGGATTTACAGGGGTAAACTTTATTTTTCTTATTTCTGCTCTAAAATATAGATTGTGGGTACTCGTTAGAACCGCCTCGATGAGGCGGTTCTAACGTGTACCCACAGTCTATATTTTAAGCAGAAATAAGAAAAAAAGTCACTATTTTTCATCAGAAATGTTTCGTTTTTAGGCGGTAAACTTTACAATGTATTAGTATAGGCATGTTTTTGTAATCGCAGGAAATGTAAATCACCGGACTGAATTTTTAAGCTGAAAAGGAATTGAGCTATGGAATTGACATTTAAAGTGCGTTCCAAGAATTAAAATGGTTTGTTACCACAGTTACACTCTTCAGGATGAATTATTGAAAATTGAAAAGGATCTTGTCCTTAGATTTCAAAGATATTTCGTTTTTGAATGTTAGTGAAGAACAAGGTGAGATAATTCAGTTTTAAATATAGCTTATTCGCATAATTTATGCATCATCTTGCAAATTGTTCCCAATGCAATTCAAACTATCTTGTAAACCATTGAACCCATTTTCAAGCTGCATGGGAGTATACTAATGAAAGCGAAGTATTTAAATTTTTTGTATGTGGGTTTTTATGCAATTCAGAGGGATCGATTTCCATAAAAATTCATTTTATTGTCTAACAAATTCATGTACATGTATTTTACTTGTTTCAAATGTTAGCACTTTCAGTCACTCCTAAGGTCCTTTTTTTCCCTAACGGGTTACATATGCATGGAACAAGGTTGAACATTTTTTTTTTCGATACTTATTTACGACACCCTTTTCCTATGTAGTCTGTAAATTTATTAGATTGTAGCTGCTCGTAAGAATTGTTGTATTCAGGCAATTTTGTATTCATAAACGCTGCTTTATATCAGAAACTTGCAATATGAATAGTATATTGTAACCCAGTATACAGGGCATACAGTGGTGTTTTACGAGTAAGTTATTGACAAGGATTTAGAAAAAAAAACTACTTAATATGCTACAGTTTTGTTGAGGTTTTACATATGCCTGTCAACACTATTAAGGTCATTTGGAGACGTTGCTTCCGATTTTGTGGGACTTTTACCTGACATTAAGATGAAATGACATCTTAAGCCCTACCGCCCATGTAAATCGCTAGGTTTAAGGAGCGGTCCAACTCGCATCACTTTCCCTGGGCAGGCTTAGACCTAAGCTGTTAACCAGTACTCAATTTCGGTCGGTTTCAGTTCTGCGCGGAAGTACCGTTCAGCCCAATCTATTTCACCAGGCCATGATGGGCGGGGGCGCGATATGCTACAGTATTCGCACTTGCTGCAAAGGGAATTTAAACAACAAAGACATTACAATACCTTATAGTGGTTGGAATGTGAACTGTAATATTCAGCTTATATGATTAATATATATGTGATTGTTTCATGCTTATCTAGGTTCAAAGAAAATGGAGGTCAAGTTGAGTTCCGGACAGTCAACGGCTTAGAAGAGGTAATAACATTCAATGTGTCATTCAATTACTCTATATATCATCATCAAATTATCAACATATTTTTATTAACGTGCAGGTACAGGGGCAACGTCCTTCCAGGTAGCTGGATTGCAGCACGCATGGCAGATCTTACACCAGATCTCGAGGCTTGTCTATCATGAGGATCGATAGCAGAGAGCTTCAAAACTCTGCAATCTCTTTCTGGCAGCTGCTTCCAGGTCATCTTGGGCCTTCCAGGATGATATATATTTGTTTTAATTGTTAGTTTGTTTAATGTGAGGTTTTACGTCCCCGTCAGCACCATTTAGGTCATTTTGGAGACGTTTCTTCCAATTTTGTGGGACGTTTACCCGACATTGAGATGAAATGACATCCCAATCCTTGCCGCCCAATTAAACCAATAGAGTTTATATGCATCGCACCACTTTGCCTGGGCAGGCTTAGACCTTCTAAGTGGTTTACAAGTACTCATGTTCGGTCGGTTTCAGTTCTGCGTGGAAGCACCATGCAGCCCAATCTATTTCTCCAAGCCCCGATGGGCAGTTTGTATTAGCTGCTCCAGATGTATAATGTTGAGCAAACAGAACTTTGCCATCATGCTAACAAGTCCGTGAAATGGACACATCTATAAACTCCAACTTTATACGGTGAAAAGTGGGGTTTACACTAGTATTCTTCATTTTCCTAATTCCTGCTCAAAACATAGATTGTGGGTACTCGGTAGAATTGCCTCATTGTGCGACTATCCATGTTTGCATTGGAAATAAAAAACAGTCACAAATATTTACGTAAAAATGTTAGTTCTGCAACTAACATTATGTCACAGATACGTTTGTATAAATTTCCATATGAAATAATATTTCCCAGGAATAAAAAAACTATACTAAGGTGTGTCTTTTCAAGAACTAGCCTCATTAAATAATAAAGCGTTTTTTATTATGTTACTGATCAAGGCAGTATACAGGCATATTAGTGAACTTTTGGAATTAACAAAGGGAATTATGCAAAAGGAAAAAATTAGTTTCATTTCACATGAACAAAACATGCAAAGTTAACTTCATTTTTATAGCGTGTCTTTTCCTATATAGAATGCTGTATCAATAAGGCATATGGACCAGTGCACACTAGAGGGCGTAAACAGATTTATTACAGTACTGTGTATGAAGGGTCACAATAAACCATTTATATAACACACCTGTATGACAAAGTACATTCTATCATATCTCCAAAAGCGCTTGTTTTTTCTGATGAAAATTTGTGATATTTTACTAAATTTAACTCCAAACATAGGTTGTGGTGCTCATTAGAACCGCCTCATTGAGGCGGTTCTAACAAGTACCAACAGCCTATGTCTTGGAACAGAAATAAAAAAGTAATGTATATCCCCTTAAACATCAGTTTTCTATATATAAAGTGGGGTTTAGAAGGTGTTCATTACATGGACTTGTGAACATGATACCAAGACTTCTTATATATGTAGTTTGTTCTCTGTATTCAAAGACAAGATTTATAGCTTCACTACAGTGTCATGTTGTGACGGTAGAACGGTATCATATTTTACTGTTTGTATCTGTGATGTCTCTTCCCAGGCCCCGAGAATGTAAAACTTTTTTGATGCTAAAATCAATTAACAAGAGAAATTTGTCCTGCTTATATACATGTATATTAAAATGCCAACAATGTTTATGAGCCGCACAAATACTGTTTTTTCTGCTGTTCTAAGCAGTAACGTTACCTACTTTATTTTCTCTATGTTTGTATTTATTTATACCACTGAATAATTGAATTAACCATTCCAATTTCTGACTATCAGTCAATCAGATTACATGATATAATCTTTTCATCAAATTCATACACTGAATGACAATGTGGATTCCGATCAGATGGCTTCCATCTGATCTGGATCTACACTATTTGCAGCAGAGGTTGTCGTGAACAGCAGGATAAGGGTAAAATATTCACAATGTCATGCTCAAGTAAGTCGAGCATGGAAGAAGTTTCATAACCTAGGACCCAAGTCGTGTATTTTGAGAATAGTGTGTTGCTGAAAATTACAGTACTGCTTATAATGAGTATAAGCACACTGTCCTAATTGTTTAAAACTAATGATCTTGTTAGTTAACGTACCGATAAATGTTGATCATTTAATTAAGGAAAATATACTTACAATTGCGAAAAACAATGTTAGTAGCTTTTGCAAATGAAAAAGCTACTCACATTTGTAAAGCAAAACATAAACTCTATTAAGAATTGTACTTTCTAGAACAAATAGCATTTTGACCACTAAAGATCTCGTTAAGCTAACAATGCTTTGAACAACTGGACACAGAACTCAACTAGCCTTTTAACACTTTAAGTACCAAATGGAATCTTCCTCCTTATATATAGCAGGAGTCCATTTTAAAATTTAGGGGTGTCAGGTTGTGTTTCCAACAAAATTTATTTGGAAAATGACTGAACCTTTAGCAAACAGTGGAGGCCCCGATCAGACGCCGCGTTCTGCAGCGTCTGATCTGGGTCTGCACTGTTTGCCAGGGTACACATTTTTGGGTTTCTGGTACTAAATGGGTTAAGCCCCAGCAAAAAACCTTTTTACTGACCGTTCTAAGGCGGTTCTTCTGTGGTGGTGTTTTATTGTTTTTGTATGTTTTGCGAATATGTTTTTATTTCGGATAACCGTTTGGCCATTTTGTGGGAAAGTAACTGTCTTTTTGGCTTTTTGCTTGTGACGTTTTCATTATGGTGAACTTGTTTAATGTTTGTGTTTCTTTCACTAGGTGTCTTAGTCGCGAGGTGTGAGGTAATTGTATCGATTCCTGATCATTGCCTTTATTTGTATTTTTAGCTCACCAGAGCCGAAGGCTCCGGGGGACCTTATAGGATAGGCAGTTGTCTGTCGTCGTCTGCGTCTGCCTCTGCGTCTGCGTCGTCTTCGTCAACATTTTCAAACGACATCTCCTCTGAATCCGCTTGACCGATTCAGCCCAAATTTCATCTGTAGCATCCTTTGGCAGGGGGATTGAAAGTTTGTGTTTTTAATGAAAATCGGCTGATTAGTTTGGTTGCTATGGCAACTTAGAGTTTCCATAGACTTATAATGGGGAAAATAGAAAAATGGCATTTACTGCCAATTAAAAATCAAAAATGAGTTCCTTTAAGAGCAATGAAAACATTCATAAGAAAGAAGATGGGTCATACTACGTAGTTTCGGCTAATAAAGCCTCTGCAGATATTTTGACAAAACTTTCATAGAAATATTCCATAGGTAATCTACTATCTGTCGTATGATTTTAGGCCTTCTGCTCATTTTTATTGGTTACCATGGAAACCAAAATGCAAACAATAGACAAAAAATACTTAAAAAATCATCTCCTCAGAAACCATATGCTCTAGGAGGCTGAGACTTTATGAAAATATTCACCATATTTGCCTTTACAGGTTTTGTGTTTTTTATGAAATTTGGCCTTTTAGTTTTGTTGCTGTGGCAACTTAGAGTTTCCATCGACTTATAATGGGGAAAACTGAAAAATGGCATTTACTGCCAAGTCATTGCAATTATTTTGACAAAACTTACATAAACATGTTCCTTGTGTAAACTTCTCTCAGCCATATGCTTTTATGTCAACCTGGGGGTCCCCTAGGTTGTGCGGGGACCATGCCCCGCCCCCTCCACTTCATAAAATGCCTTATATCTCAGAAACCTTACAGATCCCAACCCCTAAACCATATATATTCTTGTTCCTTATGATAAGATGCATTAAGTGACACCAACCTGGGGGTCCCCCGGGATGTGCCTGGGACATGCCCTGCCCCCTCTATTTCATAAAATGCCATTTATCTCAGAAACTATTCAGATCCCCACCCCTAAACTATATATATTCTTGTTCCTTATGCTAAGATGCATTAAGTGACACCAACCTGGGGGTCCCCCCAGGATGTGCCCGGGACATGCCCCACCCCCTCCACTTCATAAAATGCCATACATCTCAGAAATCATACAGATCCCCAGCCCTAAACTATATATATTCTTGTTCCTTATGCTAAGATGCATTAAGTGACACCAACCTGGGGGTCCCCCGGGATGTGCCCGGGACATGCCCTGCCCCCTCTATTTCATAAAATGCCATTTATCTCAGAAACTATTCAGATCCCCACCCCTAAACTATATATATTCTTGTTCCTTATGCTGAGATGCATTAAGTGACACCAACCTGGGGGTCCCCCGGGATGTGCCGGGGACATGCCCCACCCCCTCCACTTCATAAAATGCCATACATCTCAGAAACCATACCGATCCCCACCCCTAAACTATATATATTCTTGTTCCTTATGCTAAGATGCATTAAGTGACACCAACCTGGGGGTCCCCCGGGTTGTGCCGGGACAATGCCCAACCCCCTCCACTTCATTAAAGGCCAAATATTCCAGAAACCTTGCAGATCCCCTGCCCTAAACCATATATATTCTTGTTCCTTATGATAAGACACATTCAATGACACAAACCTAGGGGTCACCAAGGGTGCTCCCGGGCCATGCTTCACCCCTTGACTTCACAAAAAACCATATATCAGAGAAACTGTTCAGAGCCCCACCACTAAACCATATATATTCTTGTTCCTTATGATAAGATGCAATCAGTGACACCAGCATGCGGGTCCACCCAGGGTGCCATGGGCCATGCCCCACCCCTTTACTTCATTAAAGTCCATATATCTCAGAAACCATACAGATCCCCACCCCTAAACAATATATATTCTTGTTCCTTATGATAAGATGCATTAAGTGACACCAACCTTGGGGTCCCCCGGGATATGCCCCGACCCCTCCACTTCATAAAAGGCCATTTATCTCAGAAACCATTCAGATCCCCACCCTTAAACCATATATATTCTTGTTCCTTATGATAAGACCCATTAAGTGACACCAACCTGTGGGTCCCCCGGGATGTGCCAGGGACATGCCCCACTCCTTCCACTTCATAAAATGCCATTTATCTCAGAAACCATTGAGATCCCCACCCCTAAACCATATATATTCTCATTCCTTACGATAAGTTGCATTCAGTGACACCAATTTTGGGGTCCCCTGGGATGTGCGGGACCATGCCCACCCCTCCTCTTCGTAAAAGGCCAAATATTCCAGAAACCTTACAGATACCCACCCCTAAACCATATACATTCATGCTCCACCCCTTCACTTCACAAACGACCATATATCTGAGAAACTGTTCATAGCCCCACCCCTAAACCATATATATTCTTGTTCCTTATGATAACACACAATCAGTGACACCAGCATGCAGGTCCCCCCGGGATGCCACAGGCCATGCCCCACCCCTTTACTCCATTAACATCCATATATCTCAGAAACCGTTCAGATCCCCAACCCTTAACCATATTTATTCTTGTTCCTTATGATAAGACTGAACTTCATAATAGGCCATATATCTCAGAAACGATTCAAATCCCCATCCTATAATCACATATATTCTTGTTCATTGTTATTAGACACATTCAGTCACCCCCATCCTTGGGGGTCCGCAGGGGCCATTTCTCTCCCTGCCACTTCATTAAAGTGCCTCATATCTCAGAAACCATTCAGATCCCCACCATTTAACCGTATATACTCTTGGTCCTTATGATAAGACTTATTCATTGACAACAATCTTGGGCTTTTCTGGGATCTGCCATGCCCGATTCCCTCCATTTCTTAAAAGGCCTTACATCTCAGGAACCATACATACATATTCCCACAGATAAACCATATATGTCTTTGTTCCTTTTAATAAGACGCATTTAGTGACACCAACCAGGGCTCCACTGGGTCCATGCCCCGATCTCTCTACTTTTATAAAACACCTAATATTTCAGATACAGTCCACATGGGTGCTCATTTGGGTATGGGGTTTGTTTGTGAGACTTTATAATTGGTATAATATAATCATATCATGTTATAATACATGGCTGCCATTGGGCAGTGTCCACCTGAGCTCAGGTTTATGAACTTTGGCTCTTTGGTTTGTTTGCTATGCCAAGTTTTGAGTTTCCCACGTCCTATAACGGGGAAAATTGAAAAATGACATTAATGCCTTTCAAGATATTTTGTTCTTTTTGGCCTATTTGTTGCCTCAGATGGGAAATTGTCAATTGTCATCTGTTGTCCTGCAACAACACATTCAAGCGACATCGAATCTAAAGCCACGAGGCTTATTGGGTCCAAATTTTATCTGTAGCATCCTAGGGCACAGGGCTTCCATGGTTAATTAAAATACATTGCTGCCGGTGGGCATTGGCCCCCTGAGCTCTGGTGAGCATTGTGGCCCATGGGCCTCTTGTTATTATAGCCTTTGTTGTCAAAAGTAAATGTCATAGCTCCATATTCCAGCTGGTGGGAGAGTATGATGTAGTGGTGAACTGTTCAGGGTTCCGAAGTAGGGAGCTGGTTGGGGACAAGGCTGTTTATCCCGTTAGAGGGCACTTGATAAGGGTAAGCATAGGTACTACTAGAGTAAACAGTCCTCTGTTCACTGCAGAATTGAAATGTTATGTGATGACACAAGCAAATGTTGTTCGTTGCTCATAGCAACAGATAAGATAGGTATTTTATGATAACTGAAGGATATAGTTATTTATTGATAACTGAAGGATAATTTTCCTTATTTCTGTATATAAAAGTATATTGTGCCTAGTCATTAGAACAACTTCCATAAGGGGATTTAAACGAATACCCACACCGCAGGTTTTCATGGAGAAGTTTCAAGCATTAGCCTTATATTATCAGCTAAAAACCACTTTATTTGTTTCTTTGGTCACCATGACGATAAAACATCCTTGTGACATAGTGCATTCTTTCCTTTCTCCAAAAAGTGTACTTTTCAGATTAAATATTCTTTTATGTTTCTTATTCACACTGCAACGATAGGTTGTGGGTACCCATTGGAACCGCCTCAATGAGCCGGTTCTTAAGAGTACCCACAGTCTATGCCAAGGAGCAGAAATAAGAAAAAAAGTGTATACCCTGGTAAATCCCAGTTTACTCTATTTAAAGTGGTGTTTAAGTGGGGTGTTCATTTAACGGACTTGTTCATGTGATGCAATAGCTGTAATGACCAACAGCAGTTATGCACGGCCCACGAGCAATGAAAATCTGATTTTCTTAAAGAACGAAGAGTTGTCCAATAACTAGATGTTTCTTCAAAATTGATAATAAATTCGTCTTGATTAAAGAACGCCATGCAATTCCCAAGGCAATCGTTCCTTACAGTTTCGTCTTGTCATCTGATGACGTTGTTGATCAGTTGCATTATTACATTTCATATAAAACAGTCTTCACTGTTTGCTCAATCTACTGGTATATAAGGGCTAAATCAAACAGTTTATATCTTAGTGCAGTGCTATTTTCTCAGCCTACCCTCAGAAACAATCGACCCACAAGAACTCTCATAACTTTGCTTTGTTTCTATTTGTCAGTTTCTGGCAAAAAGAATGCACCCAGGTTGGTTTGGTAAAACGTTTTTGTATGAGTTTACCAAGAAATATTGTGGGTAGATTAAATAACTTGCACAGCGTGACCTTAATAGTGGTGACTGGCCAAGGGTCGTTTCCTCCGACACAAAATCAACATATAAAGCCGGATGTTTTGGTTTATTCCTATGTTTCAATTCCGTGTCAAGAGAAGTGAGAAGAGTATTTTGCTAGGTAGATGTACTTTAAGACATCTTACCATTATTTAGTGATGCACATTAGAACAACGAAATGAACAGCAAATCTAATGCATTTGCGGCTGATTGGATAACATCAGAAAGTTGCGACAGTTTATTCTACGATATACCTTCGCAGACCGACGTCACTTTGTAACATCGCTTTTCTTTGGCTGGCATTTGGTTTTGCCCAGCTCACGGCATTTGTGGTTTTGTGCAACATAGTAAACTTTGTAAGAAATGAAACGAATAAATGCATAAGAATCTGGATAACTGTTAAACAGTATGCAAAATTGTCATTTTTTGAGGCAAATCATAAGTTTTACAGTTGGACTTGCCCAAGTCTGTTAATTAGGTTTCCATTGTGGAAATAATTGTTTTAAAAAATACATTGTAAATGAAAGAGCAATACAGTCTTTTTTTGAAAATTGTGAAATTAAAACGCATGTAATTAAATATTGTGATAAAGTCTTTGAAAGATCAGGAAGAAATCTCTTTGGTCTATAAAAAATTCGAATGAGGTTTTAAATAAATTGAAATCCAGACATTTTCGTGCTTCTCGTCTGTCTACTTACGATTTTTCCACTCTTTACACTACACTTCCTCATAATCTTATAAAAGAAAAGCCTAATGATTTAATTGAATGGGCTTTTCACAGAGAAGATTCTCTCTATCTTGCATGTAATGTCAGAAATGCATTTTTCACTTCTAAAGAGCATAAGAATTATACACTTTGGTCATGTCAGAAAGTGTGTGATGCCCTCACCTTTCTACTTGACAATATTTATATTAGATTCAGTACTAAGTTATTTAGACAAATTGTGGGTATTCCGATGGGTACTAATTGCGCACCTCTTTTGGCTGATCTGTTCTTGTATTGTTATGAAAGAGACTTCATTTTGTCGCTTTCCATTGATAACCAATCTGAAATTATTGAAGCTTTTAGCTCCACTTCTAGATATTTAGATGATTTATTAAATATTGATAATACCTATTTTGATGGTTTGATCAGTCAGATTTACCCCCTAGAACTTCAGTTAAATAAAGCAAATTCTTCTGATACCGAGGCCCCGTTTTTGGATTTACATCTATCTATTGTAGATGGATTTGTTTCGTGCAAAATTTATGATAAACGCGTTGACTTTGATTTTGAGATTGTAAATTTTCCTTTTTTGGACGGTGATGTTCCTCGTGCGCCATCCTATGGCGTTTATATTTCGCAATTAATTCGATTTGCTAGAGTGTGTAGTCATGTAACTGACTTCAACACTCGTAATAAATTATTAACGGCTAAACTCCTTAATCAGGGTTATCGGTACCATAAACTACGCAAAGCCTTTTCAAAATTTTATAGACGCCATTCTGATTTAATTTCAAAATTCAATATTGGACTTAAATCTCTTCTGCAGCAAGGTCTATCGGAACCCGAATTTTATGGTGACTTAGCATATAAATTTAGAAAAAATATATAACCGCAATGACTTCAGCACCCAATTTCGTAAAATCATTCTTCGATATAAAAAGATTGGGTACAACATGGATATTATACGACAGCCTGCATGCATGGTAGTTAACCCAATCACGGTTGGCAACTTTGCTTCCCTCTTTAATTGCACGCCGGTGGGTCAGGCCTCAGATTCTATGACGGCTTATTGAGAATTAGGCTTATTGAGAATTAGAGAGATCTAATTCAAGGTAATGTTGGTTGGTGCCTGATGCTCTGTCTCTGGTCGGGCCCATCGGAGTCTAACTGTTGGTTTTCTTTTGCTCCAGCATTTCAATGGTTTCTTGCTGTCGAGTCCTCACCGTTGTCTCACCTCTGTGGTTCTTTGATTTTTGTGTTCACGGAGATGTTGCACTGATGAGTTAGGAGGCCTTCATGCGGACTGAACAAATTATTTGTCTAAATCGCGACGGAAGTAAGGGCGAGGATTGTGGCCACGTAAAATCGATTTAAGCCCCCCAGTGGAAATCTTCCACTGACCGTTCCAAGGCGGCTTTTCTGTGGCGATTTATTTATGTTGTTGTTTGTTACTTACTGTGTGTATCACTTGTGTCTTTTACTTTTGGATGGCCATATGGCCATTTTGTGGGAAAGTAACTGTCCTTAAGGCCTTCCTTTGTTTAGGTTGTCATTATGGTCTGGTCGCTTAATGTTTGTATTTCTTTCCCTTTGGTGTCTTTTATGGGTGGAGTAAGTTAATTGTATCAATTCCTGATCTTTGTTTTACTTCTACTTTGTAACAATTGAAAGAACTCATTCACCTTTCCTGTAGATGGTTGTCAGATAGGGGTGAGAAGTTTGTTTAGATAACTTTTCACTGCTTGTTATCATGATTTATTTTCATTATTTGGGGGAAAACCACATGAAGGAAGAGGGTTAAAAATGAAGAAGTTTCAATTTTAAACTTTTATTCTTTAACCATTACCATAACATGCCTATGCTATATTAGAAGGCTCCAACAATGGCGTTAATCAGAATTTTTCTTATTTCTGCTCAAAACATAGATTGTGGGTATTCGTTTCAACCGATTCAATGAGGCGGTTCTAATGAGTACCCGCAATATATGTGTAACCGCCTCAATGAGGCAATTCTAATGGGTACCCAAAATCTATGTTTTAGAGCAGAAAGTTCAAAATGACTAGCCTGGTTAATCCCGCTTTACTCTATATAAAGTGGGGTTAACAAGGGTTTTCATTGCATGGATATGTTTAGGGGATGGTCATGGTAATTGTGAAATCTAATGTTGCTGATGAAGAGATTAAGTCCAGAAGTTGGTAGCCCTCGCATCGTTTTTCTTTATTTTTGCTTCAAACATAGATTGGGGGTGCTTGTTAGAGGTGGTTCTAAAGAGTACCCACAATCTATACTACTGAGCCGAAATAAGAACATTATGTGACCCCTTGTCAACACCACTTTTCTCTATGGTTTCTTCTGTTAAGATAATGTTGAAAAGATTCTGCAATTACACATCTTATTAATTAAGTAATTATGTCAGGAAAATGGTATTATCCTGCCTGCTTGCCTTTTTTTTTCTATAAAAACCAGTGCAAAAACCAGTACAGTCCAACCTGTGTTAAGCAAGCATCTCAGGGATGATCAAAATGTGCTTACTTAAGACAGGTGCTTGCTTAATACATTGGATATTAATGCATTCGCCTTTTTCGGGATTTGAATGATTGCTTGCTTAAGACCGGTTGCTTGCTTAATAGAGGTGGCCACTATGACCGGTTTGACTGTATAATGATGCCTCAATGGCTGGAACACCAATAGCTCGTTTTCTATAATTTTTTTCGAACTCGCTCTTGAGTACCTAAGAAATTCTTCATACATATCCATATGAAAAATATTTAGGGATAGTTATGGGGATTTTGCGTATTTTATCTGGAAAAAGTATATTGTGTGTACTCACCAGTTGATTCTAATGAGCACACACAAAATATATTAATTAAATAGAGGACTGAAAGTTATGCCGATATTATCCTCATTAAATTCAACCCTCGATGGCAGGAACTACCCATGTCTCCGAGAAGTTTTAAGTCCAAACACAAAGGAAGCAACATCTCCAAAATGACCTATACAGTGTTGACAGGGGCATTAAACCTCAAATCAAGCAAAACAAAACAAAAATCTCCAAAATACTAGAATTTTCCTTCCTTTCACTGACAGACGCAGGTGGGTGTTATTTATTAAGTAAACATTAACTGCAGAGGCAAATGCTCTGATCACCAAGTGGGAGATCTTGTTTCATCAAGCTGGATGCTGGTCGGATAATTTGCAGACTATAAAAGTCCCTACATTCAGAGATGAAGACTAAAGAGACTTTTACATATTTGTTTTGTTTAAAGGGACTTTCATTTAAAAATAAAAATGTTAATGTAGGGACTTGGGCAAGTCTAGTTTTACAGTCTCTAATTCCGTTTTACTGCTTCGCTGCCGCCTCACCATAAAACGAAATTTCCCACCGTAAAAACGCCGATTTACGTCCCCATATGACAATTTTGAATGTTATGTTCACATTTCATATTGCAGGTTAAAGCTCCATGGATAAAACACTGGGTATACACAGATGATCTCGCTTATTTTATTCCGGGGTGAGTACCATTCACAGCCCAGTTAAAGGCTGACAAACACCTATTGTTACTGGATTTGAGAAAGGACAGCTTATGTTGCTAAGTTGCACGTCACATTTAACATCCGTGGTCTATTTTCCCTGCGCCGAATAATCTGCACTCCCGCAATGTTTCATCATCATCATCAACGGATTTTTTATTAACGTGCAGGTATAGGGGAAAAGTCCACATAAGTGGGCCCCCTTCCAGGTAGCTGCCTTGCTGTACGCATGGCAGATCTTACACCAGATCTCCAGGCTTGTCTATCATGAGGATCGATAGCAGAGAGCTTCCATTCTCTGCAGTATCTTTCTGTCAGCTGCTTCCAGGTCATCGCGGGCCTTCCAGGCCCCCGCTTTCCACCTACCTGTATGTCACAGGCAGTCTTGACTGCACTGTTTGAGCGTTCCACATGTCCATACCAGCGGAGTCTTCTCTCTTTCAGGATGAGGTCTAGGTCCTCATTGCCAAGACGCTCAAGTAACTCACTGGACCTGTGGCTTGACATTGCAGATCTGTCTGATCATTGCCCTGTCATTCCGCTGAAGACGTTGGAGGTTTGGCTGTGTTAAGGGCCATGTCTCACTGGCATGGAGCATTGCGCTCCGCACGCAACGGCTGTACACACGGCCACGTGTCTTGAACGAGAGGTGGCGGGAAGAGAGAACTGGTAGCAACTCCTTGAATTTTTTTCCAGGCTGTTTTCACACGTGATGTGGTTGAAAGGTCGCAACCACCCGCTGCTGAGAGCATATCACCTAGGTAGCAAAAGGAAGCTACAACCTCTAGCTTGTCGGATCCGACTTGGACTTCCGTCTGTGGTCTGCCATCTAAGGGGCATGTAGTTCTTTGGCACCGTGTACACCTGTAATCAGGGTCCTCTACCAAGCGCTTGAGCCCACTACATTTCTTGTGCACCCAGAAATTGCAGCCATTACAATGGATTCTGTTGCTGTCCACTCCAGTGCGACATACAGCGCATGGGAACTGGCCTATACTGTTCAGGAGGTCCAGACCTGCACCACATATCATGATCTTTGTCTTCCTTGCATTCACTCTCAGCCCTTTCGACTCCATTGCGTCTTTCCAAGTTAAGAGCCACCTGACACATTCCTCAAGGGATTCAGCTATGATGACAAGGTCATCAGCATACAGGTCATCGAGGGGATCTCCAGAGCGGAACTCACATGACAAAGCTTCAAGAACAATGATGAAAAGCAGTGGGTTGAGAACAGAGCCTTGATGAACACCCACCTTCACTTCGAATTCTTCACTGTAACCACCACCAACACGGACACGGCTCCGAGCATTAGCATACATCCCTTGGACCAGTCGCATAATCCACTCGTCCACTCCAAGTTTTCTTAGTGTCCACCAGATGACTTTCCGAGGCACTGTTGTGCCTCTTCCTGGGACGAAACCAAACTGGGAATCGTCGATGGACACCAACTGCCTAATGAGGCCATCCACAATCATCTCCAGGATGTTTGGTCTTGCAAATTGATGGAAGGTACACAATAGTCTTCGAATGAACCAAACAGAAAACACAACCCTCAGCATGGAACGAACAAGATATTATGGTGAAGTTGTTGGTGGTTTTTGTAAATGTGGTGTCTTGGATGGGCGTGTGTACCGTGTGGTACTTGGTTCAATTACCGATCACTGCCTTTACTTGTATTTTCAGGAAAATCCTACATGTGTTTATGGGGACTCCCGTGTCTGTGCTGTACATTTTGAAAACGTTTGGTCTATTTTGGATATGTATAGAGCCTTGAAACCACTGTTCCATCAATACAGCGCTCTTGTCATTTGACGTTTGCTAGCACCAAATGAAGAATCACTGATGAGGGCTTATTTTTTATTTACCCTGTCAATGGTGTGCTAAAAGATAAAAATAAAGATGAAGAAGCTTTAGTTAACGTCGCATATCCAAAACAAATAACATAAGCTCTGTAGAGCTTTTATTGCGACAAACAAAGCATCCATTAACAACTACTTGCATGCCTTTATTTATCTTCCTAGGACTACCCTAAGGGAGCGCATAATACCATTTTTCACGCATTTTGGTATGGCGCGGCCGCGGGATCGAACCCGCGACCTCCCATTCCCGAGGCAGAAGCTCCACCACTGAGCTATGGGAGCAGGCAATGGTTATTGTTACTCCTGTTTTAATTGTTGTCAATGTATGTCTTTGCAAGTACATCCTCATGATATTTTTTTTTTCATTTTGGGTAGGTGTGTTTGCCATTTTTGGACAAGAAGCTGTCTTTTGGCTTTCTGCCTTTTGTTTTATTATATTGCCGTTGCTTTCTTTCCCTTTGGTATCTTGGACGAAAGGGTTTAGGTAATTGTTCCGATTCCTCTTCTGTTTAGCAATTTAATCTGTATTGTTCATATGCGCCATCGATATTCTATTTGATATCCGAATCATTTATTCAGATCCGTTCATTTCCGAACCGCCCATCGGGACTAGAAAAAAAAGATGGGCTGCAGAGCTTAAACCGACCGCAAACGAGTACTAGTAAACCGCTTGGAGGAATTAAGCTTGCACAGGCAAAGCGGTTCGAGTCGGCCCGTCTATGCTTATAAACCCTATTGGTTTCATTGGTCGACAGGGCTTGAGATGTCATTTTATCTCAATGTCGGGTAATTATAAGTCCCACAAAAATGGAAGCAACATCTCCAAAATAACCTATATAGTGTTGACGCGGACGTTTAACCTCAAATCAAACCAATAAATAGATCTGTTCATTTATGTAGGGTACAGCATAAATGACTATGTCAGACTGTATGCATGGTAGTTAACCCAATCACAGTTGACATCTTTGCTTCCTTCTTTAATTGCACGCCGGTGGGTCAGGCCTCAGATTCTATGACGGTTCCAGCGTGAAGGCTTACTGAGAGTTAGAGAGAATTTAATTTTATGTAACATTGGTTGGTTCCTGATGCTCTGTCTCTGGTCGGGCCAATTGGTGTCTATCTGTTGGTTTTATTTTACTTCAGCGTTTAAGTGGTTTCTTGCGGTCGAGTCCTTGCCGTTGTTCCATCTCTTTGGTTGTTTGGTTTTTGTGTTCTCAGAGATGTTACACGCAAGAGTTAGGAGGCCTTCATGCGGTCTGAATAAATTATTTGACTAAATCGCGACGTAAGTAAGGGCGAGGATCGCGACTGCGTAAAATCGATTTAATCCCCCGGGTGGAATTCGTTTCGCTGACCGTCCCAAGGCGATTCTTCTGCCGCGGTTTATTTTGTTTGGGTTTGTCTTTGAGTGTGTGTATCGCTTATATTTTTGTTTTGGATAGTCAGTTGACCATTTTGTAGGAAAGTGACTGTCCTTTTGGCTTTCCGCTATATGTGTTTTCATTAGAGTCTAGTTATTTCATGTTTGTGTTTTTCCCTGTGGTGTCTCTGTGGGTTGACTGTATCGGAAGATGATAATTGCCTTCACCTCTATCTTGTAATAACTGAATCTTTGCAACTACAAGTTTTCTGCTAGGTATTGCTAGGCACGGTTCATCTTCTATTTTAAACCTTATCCTGCTAAATAATTTTTGACTAGCAGCTTATCATATTACTTGATATAATTTATTTATTCAAATTTGCAGTCGGGTGGTCAGACCGTGTAGCGTTTTTTTCAGGATCCATCTGCTCTGGATCTGCAGTTTTATAAATGTAGGATTTTTAGCTCACCAGAGCCGAAGTCTCCGGGGGAGCTTATAGTATAGGCATTGGTCCGTCGTCCGTCGTCGTCGTCGTCATGGTCGTCTGCGTCGTCAACGTTTTCGAACAACATCTTCTCTGAAACTTCGCGGCCAATCAAATTACATGTGGAGTCTCTATGGGAAGGGGGAACGGAAGTTTGTTCGTGAGGACTGGGTCACATGACCAATATGGCTGCCATGCCCATATATGGTAAAACCTTTAAAAATCTTCTTCTCAAGAACTGAATAGCCGATGATCTTGAAACTTGGTATGCAGCATCGGGACTCTGGCCCTACCAAGTTTCTTCAAATGATGACTTTTGTTTGACTTAACCTATTTTTTTACGTCAAGGTCAAATTTGGTCACTTAGACATCCGTATGGAAAAAAAGGCAAAATAGTGGCTATTTCTGATTGCCTGGTAGGCTGTGACATCATTTACTGACGTTTGTCCTGGAAGCATCAGATTCAGTTATTTTTATGCCCCCGCCATTCGAAGAATGGTGGAAAGGGCATATAGCGTTGCCCCTGTCCGTCCGTCCGTTCGTGCGTGCGTCCGTCCGTCCGTGCGTCCGAAACTTAAACGCAGTCAATAACTTCCTTATTTATTGATGGATTTTAAAATTACTGGGCAGAAATGTTAACCATCATGAGACGACGTGTCACGAGCAAAACCCAGGTCCGTACATCCAAGGTCAAGGTCATACTTAGAGGTCAAAGGTCAAAAAGGGGCCGAAACTTAAACGCAGTCAATAACTTTCTAATTTCTGGATGGATTTGTAATGACTTTGTAGAAATGTTAACCATCATGAGACGATGTGTAACGTGCAAAACCCAGGTCCGTACCTCCAAGGTCAAAGGTCATAAAAAGGGTCCGAAACGTTAACGCAGTCAATAAATTTCTTATTTCTGGATGGATTTTGTAATGACTTTGTTGAAATGTTAACCATCATGAGACGATGTGTCATGTGCAAAACCCAGGTCCGTACCTCCAAGGTCAAGGTCATACTTAGAGGTTAAAGGTAAAAAAAGGGTCCGAAACTTAAACGCAGTCAAGAACTTACTTATTTCTGTATGGATTTAGAAATTACTATTAAGAAATGTTAACCATCATGAGACGATGTGTCACGTGCAAACCCAGATCCGTACCTCCAAGGTCAAGGTTATACTTAGAGGCCAAAGGTAAAAAAAATGGTCCGAAACTTAAACACAGTCAATAACTTTCTTATCTCTGGATGGATTTTGAAATTACTTTGCAGAAATGTTGGCCATCATTAGACAATCTGCCTCACACAAAACCAAGGTCCTTACCTCCCAGGTCAAGGTCATACGTAGAGGTCAAATATGATAAAAGGGTCCAAAACTTAAACACGGTCAATAACTTTCTATGGACGAATACGAACATAGACATATTTTCAGGCGGGGGCATCCGTGTCCTATGGACGCATTTCTAGTTTTATCTTCTTCTCCACTTAAACTGGTGGGTTTATTGAAACCAAATAACATGTGGAGCCGCTATGGATATGGGAATGAAATTTGTTTGTAAGGACTGGGTCATATGACCAGTATAGCCGCCATGCTCATATATGCTAAAAACTTTAAGGATTTTCTTCTCAGGAATAAAACAGCCGATGACCTTGAAATTTGGACTGTAGCATTAGGGACCCAGGCCCTACCAAATTTGTTCAAATGATGACCTTTAGTTGACCAAGACCTGTTTTATGTCAAGGTCAAATTTGGTCAATTCCAAAGGTCAAGGTCATTATTGAGCTTTGTCTTGGATGGCTTTGATTCAGTATTTTTATCTTCTTATCCAGTGAAAGAGATATGCTGATTGAAACCAAATTACATGAAAAGCCTCTATTGGGTGAGGCAATTAAACATTACTCGTGGTATTGTTGTCACATGACTGTATATGGTATAAACCACATGGCCTTTGGTGAGCGTAGTGGCCCATGGGCCTCTTGTTTTGTTTATCGGGATAAGATTAGTCATTCATTGACATGTAGGCATTCCACTGTTCGGTTCTGCTAGGCATTGGTATAAACTTAATTTGTTTCAGGAGGGATCTTGTTTCTCTGGGAGGTATAAGACAGAAAAACAACTTCAGTAAAGACATAGACCCAGAGGATACGAAAGGGATTTTAGAGCGATGTTACAAGCTCTGGCCAAGCTTGAAGGTGGGCTTTATCAACTATTATGCCGAGTAAGATCAAAGGCAGGAGATAATAAACCGGGAGTCAGTTGTTCAAAATAGTGTAAAATTAACCCTTATCCTGCCGAATATTTCATATAGCCACGCCCATTTCTGACCATCACCAGTCAGATTACGTGATACAATGCTTTCGTTCAAATTCACAAACTGAATGACAAACAGTGTAGATCCTGATCAGATGGCTTCTTCAGGAACCATCTGATCTGGATCTACATTGTTTACAAAGGTAGGGGGTTGTCGTGAACAGCAGGATACGTGTTAACAAGATCATTATTGGTGGAACAATATGAGTAGCCTGCAAAAGCTACTCACATTTTCAGCAAGAATATGAGCGTATACGGTATATTAAATGGTCATAGTTTTATGATACATTAACCCTTGTCCTGCTGAGCCCGGATATGTATTATCTTTCAATCAATGTAGATCCAGATCAGATGGCTTCTGAAGAAGCCATCTGATTAGGATCTTCATTGTTTGTCATTCAGTTTATGAATTTGTTGCAATGATTTGCATCAAGAGATCTGATTGGTTGATAAGCAGTGGTGGATGTGGCATATACAAAAATATTCAGCAGGTCAAGGGTTAACAAATGACATTGTTAGTTTTGAACTATTGGGCCATGCTCAACATGCATATGATAGACTCGATATGAAATTCCGGAAACATGAGGATAGCATAACTCATTACGAAAACACGCATATACAAATACATTCTAAACTTTGTCGCTGAAAAAACAACAATTTTAATATGAAAAATTGTGATATTTTTCTTATTTCTGCTCAAAATATAGATTGTGTGCACTCGTTAGAACCGCCTCATCGAGGCGGTTCAAAAGAGTACAAATCGAGGCGATTCTAACGAGTACAACATTCTGTATTTTACAGCAGAAATTAGAAAAGTAAGGATTACCCCTGTAAACCCCAGTTTTACTATATAAAAGTGGGATTCAAGGGATTCAAACATATATATATAGGCATGTTTTCGTGATGTGTTCGGCACAGTGCATTCTTTTATAGTCTCATTTGCAGCTCACCTGTCACGTAGTGACAAGGTGAGCTTTTGTGATCACATATTGTCCGTCGTCCATCGTGCATGCGTGCGTGCATCCGTAAACAATTTCAAATAAGTATATCTCTTATACCCCATGGCCAATCTTGATAAAATTTCATGAGAAGCAGCATCAAGTAGGAGGAAATGCTCCATTAGGTTTTTGGGCTGATCAGATTGAAATTCTGGTTGCCATGGAAACAAAAAATGTTCCATAGACTTATAATGGGAAAAAAGATGTCTCCACTTTTTCTCGGCCTTTTCTGATCCGATCTTCATCAAACATGTAGAAAACCAGGAGGGGCTTACAGTCTACGTCGAGTTTGAATTTGGGCTGCACGGGACAAACACTTTGGAGTTACTGCCCTTGAGCATAAATATAAGTGAAAAATGGTGTCTCCAGCTTTTCTCAGCGATTTATGATCTGATCTTTTTGTAACTTTGCACAAACGAGGACAAGCATAAAATCTCGGACGAGCTCAAATTTGGTTTGAATCTGACCAGCGGTTTCTCAGTTACATCCCCTTGAGCGTGAAAGATTTTCCGTTAGATTTATAATGGGGAAAACGACGTCCCCACTTTCCCTCAGCCATTTCTGATTCGATCTTCATCAAACTTGCAGATAACCAGGAGGGGCTTACAGTCTACGTCGAGTTCATATTTGGGATGCATGGGACAAACAGCTTTGGAGTTACCTGCCCTTGAGCATAAATATAAGTGAAATATGGTGTCTCCAGTTTTCTCAGCCGTTTATGATCGGATCTTTTTGTAACTTTTCATAAAAGAGAACAAGCATAAAATCTCGGACGAGTTCGAATTTGGCTTGAATCTGAGGAGCGTTTTTTTTAGTTACACCCCTTTGAGCGTGAAAAATTTTCCCATAGACTTATAATGGGGGAAAACAACGTGTCCACTTTTTCTCCCCTATTTCTGGTCCGATCTTCATCAATCTTGAAGATGACCAGGAGGGGCTTACAGTCTACGTTGAGTTCAAATTTGGGCCGCACGGGGCAAACAGCTTCTGAGTTACCTGCCCTTGAGCATAAATGTAAGTGAAAAATGGTGTCTCCAGCTTTTCTCAGCCGTTTTTGATTGGATCATTTTGTAACTTTTTGTAAAGAGGACAAGCATAAAATCTCGAGCGAGTTCGAAGTTGACCTGAATCTGACCAGTGGTTTTCCAGTTACATCTCCTTGAGTATTTTCCCATAGACTTACTAGACATATGATGTCATATGATGTCATTCATAGTATCTTAGCAGTTTTTTATTTTACTTTTGGTCCTTTGAGATCAGCGTGAATATTCTGAGAAATCAGAAAGAAATTATTGGTTTAGACTCATATTCTAGACAGGTTTTAAATTATTTGGACCCCATTTTGATTTATATCAGTCTTTGAATCGACTGCCTATTCGAAATTCGCACAATTGCAGTATGTTTCCTCTGGCTTTCTTTGCCGGATCATTACAGGGTCACTGATGAGGCTTTATTAGCCGAAACTACGTAGTATGACCCATCTTCTTTCTTATGAATGTTTTCATTGCTCTTAAAGGAACTCATCTTTTGATTTTTAATTTACAATGGGAAAACGACGTCTCCAGCTTTTCTCGACCATTTCAAATCAGATCTTCATCAAACTTGCAGATAACCAGGAGGGGCATACAGTCTATGTTGAGTTTGAATTTGGATCATGCAGGTCAAATGACTTCTAAGTTACCTGCCATTGACCATAAATATTAGCGAAAAATGGTTATCCAGCTTTCCGCAACCGTTTTTGATCTGATATTTTTGGTACTTTTGGTAAACGAGGATAAGCATACAATCTCTAATGAGTTTGATTTGGACTTGAATCTGACCTCCGGATTCCCAGTTACATCCCATTGAGGGTGAAAAAATTTCCCATAGACTTAAATTGGGAAAACGATGTCCCACAACTTTGCTTGGCTTTTTCTGACCTGACCTTCACCAAACTTCCAGATAACCAGAAGGAGCTTACAGTCTATGTTTAGTTCGAATTTGGGCCGCATGAGACAAAAAGCTTTCGAATTACCTGCCTTTGAGCATAAATATCAGTGAAAAATAATAGTGTCTCCACCTTTTCTCAGCCGTTTCTAATATCATCTTTTTGGAACTTTCAGTAAACGAGAACAAGCATAAAACCTCAGATGAGTTTGAATTTGGCTTGAATCTGATATTCGGTTTTGCAGTTACAGCCCTTAGAGCTTTAAAAATCTTCTTGTCTGAAACCTGAAGGCCCAGGTCTTTGATGCTTGGCGTGAAGCTTCATCTAGTGGACCTCTACTTAGATTGTTCAAATTATAGCCCTGGCGCCAAAAATGCCCCCACGCCAGAGCCCACTAGTTTAACATGGGCTTAATATAGGTAAAACCTTTAAAAATCTTCTTGTCTGAAACCAGAGGGCCCAGGTCTTTGATATTTGGAATGAAGCTTCATCTAGTGGACTGCTACCAATTTTGTTCAAATTATAGCCCTTGGGCCAAGAATGTACTAGAGACACTGATTCTCAGGTGAGCGATTCAGGGCCCTCTGGGCTCTCTTGTTTTAAATTGCAATAGCACTCCCATGTGCTAAAATGGTGTCTTTTGAATCTCTACAACTAATTTTCATATGAACAATTTGACTTTTTAAATTTCGTGATCTAGTATAAATGGATGCTCGCTCGAGTCGCCTCAGCATCACGCTAACAAGTCCGTGAAATGAACACCCCTCACACCCCAATTTATATAGAGAAAATGGGGGTTTAGGGGGGTCTACATAATTTTCCTTATTTCTGCTCCTAGACATAAGTTGTGGGTACTCGTTAGAACCGCCTCATTGAGGAGGTTCTAACGAGCACCAACAACCTATGCTTGCTTTATAAATAAGGAAAATATCATCGATTTTCGTCAGAAAAGTAGCCATTTTGGAGATGTGAAAAAATGAACTGTGTCGCACGGATTTGTTATCGTAATGGTGTGGCGATTCTTATGATTACCTACCATCTATATGTTTGTTTAAAAATAAGGAAAATAAAGAATAATAAGAATCTTTCGTGAAGATTGATCGTGTAAATTACTTTGTACAGGCATTCGTTCCATTCAGCTGATTAAAGAAGGACAGTTGTCAGTTTATGCCTAACAAACATGCAAGGTATTGCTTAACCGAGTCTACTCAGGAAAGTGTGGTTAGGCATCGTCAGTGACCCTCAGATATGTTCACAATTCCACAATGGAATCAGTGACATTTAATATGTTCTATGAGAGGGTTATGCTTTGGAACCAAGGAATACACCACAAAACTGAAAAAAATTCTGAGCCAGACTAGCTAGTTTTGGCCAATTAGACCTCATCAGTGACGCTCAAATATTTTCAATATTCCACATAGGGAATCACTGATCCAAAAAGGACATGAAGATATAAACTACGCTATGATTAAGGACAGGGAGACTTTTTATGGCCGCCAAACATTTCCTGCACATCAGCTGTAGTGACGTTTAATACGTTCTATGCATCAGGAGAACAAGCCTATATGATTTTGACCCCCTCATACCCCACTTTTATATAGTAAAACTGGGGGTTTAAGGGGGTATACATTATTTTTCTAATTTCTGCTCAAAAACATAGATTGTGGGAACTCGATAGAACCGCCTCAACGAGGCGGTTCTATCGAGTCCCCGCAATCTATGTTTTGGACAGAAATAAAAAAAAATATCACAATTTTTCATCTTAAAATTTCTAATGTTTGGCCAAAAAATTGGCAATGTATTTGTATACGTGTGTTTTCTTAATGACGAGGTTTATATTTTGGAAACTAATTTTATCAAATTACAGGGTGCACCAGTAGTATCAGAATGGGTGGACCTTAGACCACATAGGGACCCTGTGCGCGTTGAAAAGGAGACCAAACATTATAAGAATGGCTCTCTTAAGGTAAGTAAACAAACACTTGCTGTCCTGAAAAATTCTATATTAATAAGGGAATATATCATATCAATATTTAATATAAATAATAATTGTAAGTAACCTTTAGTAACAAGCTACTACAGAAATGCACGGTCCATTTTGCAACATATGCCCATTTCTGATTGCATTTTCTGACCTTTCATTTGCAATGCACAGGCTATAAGACGCCATTGTAGACTTGAGGTAATTGCCTTTACTTCTATTTTGAGGTTTGATACTCATCTCGGTAATATTGAAGGTGTCTCCTTTTTAATTTGGATAACGCAGATGTGTTAAATAGTGCATTGGCTCATTGTACCCAAACTGCAATTTTCTGATGAAAAAGTATTTTTTTTCTTATTTCTGGTTCAAATATAGATCGCGGACACTAATCGACGCGGTTCTAACGAGTATTCTTTGAGCTATGTTTTGAGTCAAAATAAAGAAACTATGTATTTTCTTGTGATGCCTCAAGCTGACATGTCTCATGACCTACGTCGGTCGGTGTGTACTCGGAAGGGGGATGTGCTGTGTTTGCCGGGTCTTGTCCATCATCTGTTTTGGTTTCAAAACTTTGGGGTTTAGACACACTGATGAAGATTACATATCAGAAAGGCCTCTGTGTCACAAAATTTGGTATAGTTACACCTTAATTTTAAAGATTGTAGTGAGGTTTATAATGGTTTCATTCACCGACGTGTTAAAGTAATTTCCTGATTATTTGATTGGTTCTTGTTATATATATCATTCCTGGCAAGACCGGTGTTCCAGTTTATTTTGGCCCCCTTTGGGTTATTTTGTCCTCGGGGGAAAAGATAGCGAACCTACGTTAGCTTGTTCCCGGGGACAAGATATCGTAGTTACGGTATCTTGTTCACACTCCTATTTTCTCTATTTTTGTTTGTCTATGCTAATGTTTCTGATCTGTTAATTATGTTTTCATCTTTCAACACATAATAGTTATGGTATCTTATTCTCCCTCCTATTTCTCTAGTTTTGTCTGTCTTTGCAAATGCTTCTGTTTTGTTAAACATGTTTTCTTCTTTTAACACAGACTGAAATATTTTTCACATCTGTAGATTGGATAATACACACTTCCCTCCAGTTGACAATGAAATGTTGCTGACTGGCTGTGTAATCATGGGACAAGATACCCACAGCCAGGGTTTCTTGTCCCGTCATCTGTGGCCTTTAATTGTTTGGTCTATGCTTATTTTTGTGTTTCACTATAAATGTTTTCTTCCTTTAACAGGTTATGAATAATTTATTGTTCTTCAGAAGATCCCACTTTTTTCTTATTGATTATTCCCTAAAGTAATTGATACATTGCTGCTGATAGGCTGTATTACTAATCTGGGGACAAGATACCGCAGCTCTTGTTTCCTCTGCTTTTGAATATGCTATTTATTCTGTTCCATTTTAAGTGTTTTCTTTTTTCAACAAGTTATAAAAGCTTTATTTTATGACTGTTCTACTGAAGATCAAAAATTCTCTCCTTGATAATTCAAATACAACATTTCCTTCAGTACATATTTAAATGTTGCCAACAGGCTGCATAATCAGGGGAAAAGATTCTTCTACCAGTGAATCTTGTCTCACCCCCTCTTTTGTTTCCTTTACTTTATCTGTCGCAATCTTTCAACATGTTAAACGATTTGTATTCTGTGAGTTTTCTACAGAACAAGAACTGCCATAAGGTTGTGTGGCTTGCCTGGAAGTATCCTTGCGGCCCTAGGCATAGGTGGGCATGTTGCTGAATAAACCTTTGGACCTTTATCTATTATCGTATCATTCATGGAACAAATATATTACAAGTGTTGGACAATATCACTACCTGTTTGGAAAAGAGCTGCTTGCTCGTTTTTTCTGTTGTCCGTTTTGTTTACTATCGTCACTCCATGTTTCGACTTCTTTCCCTAATGATATTGTGGGAAGAATTTGAAAAGTAGAAGTAAAGCAAAGATCAGGAATCGATACAATTAACCCACTCCACCCACCAAAGACACCAAATGGAAAGAAACACAAACACCAAGCGACCAGACCACAACGGAAACCCAAACAAAGGAAGGCCACAAGGACAGCCACTTTCCCACAAAATGGCCACATGGCCATCCAAAATTAAAAGACAAAAGCGACACACACAGCAAGCAACAAACAACAACACAAACAAATCGCCACAGAAGAACCGCCCTGGAACGGCCAGAGGAAAGATTTCCACTCGGGGGCTTAAATCGATTTTGAAATCTGTTTGTATCAGTTCCTGATCGGTTTTCTTTTTAATTTTTGGACAATATCAGCTCTTAAAAACCTTACCATAAAATTTTCTAAGTCGGTTACCTTGACCTTGAGGTCATAGGCATGGGTGGGTGTATTGCTGAATAAACCTTTGGACCTATATTTATGTTCATAACAAATTCAAAACCAAGTCCATCATTTGGTTTGTAAAAAAGAAAAGCTCTTTACTTAAAAACACACCTTCCCTGCCTATGTGCCCAGTTCCATTAATTTTGTTCTCACACTACCCCTGCCAGTGTGCCCAGTACAAATTATCCTCTACCACATAACCATTGCCTTATGTGCTCAGTTACATTTAACTTGTAACCACACTACCAAAGAGAGTATGCCCAGTTACATTCAACCTGTACCCACACTATCCAAGCCTAGTGTGCCCAGTTACATTAAACATGTAACCATACAACCCCAACCAATATGCCCAGTTACATTTAACCTGTAACCACACTACCCTTGTCTAATGTGCCAAGTTACATTTAACTTGTACCCACATTACCCATGCCAAATTGCCCAGTTACATTTCACATGTACCAACACAACCCCTGCTTATATGTCAAGTAAGCCCAGTTAAATTGAACTTGGATCTACACTTTCGCTGTCTATTTGCCCAGTTACACTGAACCTGTACTCACACTACCCTTGCCAGTGTTCCCAGCTACATTTAACCTGTACCGACATTACCTTTGCCTATGTGTGCCCAGTTACATTAAGCTTATAGCGACACTACCACTGCGTGTGTACCCAGTTACATTTAACAAAAACCAACACTTAACCCCTGCCTATGTGTGCCCGGTACCCACACTTACCCTGCGGGTGTACCCAGTTACATTTAACCTGTACCCACAGTACTTTTACTACTACCTACGTCGGCAGTTATACCAAAATAGAAGTGAAGGCAATGATCAGCAATCGATACAATTAACTCATGGCTCCCAGCAGTGACACCAAAGGGAAAGAAACACAAACGTGAAATAACTATACCCCAATTGAAACATCAATAGCGGAAAGCCAAAAGGAAAGTTTCTTTCCCACAAAATGACCAATTGGCTATCCAAATCAAAATAATATAAGCGATACACTCATTCAAAGACAAACCATACCAACAATAAACACGACAGAAGAACCGCCCCGGACCTGTCAAATAATCTCTTATACTTAGTAAAATAGAAGTGAAGGAAATGATCAGGAATCTATACAATTAACCCACAGCTCCCATCAGAGACACAAAGAAAAAGAAACACAAACATGACACAACTAGACCCTAATGGAAACATCTATAGCGGAAAGCCAAAAGGACAGTTACTTTCCCACAAAATTGCCAATTGGCTATCCAAAACAAAATAATATAAGCGATACATACACTCAAAGACAAGCCATACCAGAAATAAACCACGACAGTAGAGCCACCTTGAAAAGGTCAGTAAAACGAATTCCATTTAGGGGAAGGGGCTTAAATCGATTTTACGTGGGCACAGTCCTCGCCCTTACATCCGTCCGAAGTAATTTGTTCAGTCCGCATGAAGGCCTCCTAACTCATTAGTGCAACATCTCCGTGAACACAAAAATCAAACAACCACAGAGATGAAACAACGGTGAAGACTCGACAGCAAGAAACCACTGAAATGCTGGAGTAATGGAAAACCAACAGTTAGACTCCGATGAGCTCAACCAGACATAGAGCATCAGGCACCAACCAGCATTACATAAAATTAGATTCTCTCTTATTCTCAGTAAGGCTTTACGCTGGAACCGTTATAGAAGCTGAGGCCTGACCCACCGGCGTGCAATTAAAGAGGGGTGCAAAGTTGTCAACTTTAATTGGGTTAACTACCATGCACGCAGTCTGTCGTATAACATTAATGCTGTACCCAATTGTTTAATATCGAAGATTGATTTTACGAAATTGGGAACTGAAGTTTTTGCACTTATATATTTTTCTGAACTTATATACTAAGCCACCATTAAGATTCGGGTTGCGATAGACCTTGTTGCAGAAGAGATTTAAGTCAAACATTGAATTTTGAAATTAAAACGGAATGACGCCTTTAAAATTTTGAAAAGGCTTTGCGTAGTTTATGATACCGATGACCCTGATTAAGATGTTTAGCAATTTATTACGAGTGTTGAAGTCAGTTACATGACTAGTGCCCAGTTAATATTGAATTTGTTCCCACACTGCCATTGCCTTTGTGCCAATACTATATATACTTCTACCAAAAGTTAACCCCTGTCAGTGTGCTCAGTTACATGTAAGCTGTATCCACATTATCCCTGCCCATGTGCCTATTATATTTAACTTGTACCCACACTGCCCCTGCCTATGTGCCCAGTACCATTAAAGATGTACTCACACTACCTCTGCCTATGTACCCAGTTATATTAAACTTGTACCCTCTATGACCCTGCCTATGTGTCCAGTAACATTTAACATGTACCTTCACTTGACCCTGCCTATGTGCCCAGTTACATTGACATTGTACCAACATTGTTCCTGCCTTTGTGCCCAGTTACATCAAACCTGTACCCACACTACTCTTGCGAGTTCGCCCAGTACCGACACTTGTACTTACACTTCCTATGCCAGTGCGACAAATTACATTTAACCTGTATCCACACTACCACTGTCAGTGTGCCAAATAATATTTAACCTGTATCCACATTTACCCCTTGCCTATCTGGGCAGTTGCAATAAACTGGGCCCAGACATCTGCCAGTTCCAAAAAAACTTGTACCAACATAACACTGTCTATGTGCCAGTAAACTTGAAAAATAGAAGTGAAGACAATGATCTGGAATCGATACAATTAAGCCCCATTATATTAATTGATACAATTAATCTGAGACACCAAAGGAAAAGAAACACAAACATGAAATAACTAGACCCTAATGGAAACACCAATAGTGGAAAGCCAAAAGGAGAGTTACTTTCCCAAAAAATGGCAAATGGGCTATCCAAAACAAAAACAATATAAGCGATACACACACACTCAAAGTCAAACCATAACAAACATAACCCACGACAGAAGAACCGCCTCGGAACATTCAGTGAAACGAATTCCACTGGGAAGGGACTTGGTGGTGGGGGAGCTAAAAACGAATTAACCAGGCCGCAATCCTCGCCCTTATTTCTGTCGCGATTTAGACAAATAATTTGTTCAGACAGCATGAAGGCCTCATAACTCACCAGTGCAACATCTCAGAGAAAACAAAAACCGAACAACCACAGAGATGAAACATCGGTGAGAACTCGAGTGTAAGAAACCATTGAAATGCTGGAGCAAAATGAAACCAAAAGCTAGACTCCGATGGGCCTGACCAGAGACAGAGCATCAGGCACCAACCAACATTACATGAAATTAAAATCTAATTCTCAGTAAGCCTTTACGCAGGAACGGTAAGCCTTTACGCTGGAACGGTCATAGAATCTGAGGCCTGACCCACCGGCATGCAATGAAAGAGGGAAGCAAAGCTGCCAACATTGATTTGGTTAACTACCATGTATGCAGTCTGTCGTATAACATCCATGTTTTACCTATTTTTGTTCATATCCAAGAATGATTTTTACGAAATTGGGTGCTGAAGTCATTGCAAGTATAATTTTTTTCTGAATTTATATACTTAGTCTTTCTGAATTTATATACTAAATCACCATAAAACTCGGGTTCCGATAGACGTTGTTGCAGAAGCGATTTAAGTCCAACAATGAATTTTGAAATTCAATCGGAATGACATCTATGGAATTCAGAAAAGGCTTTGCGTAGTTTATGATACCGATAATCCTGATTAAGAAGTTTAGCAGTTAACAATTTATTACGTGTGTTGAAGTCAGTTGCATGACTAGACATTCTGGCAAATCGAATTAATGCGAAATATAAACGCCATAGGATGCCTCAAGAGGAACATCGCCATCTAGGAATTTAAAATCTCAACCTCAGAATCATCGCGTTTATCATAAATGTTGCGGAAAAAAAGTGAAGACAACCTCAATCTCAGAATTATCACGTTTATCATAAATGTTGCAGAAAAAAGTGAAGGCAAAGATCAGGAATCGATACAATTTACCCACAACTCCCATCAGTGACACCAGAGGGAAAGAAACACAAACATGAAACAACTAGACCCCAATGGAAACATCTACAATGGAAAGCCAAAAGGGCAGTTAC
Source organism: Lucinisca nassula (assembly GCA_963580285.1). NCBI lineage: Eukaryota > Metazoa > Mollusca > Bivalvia > Lucinida > Lucinidae > Lucinisca > Lucinisca nassula. Next base: position 148,023,912 of record OY757017.1, read on the forward strand.
TTTCCCCCAAAATAGCCAATTGGCTATCCAAAACAAATTGTAAGCTTTACAAACACTCAAAAGACAAGCCATAACAAACATAAACCGCGACAGAAGAATCGCCTTTGATCTGGCAGTGAAAAACTATCTACACTAGATAGATGTAAATCCACAAACGGTGCCTCGGTATCGGACGAATTTGCTTTATAAAACTGAAGTTCTGGGGGCTGGGGAGGGGTAAATTTGACTGATCAAACCATCGAAATAACGTCTAAATACGTCTAAAAGCCCAGTAACATTAAATTTGTACCCTCACTACCACTGTCAGTGTGCCCAGTTACATAAACATCGTACCCTCACTACCCTTGTATATGTGCCAATACTATAAAACTTCTTCCAACACTTAACTCTGCCAGTACGCTAAGTTACATTAAACCTGTACCCACACTACCCCAGCCCATGTGCCCGTTATATTAAACTTGTACTTGCAATGCCAATGCCTATGTGCCCAGTAACATTAAACCTGCACCAACACTAACCCTGCTTAAGTGTCTACTTATATTAACTTTGTACCCAATTTGGCCCATTTAGGTCTCACACCGTTGTCGTTCCAGTGTGGCTCGGGTCACAAGTGAGATGCCAAGATCTGCAACGGAAGGTCAGGTGTATTTTTCCAGGTACTCCGGTTTTTATCCATCTTTGACTAACGATCGGCTAGATATGAGTGAAATACTCTTGAAATGACCGTAAAACCAAAACCGAAAAAATTGGCCCATTCCAATGTGTCCAGTAACATTTAACATGTACCCACACTTGTCCCCGCCCATGTACCAAGTTACATTGAACTTGTACCAACATTGCCCCTGCTAGTATGCCTAGTTACATTAAACCTGTAGCCACAGTACCACTGCCATCAATTCTAACTTTTGGTTTCAATAAAATTATTTACGTGTATCTCATTTGCAATGCAAAATCATCTTGGTTATCACACGTTAGTCTAAACTTACCTAAACAAAAATCCAAGGTGTAGATTGTGGCTTGTGGGTGTGGTGACAAGATAAACAAGCTACAATATACTCTGCCATACCCATGCTTTCTAGGCTAACTCATTTTCAATAAAGTTCGTATTCTGTATGTCCAGCAGACCATGTAACCAGCTGTCACCCTATGATCGTTTAGTTATAAACAACAAAAATGTTCATTTTGACTTCTTTTAATTTTCAATTTCTAATCTCCGTATTTTTGGGTTCCTAAAAGTGCCTCGGCTATACCAAAGTTAAAATAGTAAAAGTTGATCTATCCCGATCGCCGCCCAAGCCGAGACTGCTGAACTCTTCTCGTGCGGCTTGTTTCATTGCTTCTCCGGTCCAAAGTTCAGAAATAGAGACTTCTCATTGGACCAGAGCATATTTTAGCCATCCCACGTCAGAGTTCAAGCTTAGCCAGGCACATGACCATGTTTATGAAACATCCCGGTCAGTAATTGTAACGACGAGTTATTCAGCGGTCAGTTTCCCAAATATAGATACAGCTAAGTGTTTTGAACTGTTATTACAAGAGCAGTAGGACATCAAAGTCACGCTTGGTTCTTGGATGTTTGCATGTCCCATGTCCTACCTGTACTAAGTATGACCAGGTAAGCCGAGGCCCAACCCCATATTACAACATACCCCCCATACTTAAATAGAAATGTTGCTCATGCTAATGCATCAGCCACATTTCTACATAGACACTACTATTTAATTTTCACAAATAATTAAATGTCAAAAATAGTGTTCATTCTTGGCCACCATATTCCTCAACCCTTACTTAATATTTCAAATAAGCGTAAACTTTGGATTAATTAACTAACAATTGATCAATTACACTTAATGAATGAATTAACACCTATTGAATGAAAAGGAAAACAACTTTGACCAAGAATCACTATAAAATTTTCCCGTCCACAGGAACACGCAGTCTCCGAGCTTCTTCCTCTAAAGTAACACATAGATCCTTTACATTGGTCGCCGATCTCTTCTAATCTGAAATGTACGTTGTCGATCGCCAGGTTGATCGCGACACCATAGGTTGACGGTCGCCAGGTTGACCATATGCGTTAATGTTGGATGTTGTATGTTTTAACCAACGGCAACAGACCTGACCACCCGGTTGGTTAGTGTAGAGTTCTGGTCGCCTCGGTTGACCAAGCGTCGGTGCAGTCTGATCACTCGCCTCGGTTGATCTCGCGTCGTGGAACGTTTAGTGTTTATAAATTCATTCTAGAATAGACAACATCTATATACATCATTCATCAACATACTGTACATGTTGATTAAATCAAACAGTACATAATATCCAGAGTTCATGATTCACATTACGTTTGCCTTTTCCTTTGCTACAGTCGTGAAGACCACTTGGGAATCCAATACAGGGAATTTCTTCTTGGCTACCGCCATTTCAATATCTTGGGCTGAGTCGTCGACCCTTTCTCGCCCTTCTGACAACAGCGACGACATACAAGTAGAAGCTTCGTCGTGGAAACGCCGGTTTTCTGTTTTGTCCTTGTTCGTGTCGTTGCCAGACATCATGGTTATTTGTTCTCGTTTTCTAGTTTTTGCTTTGTTTTGCAACAGTTTTGCGAGCAATGATTTTCTGCACTTGCAGTAAACAATCACTGACAAAACAAATACAACCGTAATACCAATGATAACAACCACATAACCCCATGTTGGAAATGCATTTGAGTTCATATCTTCAATTGGCCTAAGCTGATCTAAATGGCCAAGTAAGGAATCAAGAGGGAATTCCTCTAAGCTATCCAATTTCCTTGGTAGTTTCAAAGTAGAGTTTATATGAAAGTTTCTTTGTTTTATTTTATCCCAAACTTTGAACTCCGAGAAGTTATAGTGCTTTAACATTTCATTCAATGGACTGCTTACATTTTCAAGTGTATGCCTCTCATAATAACCGGTGAGTGTAAACGCCCTTGATGTAGCAATGCAATTCTTATGTAAGTTTAAGAATCCATAAGGTGGTGTTACAACAAATTTCTCTTGATTTGAGCCCTTATCATCGCATGCTATGTTAAAGGTCACTGTCTGTTTGGTTACTATTAAATATACGTCCTTAGCCAGAAATTTAGCAGTTGGTGACCTTGAATGCTGTAGCCAAACATCACAATTTTGTTTGACACTCTCTTTATCTTCCATGAAATTGCTTATTATGCAACTTGTACCAATGTTAGTGTTTCTAATGGGTTCCTTTACATTACAAATTTTGAGATTAGGATCACTGCACTGAAACGCATGATCCTCATCTAGTAAAATAAATTGTGTTTTCTCAGGATTGACAGTCAAATACGAAGCCTCAAGTTTATAATATGCTAAAAGTTCCTTCTTTTGTGCGCGCGGCGTACCTAGCAACGGTGCTGGCAATGAGATCGCGTGAAATAAATCAAAGCGCCGTGTAAATTCTATCAAATGAATGTTGATCGTTATTATAACTCGATTATCCTGAAAAAGTGTCATGCACTTTAAGTACTGGAAGTACTCGAAGAGATGCGTCCGAGGGTCAAACGGTAACCCTATCGTTTTGGGTAAGCGTTCTTGAATACTCATCAATATGTTCCTTAGGTTTGCAGCAGTCACAGTACTTGGAGATAAGCGCTGCATGATTATCGACTGTACTTGAATTTGAAAGTGCAAGTAGAAGTACATTGACCTAGTTATTGTATTTTTTATCTCCTCAATTACTCGGGTTATCCTAGCAATTAGAATAACCATTTTCTCAAGCGTATTAATGTCTTGTTCAAGCTGATCTGAGATGTTTATGATGGTATCCTCTATGGAACCAATGCTGTCGATTATTTCGTTTATTTTTTGCCTATTTTCCTTGATCTCTAACCTGGTTACATTTAGGACTGAAATGGATTCCTGGAATGCATGTGCCAGGTCCAGTTGATTCTGTGCTAATACGTTAATATTCCTCCGAATCTTTTCAACGTCTGTACTAGTTAAGACTCCGAAGAGACTGCTCATTACGTCGCCCACGAAATTGAAAATTCCACGTTTAGCACGTGCACCTACGTGTGATTCCCTTAATAATTTATACTCACTAAAGCTGAAGACAATATCATTGTTCATTTCCTGGATTACCCCAATTTCGCCCTTAAATCCCTCAAATACACTCCTGTAATCCCTGGTTGGTGGCTGATGATGTTTTCTTATGACCTCATCAACAAGCTGAGATGCATTGTTAATGTTCTGAGATAACTTAACAAGGAAGCTTTCGTACACCCCAAGGTCTATCACAAAAGAAACTAGCCAACGCGACCTTGACATTGAGAATTGACCAATTTTGTGAAAGAAAACTGACTCGTGCATAAAAGACGCTGCACTGCTTAAAATGCAAACAACCAATAATGCTGACAACTTCATCTTCTCTGCCTCTGACTGTCTGCAAAGACACACAAAGAACCTGACGTTACTACACAAGACCTAACTGACCTGAGAACTATAACCCCCCTCAAGGTAAGCCCAATCTCAGACACTGTATCCCAGTGCACATCATGTAAGATGTATCATAGTCTTAATCACTAGGTCTATTCAACAGTTTAAGATCAACCTCTTAAATATCGCTAATACCTCGCAATATTCGTTTCGCAACGAACTGTAAACCTTAACTACAATTGAGGATCCTCTATTTACCTAATTTTTTAGCTACCGTCATCCTGTGTTTATTCTGATAAGACCAGCCTTCGTGAGTCCTTCGAATAGGAATACGCTATTGAAACCCGAAATTCCGCGTACCGAGTTCTTATTTCTGCCCACTGCTCGATTCTTACCTAATTATCTAATCCCTTATCTGTGCATACGATGCTTGTACCAATTTCAATAATTACAAGGCAACTGAACAAACAAACTATTTACAATTCACTACACCTACACTGCGTAGGATTTTAATTGCTGAAGCCTTAGCAACTCATTAATCAAGTAAATTTGACATGGCATAAAGTAACCTTTTTACCTTCTGCCTTGTCCTGCTTCTGGTATGTTTACGTCTCGTGACGTTATCCACATCCATGTATTCTGCCCTAGAAGTTTCTTCTCCTTGGTTCCTTTCAAATTCACCAGTGGAGAAGTATTCTTCTGTGTCAGAACTATAATGATTTTGTTCCTGTTTCCCATTAGTGTCCATTGGAACAGGCTGTTCCCGGTCTGAACGTTCATCATAAGAAGAATCATTACTGTAATGCCTGCCCTTCCTATCACTGTCATCACTACCACTACTGCTACTACTGTTACCATCATCACTACTGTAACTGCCACTGCTTGCACTCTGTTTCCTTAACCTACGCTGCCTGGGCATAATCCTTTTTGTCAACTCCAGTTTAGGAATGTCCTCCTCATCGGATGATCCTGACCTATGCTGCTTTTTCATCTGAACTAGTTTGTCTAGTGGTTTCTGTTCAACTGGTGATTCTATGTCAGATGAGGGAGGAGTAACGACATACCTAGCTCGCCTCAACTTTCTATTCCTTTCTTGCTTTGTTATTTTCCACGAGTCTACTTTAGCATGCCTCAAATACCTTGCATGTGTATCTAGAATCTTTCCATCGAGCTGATTTCTTACCTTGAATGTAAAAGGGCTCTTCTGTTCTACTATACGGTAAAATCCTGAAGCGTAACTGTCCAGCTTTGATTTGCGTTTATGGTTCTTTACATAAACTGGATCACCTACCTCGAAGTGTCCATCTTGTGCGTTATCATCGAAACGCCTGGCACTCTTCTTTTTTGCCTCTCTCAAGTGTTTGTGTACTAACATGAAATACTCATGTTGTTTCTCTAATGCATGTTTGTGTATCTCGTCTCCGGTGTAAACCAGACGACTTTGAAGTATGCTATCTATCGCTAACAATGGGTCGCGATTGTATAGCAAAAAGAATGGTGAGAACTTGGATGACTCATGCACTGACATGTTAATCGCTGCGACTGCAGAATTTAGGTAAAGATCCCAAATTTCTGGATTGTCTTTTATCTTCTTGCTCAATACATTCATCAAAGTTTGATGACTTCTTTCAGCCGTTCCGTTGGCCTGTGGTGAGTAGAAGCTTGTAGTTATATGCTTGATGTTTAAAGCAGCTAATGTTTCCTTCATCTGATTTGAAGTAAATGATTTGCCATTGTCACTGAGTAAGCATAGTATGTGACCATGTTGTGTGAGCACATTTTCGATGAGTATTGAGCAAACCGTGTCGGATGTTTGATCCGGTGTTGCGAAACACATCATCCACCCACTATACAAGTCATGAAAGTGAAGTATGTATGCATTGTTTGATAGGGTCCTTGGTAGTGGTCCTACAAAATCAACTGCCACTTTAGCAAACGGAAATAATGGTATGTCCATTTCACCCATGGGAGGCTTCATGAACTTCCTATTCCGCTCTTGACATGTGATACACTTGGAAGTTATCTCGCTTATCCTTTTGCATAAGTTTGGGGCATAGTACTTACGTTTCATGCTGTCGTATACCTTGTCGATTCCTAGATGTGAGTTATCATGGTAACCCTTTATCATAACATCAACAATGTGCTCTGGTAAGTAAAGCCTAAGCTTTGGTGACCCATCCACGTCAGAGATGAAATACAATATGTCCTCCATGACAATCAGACTCTTTTCTTGACTTTTGTTAAGCTTACCTGCTTCTAAGTTCCGTTTTAGCAAGGTGATGTTCTCATCTCGCTTTTGTTCTTCTCTCGTGTCCAGTTCTGTGATTTCTGGCTTCTCTCCAACATCTACTAATGGTGGTTCAAGATTGAGATACTTGCTAGTATCGATCTTACTTGTATCAATGTGATTTACCTGTAATGGCCCTTCCGCCACTTCCGGTTCCGGTATTTGTTCTGACGACTGCCCTTTCCTGACAACCCCCTCAGTACTTTTTGCAGGGCGTCGACTCATCAGATCTGCGATCAGGTTTTCTTTACCCGGCAAATATTCCACGTCAATGTTATATGACGCGATAGTCAGTGCCCATGAATTAATTTTCCGGTTAAAATTACCTGAATCACTATTCAATATATAGCGAAGGGGCTGATGGTCTGTTCTAACTAATATCTGTGAACAACTAATCCACGAATGCAGTTTCTGCAAAGCATGGTGAATTGCCCAACACTCTTTCTCTACTGTGCTCCATCTACACTGCGTAGGACTAAGCTTGTGTGAAAGAAAGTACAGGGGTTTCTCATACACCTCTCCCTCTTCTTCAAACTCTTGCACTAAACACGCTCCAACTGCAGTATCACTAGCATCTGTATATAAAATAAAGCGTTTGGAAAGGTCTGGGTATGCCAACTGTGGGATAATTGTAAGTGACTCTTTCATGTACTCAAAAGCTTCTTGTGCTTCTTGTGTCCATTTAAATCTGGCGTATTTCTTTGTCAAAGCAACAATTGGTTCACTGATCTTTGCAAAGTTAGGGACAAAACGTCTGTAGTAGGAACATAACGCTACAAAGCTTCTACATTCCTTTACATTTGTGGGAGGGTCTAGTGTCTTAATTGCCTTGACCTTTTCAGGGTCAGGTTTGACCCCTGACGACGTCACAATAAAACCCAAATGATGAGATTCTGCTTTCATAAACTGAGATTTTTTTAATTTTAATTTCAATGAGTGTTTGCGGAGTCTTTTGAAAAGCAAATCAATATGTTTAAGATGTTCTTCTAATGAATTCGACCAGATAATTATATCATCCACGTAATGACAACAGAAGTCATCCAACCCATCAAGCGCTAATTGCATCATTTCAACGAAATATGACGGAGAGTTACGTAATCCAAACGGAGCGCGATTGAAAGAAAATTGACCTTTCAGGGTGGTGAAGCTGGTGTATTCCTTTGAAGAACTACTCAGAGGAACATTGAAAAAGCCGGAGGTGAGGTAAAAAGTAGATATATACTTGGCCCCCCCCCTAATTTTGTGAGAATTTCGTCAATGGAGGGTAAACTAACAACATATGGCTTTGTCACTGCATTAAGTTTTCTGAAATCTACACAAACACGCTTCTCTCCCGATTCTTTTTTGTTCACTACAACAACGCTAGAAGAAAACGGACTTCTAGAACGTGAAACTATCCCTGCAGCTAACCATTCTGACACAGTCTGATCAATTATCTTCTGATCCTCTACTGCTGCCCTATATGGTCTTATCTTAAATGGAGTTTTGTCTGTCAGTTCTATATCCATTGTAACTAATTTACTAGGGACAATGTCCATCTCACTAAAAGCAAAACAATCTAAGTTTCTCAAGACTAACTCCTCAACCACACCTCTATGCTGTGCTTCTGTATGAATTTGACTTAATATTTCCTCTCTACTTGGTTTCTGCCTGTCCTGACGGCGACCTAGACTATTTTGACTGCGACTATCATTACCTGTGTAATTTACTGCACTTATACGGACACTGTCTATCACCTCGATTTGACCCAGAATACGACCTTTCTTTAATCTTACCGTCCTATTATTGTGATTTACTATCTCTACAGGTAATTTATTGCTACTTGATAGCCTAACTACACTATCTTTAAATTCCAAACCTGGTTCATTCAGTACAGTACCGTTCTCAATTGATGATACTAAACATTCAACACCTTTCATAAATTGCTGACCTGGTCTGACCTTTGCATTTAACACATACGCCGTGTTCGGTCTCAAAGATATAGCTCTTACTGCTCTAATAACAACTGTACTGACATGTTTATCTGATAAAAGCGGAACGTAGACATCTTTAATTCTAATTAAACCTAGGTCAAAATATATGCGTACGCCATAGTCGGTCATCCAATCATCCCCAAATATGAGACACCTATTAATTCCTTCTACAACAAAAAAGTCGTGTGATAATTTCAAACCTTTGATTTCAAAATTCAAGTTTACTTTACCTAATGTTTTGAGAACCCCAGAATCTACTGATTGTAAATTTGCGTTACATTTCTTTAACACAGGTTTATTCTTTAGAGATTGATAAAATTTTGCAGACATTAAACAGCACTGACTACCTGTATCTAAAAGTGTCCTAACCCTTTGTTTTTGGATATTAACCATACATGAATTTGGGATTCCCTGTTAAATTTACTTTGTAATTTCGAGTTGCTTTGGTCGAAACAACGGCTTCATTTTGTTTCGACCTTTTTAGTTTAAATTTTGTGGACATGCTTGCTGTTTGTGCGGACCACCGCATCCCCAACACCTTAATTCTTTTCTCTCCGCCCTGGCGTCCGTACGCCTGTCACCATTTTGTTGTCTACTGAAATTACGGTCGCGGTTGAAATTACCGCGGTAATGCCGATGTCGCGCGTGATCAATCTCCATGGGCTGCTCGTTACGTCGCCCTTGATTAATGTTGACTGGTTTGTTCAGTCGGTCCGGTCGTGCCTTATCTCGCGTGGCGCACCTATACATTATACCCTCCTCGCGTAAGGCAATTTGATATGCCTCCTCAAATGTGGCCGGGTTATTTCTTTCTACTTGTGCCCTAACATTCCCGTCAGATAGCCCGCTAAGAAAAATGCTCAGGAGCTGCGATTCTATGATAGGTACAATCGCATCATTCTTCTCCGGGTAGGCTTTCTCAGAGAGGCTGAGCAACCTTTCTGCGAAGAACTGCACGTCTTCGTCTTTTTTCTGTTTCGTATTAACGAGGCGCTCGAAGGCCTTTGGTCTGTCCAAAATTGGTGAAAATCTGCTCTGCAAATTTTCTTTTAAGTTTGCCCATGTTTTGTCTCGGGCGTCCGACTCGAGATATCTTTTGATATAGTCCGAAACCAGACCCGTACTGGTTTGATAAGCTACCAGCTGCTTTTTTCTGTCGTTACAATTAAACAAAAATGAAAGTTTCTCTATTTGTTTTATCCAGGTCTCAAACTCCTGCGGGTTGCCCTCGAAAACCTTTATATTGAAGGGAATCTTACCCTCGTTACTTTTACCCCCGGGGCTAGCAATATCCCCAAAGCTGAGGTCATCTAATGTGTGCGCGAGTCTGCCGGCGCATTCTGTCATTGTGTGATTATTTCTGTCTGTAGTTTGTACATTTTGCAATAAAATCTGGCTATTTTCACCAATAGCCTGAGCTAAGTTTTGTAGACTCTGTTCCGACATTTTGTTTAACTAATTATAATTATGAGTTTTACTGATTTCTTTTTTGTTCAATTTGTTGTTGGTTTACTAAATGTGCATTCAAATGCCTCTGGTACTCCCTAATGACTTCTATGTCTTGTTTTATTTGAACAAGCAACTCCCTTAACTCATTGAATTTCTGGGTTGCAATTTGTTCCTTAAGGGTTAATTTTCCGATTTCTTCTTCTAGGCTTGACATTTATTATTATGTGTGTGTGTGTGAATTCGGGTTTAACGTCGCTTTCAACAATTTTTCAGTCATATCACGACGGTGTCTGGTTGCGACAGGGAGCTCAATGCTCACGTTTATAGTGCTGCCTCACTGAAGTATCATGTCCCAGACACATTTCATGATACCACACCCAGTCACATTATCCTGACACTGGATCGACCAGTCCTAGCTCTACCCCGTAAATCTGAGTGCCAAGCGAGGAGCAGCTAGTACCATTTTTAACGACTTTGGTATGGCGCGGCCCGGGATCGAACCCGAGACCTCCCGTTCCCCGGAGCGGACACTCTACCAACTGAGCTATCGGGGCCGGTTTATTATTATATGTAGATCTATTTTAAAATTGTAATTTAATTAAGAAACCAACCGTCAACATAATAACTTCCACAGGGATGTGGTTTTTACAGATATTTATTATTTTTAATATGGAATCTGCCTGTTTTCAAAATTCCATTATGTAGATATTTATCTGTTTTAAATTTTCTTTTTCTTGGACGCACCACTGCAACCGAATTAACTGCTTTTGAATTTACTTCCCCAGAAGATCTTAAATTTCTAGCTTTATTCGATGCTCTTCCCTTAGCCCTATTTTGGGTCTTAACTTGGTTGTTTTCACCCGGTAAAATAGTCTCTGAGACAGAGAATAATTTTGAAATATTGGCCAAAAAATATAATAAAGCGAAACTAGTACTGAAGAACATTACCTTTCAGTCCAGTTTAAAGTTCACGACTCCTCCTGCTCCCCAGTCGTCGATTCCTCGCGTTGTGTTTTTTTTTTTTTTTTTTTTTTTTTCCAAGTCCTTTTATCAATTATTTATTATAAAACAATAGATATCCGCTGTCACGGCTCCAAATTAAACAGTGTCACCCTATGATCGTTTAGTTATAAACAACAAAAATGTTCATTTTGACTTCTTTTAATTTTCAATTTCTAATTTCCGTATTTTTGGGTTCCTAAAAGTGCCTCGGCTATACCAAAGTTAAAATAGTAAAAGTTGATCTATCCCGATCGCCGCCCAAGCCGAGACTGCTGAACTCTTCTCGTGCGGCTTGTTTCATTGCTTCTCCGGTCCAAAGTTCAGAAATAGAGACTTCTCATTGGACCAGAGCATATTTTAGCCATCCCACGTCAGAGTTCAAGCTTAGCCAGGCACATGACCATGTTTATGAAACATCCCGGTCAGTAATTGTAACGACGAGTTATTCAGCGGTCAGTTTCCCAAATATAGATACAGCTAAGTGTTTTGAACTGTTATTACAAGAGCAGTAGGACATCAAAGTCACGCTTGGTTCTTGGATGTTTGCATGTCCCATGTCCTACCTGTACTAAGTATGACCAGGTAAGCCGAGGCCCAACCCCATATTACAACACAGCCAGACCTTAACCAAACAAAATGCAGGCAGTTGAGGCATGGGTGATGGGTCGTGGGACAAGATAAAACACTTTTCTCATCCTTATTATCTTCGCCAAACAAAATGCATTAGGTGGAGGCATTGGTCATGGTAAGGTAAACTAGTCATGGTATCTTGTCTATCCCAACACACTGTACTTGTCTTTATTGTCTTTACCCATATAGAAATAAATGTCTAGATTCTGAATCCCGTATATGGGTCAAAAATAGACATCTCTAGATAGTACTTAACTAAAACTGACAGATGCACACGAACCAGATGCAATGTAGTGGTAATGGGGCCAACATAAGTCAGATGCTGTAACTACCAAACATATTCGGACAGACAGTGTAGACCCAGATGAGATGCCACATTATACATCATATAACATTGCATTCCATCAGAACCTATGCTGATTGCCACTCACCCAGCTATTTTAAGACATATAATTGAAAAGTTAATTGTTTCTGTTAGCTGGCCCTCTTGGAACAGATTAATGTAAACCTTTGTTTGATGGGCCTCCGCGGCCTAGTGGATAAGAGCGTTGTATACATGTAGCTGGATAAAAACGTAAACAGGGCACGCAAACTATCAGAAATGGGGCAGATTTGACATCTGAATATAATTAAAATATTAAAAGGTTCGCAATACATAAGGAGATGATTGAGAGTATTGGGCTCTTTCTCAGACAGCACATATTTAATGCGACTTCTAGTGTCTGAAAAAATTAAAACATTTTGAGCATCAGTTTATTTTCAACGATACAATAAAAGAGGATATAAAGTGCACTTCTATTTTATAACCGCACATCATGGGCATTCCAAATGTTCATCACGAAAACACGCCTATATAAGTTTGACCCCCTTGAACCCCACGTTCATATAGTAAATCTGGGGTTTGCAGGGGTTAAGTAGAAGTAAAACACAGATCAGGAATCGATACAATTAACTTACTCCACCCACCAAAGACACCAAAGGGAAAGAAATACAAACATTAAGCGACCAGACCATAATGGAAACCTAAACAAATGAAGGCCATAAGGACAGTTACTTTCCCACAAAATGGCCATATGGCCATCCAAAATTAAAAGACACAAGTGATACACAGTTGGCGTGTAAGTAACAAACAACAACATAAATAAATGGCCACAGAAGAACCGCCTTGGAACGGTCAGTGGAAAGATTTCCACTGGGGGGCTTAAATCGATTTTAAGTGGCCACAATCCTCGCCCTTACTTCCGTCGCGATTTAGACAATAATTTGTCCAGTCCGCATGAAGGCCTCCTAACTCATCAGTGCAACATCTCCGTGAACACAAAAATCAAAGAACCACAGAGGTGAGACAACGGTGAGGACTCGACAGCAAGAAACCACTAAAATGCTGGAGCAAAAGAAAACCAACAGTTAGGCTCCGATGGGCCCGACCAGAGACAGAGCATCAGGCACCAACCAACATTACCAAGAATTAGATCTCTCTAATTCTCAATAAGCCTTTACGTTGGAGCCGTCATAGAATCTGAGGCCTGACCCACCGGCGTGCAATTAAAGAGGGAAGTAAAGTTGCCAACCGTGATTGGGTTAACTACCATGCATTGTATAACATCCATGGTGTACCCAATCTTTTTATATCGAAGAATGATTTTACGAAATTGGGTGCTGAAGTCATTGTGGTTATATATTTTTCTGAATTTATATACTAAGTCACCATAAAATTCGGGTTCCCCTTAGACCTTGTTGCAGAAGAGATTTAAGTCCAATATTGAATTTTGAAATTAAATCAGAATGGCGTCTATAAAATTTTGAAAATGCTTTGCGTAGTTTATGGTACCGATAACCCTGATTAAGAAGTTTAGCCGTTAATAATTTATTACGAGTGTTGAAGTCAGTTACATGACTACACACTCTAGCAAATCGAATTAATTGCGAAATAGACCTTATTTTTCTTATTTCTGCTCTAAAATATAGATTGTGGTAACTCGTTAGAACCGCCTAAATAAGGGCGGTTCTAACGAGTGCCCACAATCTATATTTGGAGCAGAAATAAGAAAAATATTACAATTTTCATCTAAAAATTTTCATTTTTTTCTGCGATAAAGGTTACAATGTATTTATATAGGCGTGCATTCGTAAGGTACTGTTTATTTCATTTCTTTCAGGTTGTTCATAATTATGGTCATGGGGCCAATGGAATTTCCCTGGCCTGGGGCACATCTATAGACGCCGCCGAGCTAGTGCTAGAATCATTAGGGAGCAAAGCAAAACTTTAAGATAAAACTACATTGTGTATTTCATAACTGAGTTGGGGAGTGGCATAACCTGCAAGGAGACATATTGGACCAGTTTGGACTCATCTACACATCTGCGCAGTCTTTTAAGAAACCACAGTTTTTCCTGCGCTTTCTGAAGTCTCCGAGCTGTCAAAACAGGGACCAGCAACTGATCGGAGCACGAGGGCTGGCTCTTTTCTTCTCATGTCCCATGTCTTCTTGTTCTGTTGCCATCATTACAAAAACCCGCCTATACAAATACATTGTAAATTTTATCGCTGGAAAAAAACTAAATTTTAAGATGAAAAAAATGTGATATTTTCCTTATTTGTGCTCAAAATATAGATTGTGGGTACTCGTTTGAACCGCCCTTATCGAGGCGGTTCTAACGAGTACCCACAATCTATATTTTAGAGCAGAAATAAAAAAATAATGTTTACTCCCTGTAAACCCCAGTTTTTTTTATATAAAAGTGGGGTTCGAGGGGTTAACATTATATAGGCGTGTTTTCGTGATGTGTTCTGGCTCCTCATTCTAACGGGAGTGTGGACTATTGAATAAAATCGAAGTTTTGATTGATTGTATCAAAATGTTTTCTCAGTTTATCACCTAATACAGAATTGATCTCATTTGCGGATTTGGTTTTCACTTTTTGCTATATTTTAAATTTTGCAAGTCTCGCTACTTTGGACATCTCCTTCTCGATGCCCGGGACTTCCGTGGAGTGTTGGCCATGTTTGCTGATGTTGGCTCGGTGGCGACGCCTATAAGTTCTGGGGTAGGCGTCTCTTGCCTGATGCCTCCAGTTGACCTGTCTCATGTGCTACGTCGGTCAGTGTGTGATCAGAGGGGGCTGTGCTGTGTTCGCCGGGTCTTGTCCATCATCAGTTTCGATTTCAGAACTTTGGGGTTGATACACACTGATGAAATTGTTTCGTGTTTGTATTTCAATTCCTTTGGTGTCTTTGGTGGGGGCAGTGGGTAAATTGAATCGATTCGAGATTATTACCTTCACTTCGATTTTAATATGAACATCTGAATGTTCACTAAAATCAGCAAAGTCATCTCCAGACTACAATCCAAGAAAATCTTCAATCCAATTCAGAACCAATATGTCCCTGTCCTTTTTACAAGATTAAAGCTGAGAATACATAGATATATTTTTAGAAATTAGCTGTTTTGAGAAAAGGTTTTTTTCCATCATCATCATCGTCATCATCATCATCATCATCATTTCCGCCCCCGCCCATAGGGGCTTGAAGAAATATATGGGCTGCATGATGCTTCCACGCAGAGCTGAATCCGTCCCGCACACTAGTACTGGTAAACCGCTTGGAGGATCTAAGCCTGTCCAGGAACCGCGGTGCGAGGCGGACCGTCCATGCTAATAAACCCTATTGGTTTCATTGGGCGACAGGGCTTGAGATGTCATTTCATCTCAATGCCGGGTAAAAGTCCCACAAAATTGGAAGCAACGTCTCCAAAATGACCTTTACAGTGTTGACGGGGACGTTAAACCTCAAATCAAACGAAAAATCATCATCATCATCATCATCATCATCAACAACAACGGATTTTTGATTAACGTGCAGTACAGGGGCAATGTCCGCATAAGTAGATGGCTTGCTGCACGCATGGCAGATCTTACACCAGATCTCCAGGCCTGTCTATCATGAGGATCGATAGCAGAGAGCTTGCAGTCTCTTTCTGTCAGCTGCTTCCAGGTCATCTTGGGACTTCCAGGCCCCCGCTTTCCACCTACCTGTATGTCACAGGCAGTCTTGGCTGCACCGATGGAGAGTTCATACCAGCGGAGCCTTCTCTCTTTCATGATGAGGTCCAGGTCTTCAATGCCAAGACGCTCAAGTAACTCACTGGACCTGATGGTGACAGTGTCCTGTGGCTTGACATTGCAGTTCTGTCTGATCATTGCCCTGTTATTCCACTGAAGACGTTGGAGGTTTGGCTTTGTTAATGGCCATGTCTCACCGGCATGGAGCATTGCACTCCACACACACGAGCTGTACTCACGACCACGTGTCTTGAACGAGAGATTGCGGGAAGAGAGAACTGGTAGCAACTCCTTGAATTTCTTCCAGGCTGTTTTCACACGTGATGTGGTTGAAAGGTCGCAACCACCCGCTGCTAAGAGCATATCACCTGGGTAGTAAAAGGAAGCTACAACCTCCAACTTGTCGGATCCGACTTGGACTTCCCTCTGTGGTCTGCCATCTAAGGGTCGTGCAGTTCCTTGGCACCGTGCACACCTGAAATCAGGGTCCTCTATCAAGCGCTTGAGCCCACTGCATTTCATGTGCAGCCAGAACTTGCAGCCATTACAAAAGATACTGTTGCTGCCCACTCC
The DNA here is from genome assembly GCA_963580285.1 of Lucinisca nassula. NCBI lineage: Eukaryota > Metazoa > Mollusca > Bivalvia > Lucinida > Lucinidae > Lucinisca > Lucinisca nassula. The sequence continues at coordinate 148,040,297 of OY757017.1, forward strand.
AGTGCGACATACAGCACATGGGAACTGGCCTGTAATCTGCAGGAGGTCCAGACCTGAACCACAGATAATGATGACACAGGGGTCATAAATACAATAAACTCCGTATATGGTTTATGAGTTTATGTTGATGGTTGTTCGATGATATATATATATATATATATGATGAAAATAGAGGGTGCCTGCAACATACAAAAGACAACAATGTGACACCAATCACAGAACAATACACATAACATACAATACAGATAACAGACACAGTTGCAGACGGACGGACGAACAATACAGACAGATCATTCTACAACGGAGTGTAGAAGATATTATTATCTTATGTTACACCGGGGTGCATAGGTGATAACTATCAACTATGGTAAAACCACGAAATTATATGACAATAGCAATAACCTTTCAAATAAAGAAATACATATTATAGGAGGGACAATATCGAAGCAGCTGCTATAATGATCAAGCCTTCGCTGTTCCCTTTTGGTAGGTACCAACATATATATGTGCCAATAGACTGTAAACAAAAGGCACAAAAAACATTGTACATTTGACAGCTGTCAATCTGTGTTGTCGAGAACTGGCGATACTAGTTTTCAGTTAAATGGGCATAAACAGGGCAACACGAAATACAATGGCATACCTGGCTATATCAATAAATTAACTGTGGTTATGAAAACCACCACAATATATAGAAAATTGTCATCTTCAGCGTGAAGCTGATGGAAATTTTCTTTGTGTCAAAACCGCGTAAAGTGAAGGAAAGGTTAGCAAAGGTTATCGGCTATCGGAACACCAATCATTCTTCGTCTCACATACAAAATTATAAAACAGCAGTACTGATTGGTTGATAGGAAAAATAGGTATAGTTTCCAACTCCAGTCCTACGAAATACCGTTGATATATATTTACCGGTACTGGAAAACCGACCTCTGTGACATTCTCCCCTGCTTTGAAAAAATGGCTCCTGACATTTTGAAACATTAATATATATTTACATTGAATAATGATAGCTGAGTTATAGCTGAGCTTCAAACAAACAAATTCAGAATAGTACTTTATCACAGACATGCTTATTAATCGCTGGCATCCTGAAAACTGGATTGCTGATATTGGAAAGCTATCCAAATCAGATACAGCTTTATATGCCAACACTGAAACAAAATTCATTACTGACAGCAAATCAGTATTGATCTATTTATATATATGCAAGCGAGACAATCAACTTGTATCACAACATATATGAGAATTTATGCTCATAAATTCAGCAGTACATATATCTGAAACTCAGCATTTAAAATTTGGTCAGGATATGTTCAATACAAAATCAAAGCAAGGAGACAAAAACAGAGAAAACTTTACTGATATGACATTCTCCCCTGTATTGAAAATTAAAAGGTATTGGATTTGATAAAAACAGTATAAGAAAATTAGACAAACCATTCCTGGACAGACTGTTGATTCATCAACCAATCACCGTATCTATCTGGGGGCTGACGAGTTCTACCTGATCTACGGGGTCCTATATCTTGTTCTGCCTGCTCTGTACCTACAACTGACTGTTCAGACTGATCCATAGTTCTACCTACAGAAGATTGATGGCCATGACTAACTAATGGATCAGACTCCTGAATAATTGTCGTGTCTAACTGACTTCTACCTATGGCTGCTGATGGTCTAATAACTGCACTACCGTATGAATCTTGGTAAGAAGAATCATTGATTGTAATAGACCTTTCAGCACTATCACGAGATGAAACACCAATAGGTAAATTTATTCTCCCATTCCTCCTATGGGGAGGAATGTATCTCGGGACATAGCCAGATTCATCTGATTCTGAATCAGGATCAGAGTCAGAAATGGATACAGCTTTCTGTCTTCTGGTGGTAACTTTCTTAGTTTCGGGACTTACATTCTGAGTTGGCTCTACATTTGTCTCTGATATACCCGGTATGACTGAAAATGGTAAAAGCATGTTCCTGTGTAATGTTTTCACTGTTGAATCACCTGATTCTCTCTGAACAGTAAACACAGGCACATTTTTATAGGGTATACCAGTGACAACATACGGGTGTTTATCCCACTTGTCTGCCAATTTATGCTTGTCCCGCAATCCAACATTTCTAATTAAAACATGGTCCCCTATATCTAGAGTTGCTTCTCTTACTTTTAAATCATAATTTGATTTATTGCGGTTGGCACTCTTTTCAGCTTCCCTTGCAGCGACCTTATAAGCAAAGTTAAGTCGCTTCTTCAATTTGGAAACATAGTGTTCCCTTGAAGAATCTGGCTGAGCTGGGCTTTGTAGGCCTAAATATGCATCCACTGCAAGACGGGGGTGTCTACCAAATATTAAGAAAAATGGAGAGTATCCAGTGGAATCATGTTTGGTAGCATTATATGAATGGACTAACGGAGCCACGTAGGATTTCCAATCTTGTTTCTGGTTGTCTTGCAGTGTGTCGAGCATGTTCAAAAGCGTCTGGTTGAACCTTTCAACCATACCATTCCCCATAGGGTGGTATGGTGTGGTCCTCGACTTTTGAACACCCGCCAGACTGCATAACTCCCTTATGACAGAAGATTCAAAATTTCTTCCCTGATCACTATGTAGCCGAGCAGGGAAGCCATAATGAACGATAAACTGTTCAAAAAGGACTTTAGCAACTGTCTTGGCTAACTGGTTTCTCGTTGGAAAGGCCTGGGCTTATCTTGTGAAGTGATCAGTGATCACTAAAATGTTTTCATGACCACCCTTTGACCTCTCCAACGAAAGGAAATCTATACAAACCAGTTCCATTGGCTGAGTAGTGACAATGTTCACAAGCTCAGCACTTGGTTTTGGAACAGTTTTCCGTTTAATGCAACGAACACAATTTTTCAACTTCTGTTCGACACAACTTTCTAAACCTGGCCAATAGAACCTTTGGCGAACCAAGGACAAGGTTCGATCACGCCCTTGGTGACCTAGGTCATCGTGTAAGTGTCTCAAGACAGTATCCCTTAAGTGAGCAGGCAATACCAGTAGACGAGTATTCTGTCCATCTAACACGGTGTTTCTGTACAGAATACCATCAACCAGTGAAAATTTCTTCCACTCACGAAGATATTTTAAAACAGTAGGCGTTTCTGTCTTGAGATCACTGTACTCGGGACTAAAACCAGTTTTAAGTAAACTGATTATCCTGGCAGTGCTTGGATCCGCAAGCTGTTCCCTTGACCAGTTAATGTCTTTCAATTCTGAAGAAACTGGAGAAGAACCCGGAGAATGGGTTGAATGTGTGTCTAAGACATCGTCATCTTGTGAAACAAGTAATGTTTCAACATATGGACATGTATTTCTTTGGACAGTGTATGACTGGCAAATAGCATTCACTGCCTCTGGAAATAATTGTACTGTTTGCTGAGGTCTTCTTGACAAACCGTCAGCATCTCCGTTGGACTTACCACTCTTATACTTCAATTGAAAATTATAAGAGCCAAGAGAAGCCAACCACCTATGGCCAGTAGCATCAAGTTTTGCAGAGGATAACACATAAGTTAAAGGATTATTATCGGTGCACACTGTAAAAGTGTTACCATATAAATAATCATGAAACTTATCTGTCACAGCCCATTTGAGACATAAAAATTCCAGTTTATGGGCTGGATAGAGCTTCTCACTATTTCTCAGACCTCTACTGGCATAGGCATTGACTTTCTCAATGCCATCATGCTCTTGGTATAACACTGCTCCCAAACCATCACAAGTAGCGTCAGTGTGGAGTATAAACGGTTTCGAAAAATCGGCATAAGCCAAGACAGGAGGTGAAGATAACTTATCTTTTAAAGTATTAAAAGCTAATTGTTGAGCATTTCCCCACTGCCAAGGTGCAACAGACTTCTTCTTCTTTGATTGATCAGAGATTTTAATAGTAGGATGCCCTATAAGAAGATCATTCAAAGGTTTCACGATGCGTGCATAGTCTTTGATAAAACGCCTGTAATAGCCTGTGAAACATAAGAATGAACGAAGCTCTTTTACATTAGTCGGCTGAGGCCAAGAGATCAAAGCTTCTATCTTGTCGGGATCGGTTTCAACTCCCTTTTCACTGACAACATGGCCAAGGTATCTAACTGAACTCTTAAAAAACTCACATTTAGATGCTTTTAGTTTTAAACCATGATGATTTAAACGGCTTAAAACAGCTTCAAGCCTAGAAATGTGTTCTTCGAAAGTTTCCGAAAAGATTAAAATATCATCAAGGAATATAAGACATTCCTTGAGATTCATTTCACCCATACAACGCTCCATTAACCGTTGGAATGTGGCTGGGGCATTAGTTAGTCCAAATGCCATGCGATTGCATTCAAAGAAGCCCAGATTTCCAACGGTGAATGAAGTCTTGTATTTATCGGCTTCGTCAATTTCGACTTGCCAATAGCCACTCCGCATATCCAGTTTTGAAAAGTATTTTGCACCAAGTAATGTATCTATGGTGTCATCAATGCGTGGTAATGTGTAAGCATCTTTAATAGTACGACTGTTCAATTTCCTGAAGTCTATACAAAAACGAAGACTGCCATCCTTCTTACGAACAAGAACAACATTTGAAGAATATGGGCTACTGGATGGACGGATTGCATCTGCCTCAAGCATTTCCTTCAAATGTTGTCGCACTTCTTTGTATAATCCTGGAGGGATTCTCCTGTAAGGGTCTTTAAAAGGAACACTATCCGTTAAATTTATTTTATGTTTAACGGCATCTGTTCTACCCAAGTCTGTAGGACCTGTAGAAAAAATATGTGACCAATCACCAAGAACTTGTTTTGCTCTCAATAACTGGTCAGCATTTAGATTTTCACGTTCAATCTTGATGCCTATATCATCTAAAGATGTAGCCATAGACTTATGTTCCTGTTTCTGTGTAGAATCAGGTGTCCATGAATCTACTACATTGACACTAGAAAGAGAGCACAATAAAGATTTTGGAGGAATCTCTACCGCTCTAGCAGATAAATTACAGACCCGGACTGGAACACGAACAGTCGCACCATGTGCTTTTAATGAAACAACTCTTGGACATATTGTCAAATTTCCTGATAATGTGCCTTCTATATGTTCTGTCACAGCATTTTGTATATCTTTTGTGCCACGAACAATACCATGTATAGTTCTAACTTCACCAGGAGCTAAACGAATACCATAATTATTGGTAGTTCTGACAGGTATTGTGTCATCACACAAACTATCAAATGCTGTTTGCCACTCATTGGGAACATCAGTTTCATGATCTGATTGTTTGCACAATCTAAAAACATTGGTACCAATAATGGCTGGTACCTCACTATTATACTCAGTGTCGGCTACAACAAGCACTGGCACAATAAAACTATTATTTCCCAAGCAGGGTACAGACACATCTGCTTCAATAAAACCCTTATATGGAAGTTTATCACCAGTGGCACTTGAAACGGACAATGAAAGACCGAATTCACTGATGTCGTGCAAATAAAAATCAAAAGTGAGTTCCTTTAAGAGCAATGAAACATTCATAAGAAAGAAGATGGGTCTGGTTTAGGGTCCATTGAAGAGTAAAAGGTCTCAGAGATAGATGTTACCATGGAGCCAGTGTCAATTAGAGCAACTGTCTTAACTCCACATATAACAAATTCTCCTTCGTTGGCACTCCCAACTAACCTACTATATAAATTCGGTTTCGTATCAATTGATACACTTGGGCCATGTTGAGAATTAACTGTGGCTTCCTCCGTTTGCCCAGCAACAGAGGAAGATGCTAGTTTAAATGACCGGTATTTCCGGCAGAGCTGTCATCGTGGTATGCTCCACGGCCGTTGGAACCACCACGATAACCTCCTCCGGAACGACCGCCCCTGTAACCTCTATAGGAGTTGTTATTTTGTGAGTTATCATACTGACAACCCCTGCCATAACCTCTTCCGGAACGACCACCCCTGTTACCTCTATAGGAGTTATTATTTTGGGAGTTATCATACTGATAACCCCTGCCATAACCTCCTCCATATGAGCCTCTACTATAACCTCGGCCTCTGAAACCGCCAGAAGAAAAGCTTTGCTGACTCGAAGAATCTTTCTTCGCTTCAGCAAGAGCCTTACTCTGCTGTTCCAACCTGACCTCCATTGCCTTCATACGGCCCATTAATTCACTCATCTGTTTCAACAGCTGAGTGTTGGTATTCTCAGCAGACACGTGTCCACTAAGTTGATGGGCAGGCTTTTTAGATGGAGGTTTTACACTAGATTCCTCAACATCAACTTTTCTTATTTCCCTTAATAATGATTTAAAATCTCTGACACTGTCATACAAATGCAGCGTAGAGTTTTTTAAGGTTTGACTTTTCAAACCTATCCAAAACTTGCTACGTAACATAGCATCCTTTGCTACGGCATCTATATGTCCGAAAGATACTGCCCTTGACAGTGTTTGTTCTAACCTTGATCCATAAATAACAATAGATTCATTGTCCTTTTGGCAGTCACTATAAAAAGACTGCATCAAGGTTTCACTAGTAAAAACATTTCCGAAGAAACCATCTAATTTTTCTAGGATTTCATCCACTGTCGCATGTTCACCCAAGGGAACAAACATATCTCTTGCTGTTCCCCTTAGGGAATTTCGAATAGATTGGAAAAGAAGATGTTCGGGTAAATTGGCTGAATTCTTTAAACATTTTACCTCAAAACTCCACACTTCATACGATGCTTCCCCTTTTTGTGGTTCTTCTGAGCCACTAAATATTGGCAGTTTGGGAACATATGTGTTCTGAAAATTACCAGTACATGTATTTTGCAACAAGGTATTTTGAAGTAAATTTAACCTTGGACTAGCACCTGCACCAGGGTTGACAATTTTGGGTCTAGCTGATGCTGGAGGTGGAAATTTAACAAAGGTGTTGTGTTCACCACTTATTGGTGTACTGGTATTTTGTGTACCCCGATTAGAAGATGAAGCTCGTGCCAAAAGCAACTCATATCCTTCCCTTGTCAAGACTTTATAGTCCGCATCTTCATTAATGGTTTTTACCATTTCTGTCAAATTAAATCCCTTTTCAGTATTTTTAGCCATGATAATTTGGTATTATGAAAATGAGTAAGACCAGTTATCTGAAGACTAGTAACTAATATACCAAATAATTAAATTTAAATACTGAAACTAATCTATGGCTATTACAAAAAATAAAAGGTAATGGAAGGGGGAAAAGGAAATCACCCTGTGGTATCCATGTAATTATGTTTAAACAAAATCACAAACACAAAGCATGGTAAGTAAACCACATAAATCACTACCAATGTAGAGAGCACAATAACACACACAATAGACGGGTACTTACAAAATAGTAAATTTATTAGAGCTTAGGGTTTAAGTGCGTCAAGTTCAGCGCATTTGCTACACAAGACGTTGGATCACAAAAACCGTATGCACCATTAAACTACTGAAATAAAGCAAAATGAAATTATTTGCTTCCACATACAAGCAATATTGATACTCTCAACACAGGTATCTTAAATAACAGGTAGCCAATCAATGAAAACACAGCTTACAGATCACTGTGTTCACTAATCTTCTGATAAACCATTACCAGGGTGAATGCCATCTGCAAGCAGCAAACTGTAAGACACAGTTTTTATAGACTTCTTGTTTGCTTTCCTGCAGGCAATCAAATCTGCACTAAACCTAGGAACTTGGGATGACCCGTAAGTTCTATTTAACAACTTTATTTTGTCATTTAAGCTGTCTATTCTTTCTTTTAAGATGGAATCATGATCCCTATAAAAATCACTGAAAAGACAGCCTCTACTGAAATTCCAAATTGAAATTGAATAGTAAGGGACCTCTAAAATGAGAACTTTTACAAAATCATCATTTAGGGACAAAACTTTTTCATACTGATTTGTAATATAATCAAGTGTAGTGCCACTAAGGTCAATAAATTTCTTTCTTCTTGATTTTTCAGAATGGTCATCAATTTTACAAGTAAGATCACATGTACCTGTCCAAACTGAAATTAACAACTTACCATAATTTTTTTCCAGCTTTCAATGTTGCGCAAGATAAAAGTAGCAGCTTGCTCACTGGATCGCCCTGGGCACGATTCCCAAATAATGCTTCTTTCTGGCTCTTGATCCTTATTCACGTGCTTTCGGACATAAAAGCCTTTACTGTCTGACACAATTATGACAGTAGTATCCTGTGTGCTAGATGGTACAGTGACAGGATTGTCTCTTAGATATTTTGATATACTGGCAAGAGACATGTGATAAAGAAAGCAGAAAAACAAATATGCTACTCTGATAGTGTTGAAGAATGAAAAACACTAAATATTGAATATTCAGAATATTTTCTACAACTAATAATGACAATTAATTGCAAAATATATAACTTACCTTATATTTCCATCTTCCAGCAGCTAAAAAGGCTGTTTAGCATGACAGGAAAACTGTATGGGAAACCAGGATAATAGAACACTTTACCTAGCCTGAAATGTCATGTAAATGAAACACAGGGCGATAGGGGAGAAAGGGCCTTTAAAATATCAATCACTCTTTACTTACATCTATGGACTTATGATAATGGCCTGTTATACAGTGTTAGTGCTGTTGTGAAACATGCAGTGCTGTGATAATCTCTAGCATGCAATATATAAGTGTATACACTTGATAGACAGATCTAATATCACAAAAATCACAACACAAACATAAGATCATAAGAAAATTAGTGGCCATTAAATGTAAATGAACATTTCACTCAAAAAAATAATCTGAAAACACAGATCCTGACCCTAAAAAGCAAGAATTTGCTCCCTAAAGGCAAGAATTTGCTCCTTTGGGTGCATTTTAATGTTTTAAAGGAAAGAATTTGCTCCTTTGGAGACAAAAATTTTTTTCAAGGAAAGAATTTGCTCCTTGGAGTCAAACTCACTACAAGGAAAGAATTTGCTCCTCCATGACACCCATAACAACTAAAAAATGGCCCATATTGATCAGTCAATGACAATAAAAATAAATAGCTTACAAAACAAGACAAAGGACATTCAACACAATACAAACCCGTCAATATTCATCCATGAAGAAAATTTCACTGAAATTCCCCTCATACACAAACATGACAAGATTTAAAAGAAAAACGTGTATGAAAGGCCTTTTTCCATTCTTTTGTTTCTGATAGACAGATCTATGAGAAACAAAAGCTATAAGATCATGATCATACACAATAAAAACTACACAACACAAATAAACACATAATGAAACAAGAAAATATCACAGATAGAGTATGTGCACCCGGTCACAGATAATGAAGAATTATAGGCGGTGGAAGGACTCCTCCTATTTTATAGGCTGTGATATGACAACACAGTATTTTATTAACACTATCAAATTGAACACGCGTGTCGAATAATAATGGCCATGTTTTTATATATTTTAATACAACACAAATCCACGCATCACACAATCCCGTGACTATTAAACGGTCGCTGACTGCTGATTCATGTTGAGTTGGTAGTTGATGTAATCATATAGTGATAGATCTATCTATGTGATGTAAACAATGATGGAATAACTGCCAGACACCCTTAAAAACTCGCTGAGGGCTCCAATGACACAGGGGTCATAAATACAATAAACTCCGTATATGGTTTATGAGTTTATGTTGATGGTTGTTCGATGATATATATATATATATATGATGAAAATAGAGGGTGCCTGCAACATACAAAAGACAACAATGTGACACCGATCACAGAACAATACACATAACATACAATACAGATAACAGACACAGTTGCAGACGGACGGACGAACAATACAGACAGATCATTCTACAACGGAGTGTAGAAGATATTATTATCTTATGTTACACCGGGGTGCATAGGTGATAACTATCAACTATGGTAAAACCACGAAATTATATGACAATAGCAATAACCTTTCAAATAAAGAAATACATATTATAGGAGGGACAATATCGAAGCAGCTGCTATAATGATCAAGCCTTCGCTGTTCCCTTTTGGTAGGTACCAACATATATATGTGCCAATAGACTGTAAACAAAAGGCACAAAAAACATTGTACATTTGACAGCTGTCAATCTGTGTTGTCGAGAACTGGCGATACTAGTTTTCAGTTAAATGGGCATAAACAGGGCAACACGAAATACAATGGCATACCTGGCTATATCAATAAATTAACTGTGGTTATGAAAACCACCACAATATATCGAAAATTGTCATCTTCAGCGTGAAGCTGATGGAAATTTTCTTTGTGTCAAAACCGCGTAAAGTGAAGGAAAGGTTAGCAAAGGTTATCGGCTATCGGAACACCAATCATTCTTCGTCTCACATACAAAATTATAAAACAGCAGTACTGATTGGTTGATAGGAAAAATAGGTATAGTTTCCAACTCCAGTCCTACGAAATACCGTTGATATATATTTACCGGTACTGGAAAACCGACCTCTGTGACAATGATCTTTGTCTTGTCTGCATTCACTCTCAGCCCTTTCGCCTCCATTGCGTCTTTCCAAGTTAAGAGCCTCCTGACATATTCCTCAAGGGATTCAGCTATGATGACAAGGTCATCAGCATACAGATCCTCCCAGGGGACTCCAGAGCGGAACTCGCATAACAAGGCTTCAAGCACAATGATGAAAAAAAGTGGGCTGAGAACAGAGCCTTGATGAACATCCACCTTCACTTCGAATTCTTCACTGTAACCATCACCAACACGGACACGGCTCCGAGCATTAGCATACATCCCTTGGACCAGTCGTACAGTCCACTCATCAACTCCAAGTTTTCTTAGCGCCCACCAGATTACTTTCCGAGGCACTCGATCAAATGCCTTCTCCAGGTCTACAAAAGCAATGTAGAGCCTCCTGTTGGCCGCAAGATACTTCTCTTGCAGCTGCCGACAACAACAAAAATTGCATCTGTTGTGCCTCTTCCTGGGACGAAGCCAAACTGGGAATCGTCGATGGACACCAACTGCCTAATGAGGCCATCCACAATCCTCTCCAGGACTTTCATGACCTGTGCTATCAGCTTGAGACCACGGCAGTTGCCCCGTTCCAATGCATCGCCCTTGCCCTTGCAGAGACAGACAATGAAACTGTCCCCAATCAGAGGGTACTTTTCCATCACGGATGATTGCAGCTGCAAGGTCGCGGATCATTGAGGCACCCGCATCACCTGCAGCTTTGATCATCTCCACCACTATTCCAGAAGGGCCTGGTGCTTTGCCAGCCTTCATCTGAGAGATAGCCTTCTTAACCATATCAATAGTGATTGGGATGGGCGGCCCTTCAACTGGTGGTTCATCAGAAAAGTGGTCTGGGTCCCAGTCAAACTCAACATTGAGAAGCCTTTGGTAGTGTTTTAACCAGGCCCTCTGCTTTGAGTCTTCATTCATTGACATCTCCCCTGCATCATTCCTTACTGGTTTGTCACCTACATCGGCATTCTCTCTTCTCATCTGATTAGCAAGGCGGTATACTTCACTTCTGAGGACTTAGGGTCAATATTCTTGTAGATCTCCTTCTCAGCTTCTTGGCGAGCATGGTGCACCGCATGTCCAGGTAACACAGACCATTTCTATGATGCATACTATCAAAAACAAGTTTAAAATCGATAGGATTACAACTAAAGCTCCCCTCTCTCTGTACAGAAGATTCTGGACTAGGGCATGAAAAGAAAATATATTATAAAATTTATATAAGATTAATCTTTGCGAAATATGCCTGCAAACCACCAATGACATCTTTTTTCTACCCCTTTGGTTAATCTCCATTAAGGTTTTTACACTAAGTAGAAATGAAGGCAATGATCAGGAATCGATACAATTAACCCTCAGTTCCATCAAGTGACACTAACGGGAAAGAAACACTAACATGGAATAACTAGACCCTAACGGAAACATCAAAAGCGGAAAGCCAAAAGGACAGTTACTTTCAAACAAAATGGCCAATTGGCTATCCAAAACAAAATAATATAAGCGATACACACACTCAAAGACAAGCCATAACAAAAATAAACCGCGTCAGAAGAACTGCCTCGGATTGGTCAGCGAAACAAATTCCACTGGGAACCTTAAATCAATTTTACACAGCTGCAGTCCTCGCCCTTACTTCCTTCGCGATTGAGATAAATAATGTGTTCTGTCCGCAGTAAACAATTGGTAAAGCATATTGTCCAGTAGATAATATTCACGCATTTGCTTCCGCTCCTCGTAATAAACGCCTCTACATATGATTCGAACGAGTACATACGACAGTAGTATGGTGAAAATTATGACCAAACTTTTTTATTACTTTCCTGTTCTGTAAATTTGATAAAACTCGAACATGCCTGCTCTTGAATGCAGGCAGTAGTGAGGCTAGTTTATATTAATTCTGCATGCTATAAGATATGACCTAAAGCAATGACATGTTAAAATGTTATACAGTTGTTAAAAACAGTGCCTCGACTGGAACTTGACTTCAGGCCCCGACGCATACCTGCCGATCTTTCTACAGATAGCAAGGCGCACGGTGGACATGTTACATTGCATTGGTTATGAAAAACAGAAGTGAAGGGAATGAGCAGGAATCGATACAATTAACCCTCAGCTCACACCAGAGACGCCAAAGGGAAAGAAACACAAACATGAAATAACTAGACCCTAATGGAAACACCAATAGCAGAAGACCAAAAGGACGAGGCACTCTCCTATAAAATGGCCAATTTGCTATCCAAAGAGAAAAAAATATAAGCGATACACACACTCAAAGACAAACAATAACAAAAGTAAATCGCGACAGAAGAACCGCCTTTGAATGTCAGTGCAACAAATATACTGGGGTGGGGGTGCTTAAATCTATTTTACGCGGCCACAATCCTCGCCCTTACTTCCGGCGCTATTTCAACAAACAGTTTGTTCAGTCTGCATGAAGGCCTCCCAACTCATCAGTGCAACATCTTCGAGAACACACAAATCAAACATCCACAGAGATGAAACAAAGGTGAGGCCTCGACAGCAAGAAACCATTGAAATGCCGGACCAGAGTAAAACCAAAAGTTAGACTCTGATGAGCCCGACCCGAATCAGGCACCAATTAACATTAAATTCTCTCGAATTCTCAGTAAGCCTTTTTTCGCTGGATTCGTCATAGAATCTGAGGCCTGAACCAATGGGTTGCAATTAAGGAGGGAAGCAAAGTTACCAACCGTGATTGGGTTAACTACCATGCATACAGTATTTGTATAACTTTTATGTTTACACAATCTTTTATATCGAAGATTGATTTCACGCAGTAGGGTGCTGAAGACATTGCAATTATTTATTTTTCTGAATTTATTGCAATTATTTATTTTTCTGAATTTATATACTAAGTCACCATAAAATTCGGGTTCCGATAGACCTTGATGCAGAAGAGATCTAAATCTAACAGGAATTGATACGATTAACCCAAACCTCCCCATGGGGGACACCAAAGGAAAGGAAACACGAAATGAAATAACTAGACCCTAATGGAAAAATCACTAGCGGAAAGCAAAAAGGACAGATAGCTATCCAAAACAAAAATATATAAGCCATACACTCGTTCAGAGAGACATACAGCAAAATTAAACGGCGAAAGAAGAACAGCCTTGGAGCGGTCAGTGAAAATACTCGTCGGGTCGGTAGGGGTGGGGGTCTTCTGTCGATTTTACGTGGCCAAAATCTTCGTCCTAACTTCTGTCGTGGCTTAGACAGATAATTGGTTCAGTCCGCATGAAGGCCTCCTAACTAAAATTAGTTTTCAAGGTAATTCATTACACGGACTTTGTTGATCTGAAATCAGATGAGTTTACCTTTAGCGATTCAGTAGAGAAATACATATAACAGAATAAAGTTGATTTTGTGATTGTTACTCTTGCTTTTTAATTAAATAATTTCATACATGAGAATAATATCCTTTTGTCACATGAAAATAAACCCGTTCAATATTTAATTGTAAGGCTGTTTTACCCAAGAGCTGCAACGACAAAAACTTAGTCGCCTCATGCCACACCAAGAAGACTTAATGACATGCATTACGATAACACATCCGTGTGATATAGTGCATTTTTCAAACCTCAAAAAAGGTATTTTTTCTGATGAAAATTTTTGATATTTTCCTTATTTCTGCTCCAAACATATGTTTTGGGTGCTCGTTAGAACCGCCTCATTGAGGCGGTTCTAACGAGTACCCACAACCTATGTCTTGGAGCAGAAATAAGGAAAATAATGTTTACCCCCTTAAACCCCAGTTTTCTCTATCTAAAGTGGGGTTTAGGGGAGTCTTCATTTCACGGACTTGTTCACGTGATGAAAGCACAAATTTAAAAGGACAATGGAGGGAGAGCCACAATAACAAGGAGTAACACATTATTGGCTCCAGGAGAAAGAGAAAGGCAAAGTTTTGAGAGTGCTGAATCCCCACCTATCTGGGCTTGGAAAAATAGAATGGACTGCTTGGTGCTTCCACGCAGAGCTGAACCCGACCGCACACGAGTACTGGTAAAATAGAAGTGAAGGCAATGATCAGGAATCGACACAATTAACCTACAACTCCCAGCAATGACACCAAACGGAAAGAAATATAAACATGAAATAACTAGACACTAATAGAAACATAAATAGCGAAAGCCAAAATAACAGTTTCTTTCCCACAAAATGGTCAACGGGCTATCCAAAACAAACTCATATAACTGTCCTTTTGTCTTTCCGCTGTTGATGTTTCCATTAGGGTATTTTGTTTCGTGTCGGTGTTTCTTTCCCTTTGGTGTCTCTGATGGGAGCTGTGGGTTAATTGTATCGATTCCTGATCATTGCCTTCACTTCTATTTTACATAGCCATTTCTATTATAGTTTCGTGTCCGGCCCATAACCCCACTTGAGATATATCTTGAAATTTCATAGACATGTAGAGCACCATCAGACAATGTACATAACATATTAACCTTAACTCTGATTTTTCTTCTTTTGAGTTATTGGCCTTTAAACATAGCCATTTCTATCTTGCACTTTGTTCGCGCCATAACTATGACACCGTTAGAGATATTTGCAAGAAACTTCATACAAATGCGAAACACCATTAGATAACGTGCAGGTCAAATGATCCATAACTCTGTTTTGCATACTTTAAGAGATATTGCCCCTTTAACATTGGACATAGCCATTTTTTCTTTGAAATATGATTCATTCCCTCAGTATGGAAGCGACTTTTCGTCTTTACAACCATAGTGGAGATAAACTCAGGGATAAATAAATATTTGCTTTTTCTTCGATTCGAACCCAGGCACAGATGCGCCGACGGCGCTTGCACTGCAGTTGCCGAAGTCCTTACCTACTGCACTACAGATGCATCCCCCAAACAGGATGCTCATATAGTGCATATAAGACTGTCTGGCACTAAAGTACACTCAGTATATAGGGGTTTATCTGATACGACTTTGTTGTGTTTTTTTCGGGATTATGATTCATTCCCTCAGCAATGGAAGCGACTATTCGTCTTTACAACTATAGTGGAGACACAACCAGAGTTAAATAAATATTTGCTTTTTCTGCGACTCGAACCCACGCACAGATGAGGCGACGGCGCCTAGCACTGCAGTGGCCGACGTGCTTACCTACTGCGCTACAAAGGCATCACCCAAGGCATCACTCAGTCCTCACCGTTGTTTCATCTCTGTGGTGGTTTGATTTTTGTTTTCACGCAGATATTGCACTGATGAGTTAGGAGGCCTTCATACGGACTGAACAATTATTAGTCTAAGTCGCCACATAGATGGGCGAGGATTGTGGCTACGTAAAATTGATTTAAGCCCCCCCCCCCACCCCCCGTGGAGTTCGTTTCACTGACCGTTCCAATGCGGTTCTTCTGTCGCGGTTTATTAATTCATCTGAGCCAAAGGCTCCGGGGGAGCTATTGTGATCGGTCACCTTCCGTAGTCGTCGTCGTCCGTCCGCCCATACGTCCGTTCATCCACAATTCCTTTAAACGACATCTTCTCCTAAACCACGGAACATATTTTGACCAAACTTGGCAGAAATGATCTTTGGGTGGTCCTCTCTCTTGTTCAAAGAATTCCATTTCATGCAGAACTCTGGTTGCCATGGCAACAAATAGTGCAAAATAAGAAAAGCCTTTAAAGTCTTCTTGTCGGAAACCAGAAGGCCCAGGTCTTTGATAGTTAGGATGTAGCTTCAGACAGTAGACCTCTACCAAGATTGTTCAAATTATAGCCCTGGGGCCAAAAATAGGCCCGCCCAGGGGCCCACTGGTTTAACATAGGCTTGTAGGGGGAAAGCCTTTAAAAATCTTCTGATCTGAAACCAGAAGGCCCTGGTCTTTAATATTATGAAGCTTCATCTAGTGGACCTCTACCAAGATTGTTTAAATTATAGCCTTGGTGCCAAAAAAAGCCCCGTCCAGGGGCCCACTCGTTTTACATAGGCTTATATAGGGAAACCCATTGAGAATTTTCTTGTCTGAAACCAGAAGGCCCAGGTCTTTGATACTTGGTATGAGGCTCCATCTGGTGGACCTCTAGCAAGATTGTTTAAATTATAATTATTATAGCCCTGGGGCCAAAAATGACCCCTCCCACATGTTTAACAAAGTGTTATAAAATGAAAAACCTTAAAAAATCTTCTTGTCTGAAACCAGAAGGACCAGACCTTTGTTATTTGGAAAAAAGCTTCTTCTAGTAGTCCTCTGCCAAGATTGCCAACGTTTTACATAGTCTTAATCCAGAAGGCCCAGGTCTTTGATATTTGGTATACACCTTTGTCTACTGGGCCTCTGACAAGGTTGTTCAAACTATAGCCCTGGGGCCAAACATGGCCTGACCAAAGGTGTCACATATTTTACATAGACATAGGTAATAAAGGGAAAAGACATCAACAGTAAGTATGTAAAATGACCATATAGCACCATCGTGGTCCTCTTGTTTATGTTATGGTTTGTCTTTGAGTATTTGTGTCGCTTATATTGTTTTGTTTTGGATAGCCAGTTGGCCATTTTGTGAGACAGTAACTGTCCTTTTGGCTTTCCGCTGTTGATGTTTCCATTAGGGTCTGTTGTTTCATGTTTGTGTTTCTATCCCTTCGGTGTCTCTGATGGGAGCTGTATGTCAATTGCATCGATTCCTGATCATTGGCTTTACCTTTATTTCTCATATAGTGCATATAAGGCTATCTGGCACTGCAGTACACTCTGTATATATGGGTTTATCTGTTACGACTTTGTTTTTTTTTTTTCCGGATTATGATTCATTCCCTCAGCAATGGAAGCGACTTTTTGTCTTTACAGCCATAGTGGAGACACAATCAGGGATAAATAAATATTTGCTTTTTCTTTTTTTCGAACCCTCGCATAGATACGGCGACGTCGCCTGCACTGCAGTGGCCGACGTCCTTACCTACTATTGCACGACCCGCAGAAAAAGCGACCGACTGAAGTCGGTTGATTTCTAAGAGCGCCCTAAAATCACCGTGTCATTCTGTCAGTCTGTCAGTCTGTCCGTCCGTCCGTAACCCGTTTGTGAAAATTGGTGATAGTGACTTAACCGCTTGGAATATTTAAACCATTTTTTGCATACTGATAGATATCAATGAGATCTAACCAATGAACTTGCGAAATATCACATTCCATTTAGTATAGCCTCGCCGAGGCGAAAAATGTGAAAATTTTCGAACTGCTTCTCCTCGGAAACCGTTGGGCCGATTGAAGTCAAATTTCATATGGAGTCTCTATGGGATGGGGGAAACCAAAATTTGCTCATGGGGTCCAGGTCACATGACCAAAATGGCCGCCAAGCCATATATTGTCTGTCTGTTCGTCCGTAACCCGTTTGTGAAAATTGGTGATAGTGACTTAACCGCTTGGAATATTTAAACAATTTTTGGCATACTGTTAGATATCAATTAGATCTAACCAATGAACTTGCGAAATATTACATTCCATTTAGTATAGCCTCGCCGAGGCGAAAAATGTGAAAATTTTCTAACTGCTTCTCCTCGGAAACATTTGGGCCGATTGAAGTCAAATTTCATATTGAGCCTCTATGGGATGGGGGAAACCAAAATTTGCTCATGGGGTCCAGGTCACATGACCAAAATGGCCGCCAAGCCATATATGGTAAAAACCCTTCAAAAATAGTCTTCTCCAGAACCACTGGGCAGATTTCCACGAAACTTGATAAATAGCATCTGGGACGTAGGCCCATCATAAATTGCTAAAATGGTGACCCTGGGTTGACCTTGACCTTCTTTGTGCCTAGGTCAAACTTTTACACATATGCTTTTGTATTGGAAAAGTGAGAATGCATTTTATCCTGCAAACGATTCAGAATACAGTACTAAAGTATAAGATATATTTTTGCTCCTTACGATAAGGCGCATTTATTGGGGGAACCGTTTTAGGTCCAGGTCACATGACCAAAATGGCCGCCATACCCATATATGGTAACACTCAAAAAGCTAAAAGCATCCGGCGGGTCGTGCACTTCAGCTGAAGCACTGGTTATCGCCTATATTCAGAGTGTACAGATAAACACATCCATTTCTGCAAATAGTTTTCCTGTGTGTTGGAAACCGTTTCTTGGTTAGCTGTGACCTGTTGGGGAAAGAGCTGCTGACTCGGTGTATCGCTTGTGATTTTGCTGTTTGTTAAGATGTGTTTGTCCGTCTTTTCCTTTGATGTTTGAAAAAGACTTTGGGCTCTAATTCTATCAGTTCCAGGAGTATATTTATGCATTTAAGGCGTAACTATACAAAATGTAGTGACCATCACAAAAACATGCCTAAATAACTTTGACCCCCTTGAACCCCTCTTTTGTATTGTAAAACTGGGGTTTACAGGGTAAACATTATTTTCTTATTTCTGCTCAAAAATATAGATTGTGGGTACTCGTAAGAACCGCCTCGACGATGCGGTTCTAACCAGTACCAACATATAGATTGTGGGTACTCGTAAGAACCGCCTCGTTTAGGCGGTTCTAACGAGTACCAATAATCTATTTTTCGAGTGGAAATAAGAATAATATCACAACTTTTTATCTGAAAAATTTCGGTTTTGCGCGGTGAAATTTACAATGTATTGATATAGGCGTGTTTTCGTAATGCATAGAGGCCTTTCTAATATTTAACCTTCATCAGTGTGTCTCAACCCAAAATTTCTGAAACCGAAACGGATGAGGGACAAGACCCGACAAACACAGCACATCCCCCTCCGAGCACACACCGACCGACGTAGCTCATGAGACAGGTCAACTGGGGGCATCAGGCAAGAGACGCCTACCCAAAGACGTATAGGTGTCCCCCAGTGAGCCAACATCAGCAAACATGGTCCACACTCCATGGAAGTCCCGGGCCTCAGGAAGGAGATGTCCAAAGTAGCGAGACTTGCAGAATTTAAAATATAACAAAAAGTGGCAACCAAATCCGCTAAGACTTTATTTATTTAATTTATTCACCTCAGTTGTAGAATCCGAAAATTAAGTAATGGGATTCAAAAAGCAACAACTGAGTGGCGTTGGTGGCTTCATAGTTTCGAAAACCTCTTCAACGTAAATGCACTGATAATTTAGAAATTCTTCATGCGGACTGAACATAGTATTTGTCTAAACCACCATAGAACCAAGGGAAAGAATAGTGACCACGTAAAATCGATTTAAGCCTCAAAGTAAGTTTTTAAGGGAATAGCACTGTCGTTTTGTGACGTTTTCATTACAATGAAGTTACTTTATATTTGGGTTTCTTTCCCTTTGATGTCTTTGATGGGAGGGGGTGAGGTAATGTTATCGAGATAGAAGTGGAGGCAATGATCAGGAACCGATACAATTAACCCACATCTCCCATCAGAGACAACAAAGGTAAAGAAACACAAACATGAAACAACAGACCCTAATGGAAACATCAATAGCGGAAAGCCAAAAGGACAGTTACTTTCCAACAAAATGTTCAATAGGCTATCTAAAATCAGAAAATATAAGCGACACAAACACCCAAAGACAAACCATAACACAAATAAACCGCGACAGAAGAACCGCCTTGGAACGGTCAGCGGAAACGAATTCCACTTGGGGGCTTTTCACAGAGAAGATTCTCTCTATCTTGCATGTAATGTCAGAAATGCATTTTTCACTTCTAAAGAGCATAAGAATTATACACTTTGGTCATGTCAGAAAGTGTGTGATGCCCTCACCTTTCTACTTGACAATATTTATATTAGATTCGGTACTAAGTTATTTAGACAAACTGTGGGTATTCCGGTGGGTACTAATTGCGCACCTCTTGTGGCTGATCTGTTCTTGTATTGTTATGAAAGAGACTTCATTTTGTCGCTTTCCATTGATAATCAATCTGAAATTATTGAAGCTTTTAGCTCTACTTCTAGATATTTAGATGATTTATTAAATATTGATAATACCTATTTTGATGGTTTGATCAGTCAGATTTACCCCCTAGAACTTCAGTTAAATAAAGCAAATTCTTCTGATACCGAGGCCCCGTTTTTGGATTTACATCTATCTATTGTAGATGGATTTGTTTCGTGTAAAATTTATGATAAACGCGATGACTTTGATTTTGAGATTGTAAATTTTCCTTTTTTGGATGGTGATGTTCCTCGTGCGCCATCCTATGGCGTTTTTATTTCGCAATTAATTCGATTTGCTAGAGTGTGTAGTCATGTAACTGACTTCAACACTCGTAATAAATTATTAACGGCTAAACTCCTTAATCAGGGTTATCGGTACCATAAACTACGCAAAGCCTTTTCAAAATTTTATAGACGCCATTCTGATTTAATTTCAAAATTCAATATTGGACTTAAATCTCTTCTGCAACAAGGTCTATCGGAACCCGAATTTTATGGTGACTTAGTATATAAATTCAGAAAAATATATAACCGCAATGACTTCAGCACCCAATTTCGTAAAATCATTCTTCGATATAAAAAGATTGGGTACAACATGGATATTATACGACAGACTGCATGCATGGTAGTTAACCCAATCACGGTTGGCAACTTTGCTTCCCTCTTTAATTGCACACCGGTGGGTCAGGCCTCAGATTCTATGACGGCTCCAACGTAAAGGCTTATTGAAAATTAGAGGGATAATGTTAGTTGGTGCCTGATGCTCTGTCTCTGGTTGGGCTCATCGGAGTCTAACTGTTGGTTTTCTTTTGCTCCAGCATTTCAGTGGTTTCTTGCTGTCGAGTCCTCACCGTTGTCTCACCTCTGTTGTTCTTTGATTTTTGTGTTCACGGAGATGTTGCACTGATGAGTTAGGAGGCCTTCATGCGGACTGAACAAATTATTTGTCTAAATCGCGACGGAAGTAAGGGCGAGGATTGTGGCCACGTAAAATCGATATAAGCCCCCCAGTGGAAATCTTCCACTGACCGTTCCAAGGCGGCTCTTCTGTGGCGATTTATTTATGTTGTTGTTTGTTACTTACTGTGTGTATCACTTGTGTCTTTTGGTTTTGGATGGCCATATGGCCATTTTGTGGGAAAGTAACTGTCCTTATGGCCTTCCTTTGTTTAGGTTTCCATTATGGTCTGGTCGCTTAATGTTTGTATTTCTTTCCCTTTTGTGTCTTTTATGGGTGGAGTAAGTTAATTGTATCAATTCCTGATCTTTGTTTTACTTCTATTTTAAATCGATTTTACGTGGCCACAATCCTCACCCTTACTTCCGTCGCGATTAAGACAAATAATTTGTTCAGTCCGCAGGAAGGCCTCCTAACTAATCAGTGCAACATCTCCGTGAACACAAAAATCAAACAACCACAGGGACTATACAACGGTGAGGACTCGACAGCACGAAAACCACTGAAATGCTGGAGCAAACGAAAACTGGTAATTGCCTTCATCTCTATTTTTTATTGTTTTTACCTGGGCGTAATTTGATTTGTAATTTGTTTAAAGTAGAGCATTCTAAATGAGAGAAACTATTGACATCAGGAATTTTAGAATATTTACCGTCATGAAAAATGGTGTCGCCAAAACCAAGTGTTTGTTATGATTTTTGTACACTTTTATTTTGATCCATGACTTTTCATAGTTCGTAGTTTAGTTTTAAAAGATATTGTGCTTTGATGCATTTAATTTATTCGCCTCAGTTGTAGAATACGAAAAATAGGTAATAAGTTCCAAAATTCAAGAATTGAGTGCGTCCGTGACTTCATAATTTCGAACATTTCTTCAACGTAAATATTTGGCGTCTCTGGTGGGAGTTTTGGGTTAATTGTATCGATTCCTGATCGTTGCATTCGATTCTATTTTGTTAGTTTTTTGTGTATTTTTTTTATTTGTTAGGTTTTTCATTCTGTAAACAACTGCAGAACCAAAATGAGGTTTATTGCCACGTGCATTTGCCTAATACATGTATAATTTTACCGACTGTACCAAGAAGCAGTACTTTTGTCATGGTTTATTTTTCATTATATTTACTTCTTATATCTTCTTTACTTTTGGATAGCCCATCATGAAAACACGCCTATATAATTTTGACCTCCTCAAACCCCACTGTTATATAGTAAAACTGGGGTTTCCAAGGGTAACAATATTATCCTTATATCTGCTCAAAACATAGATTGTGGGAACTCGATAGAACCGTCTGTGTTTGAGCCTCGTCGAGGCGGTTCTATCGAGTCCCCACAATCTATGTTTTGAGCAGAAAGATAAAAAATATCACTATTTTTCATCTTAAAATTTCCATTTTTGGCCGAAACAAAATGATAATGTATTTGTAAAGGCATGTTTTCGTTATATTGTCGGCAATTTTGTGGAAAAGAACTGTCTTGGCTTCACTTCCGTATTTGTAAACTATGTTGGACACCGGAGTCCAACTGTTGACTTTCTTTTGCTTCAGCATTTCAGTTATTTCATGCTGTCGAGTCCTCAAAGTTTTTCATCTCGTTTGCTCTTTATGTTCTCGGAGATGATACACTGATAAGTTAGAAACCTCTCATGCGGACTGAAAACTTATTTCGCAAACCACGACAGAACTAAGGGCGAGGATTGTGGACATGTAGAATTGATTTAAGCACCACCCCCCCCCCTCCTCCAGCAAAAATCGTTTACTGACCATTCCAACGTGGTTCTTCTGTAGTTGTTTATTAGTGTTATAAACCGTCCTGGCATGTATGATTTGCTTATATATTGTTATTTTAGATAGCCGTTAGGTCATTTTGTGGGGCAGGGACTGTCCTTGTGTCTTTTCGCTTGTGACATTTTCATTATGGTGAAGTTGTTTTGTTTGTTTTTTTTTTTTTTTTTTTTGCTTCTTTCCCTTTGGTGTGTTCGATGGAATGTGTGTGATTTGATCATTGCCTTCACTTCTGTTTTTCCTTAATGAAGATAAACGCGCCATGTCATGATAAATTGGTACGTATGGATTAGGCGACCAGCGAAAAAGCAGGTGATCCGTCTGGCCAGAGCACTTGTTGCTCGCTGACGCGTAGTGGAGACATCCGATCAGGGGTAGTTTTACGCAAATCGTTATGTGTCAGCCCATATTATATTAACTCTCCTGTCACATTTAAAGAACAGCCATATTAGGAGACTTCTAATGGGCCGTTTTATCATGTGTAAGGTCGAATACGAAAGTGTTTCAAAATCATGCTGTGAAATAAATCAGTGAGCATAGATATATATGTCGACTAAAATACTGATAAAGTCTCAAGGTCGTAGTACGTATGTGAGAAAGACAAGATCATTTTAGAAGGATGAATTGTACATAAATGTTGCGAGAATAGTATGTACTGAAAATAATACGGTATGTTGGTACGCCTATTCTATGTTTAATATAGTTGTTAAATTTAAATTGAAAAAGATGCTAATGAAATAAATAAAATATCAGTTTCAGATAAATTCACATAGAGGAACAAAATACATCAGGAAGCATTTTTAAAGATAGGCGAGAAGCAACGAACACAACCTTTTCAAACCAGCGGCGAAATAGCACTTGTACATGTCGGCACAATAGAAAAAGTATGTACATACCAACAAAAAAGCCAATATTCATTAAAGTATTGCAAAGGAACGGCCGCAAGCACTACAGATTCTTACACATTAAATAAATCAATGTAAAAGTTACAGCATGCATAGCTTATCATCAGCAATGATCTTGATTACCGCAAACCACGAACTCCGATGATGAGATTCGATTCAAATGCGCAGCCAGGTAACAGGCATAACGCTCAAACGCTGTTTCATTGAAAATCAATACGGAGAAAAATAATTAGAAGACGTTGTTTATCCTTGGGGTGCCAGGCCTATTTTTTCGTTTTTATTCTACTTTTGACGGAAAATTCTGTTACAGCGCAACACTGAAAGAGCTTTGAAAAGTTGAATACACCATAACATATTGTTTCAGACATCTTCAGCGGTAGTCGACGTATAGTTTCCAATTTCTTGTCACTGATAAAAACTACAATGGCACGCATAGCAGTGCTTGGAGCTGGTGTGGTTGGCTTATCAACTGCTACAAGAATCCAACAATGTCTTCCTGATGCTAACGTTACGATAATAGCCGAAAAGTTTACAAAAGATACCACAAGTCATGGAGCAGGAGGAATATTTTTGCCGCGATATGAGTCTCATCCAAGCACACCCAAAGAAAGAGTACGGTAAGAAACAATATATGTGGTTAACAGAAATATTGCCGTATATTGTATCCTTACATTGATAGTACTTATATATCCCCAAACAAGAAATATTGTATAGTGTATCTTTTCTTTGATAGTACCAATATTTCTCAAAACAAGTTGATCAGCAAGTGGTGCCAATACTATGTAAGCTTATGTGTATGCTTTTGACAATGTGTTTTACGCTGTAAGCTGCTGTCGGCAAGAATTTCTATTTGCTAACACTGGTCATTAATATCAATTTATAAAGCTTGATTAAAATTGATAGCGTGCCTGGAGTTGGGTTACTTGTGATTTATGTGTTGTTTTGTTGTTCTGTGTGTGCGGGTTCATATCTTTAAATATGTCATATGAAATGGTTATCCACAAGGAATACTCCAAAGAACCGAAAAGTATGGATGTAAAACTTGTTGTAGGCCAGACTAGTTAGTTTCGGCTACTTCGGTCTCATCAGTGACCCTCAAATATTTTTAAAATTCGACAATGGAATCATTGATTCCAAAGTGCAACAGAGTATAAAACACACTATGATGAAGGACAGGGACACTTTTTACGGCCGCCATACATTCCCTTAACATCAGCCTTATAATTATAATAAACAGAACCTTACACTCCTGGTCATTGCATCTGAATTTAATGAATCTCACCGAGGGCACGTTTCATAAATTTAATATATAATGACAAGTCGTATAAGCTTTTCTATATAAGAAACTTCAAAAGAATGACCGCCTTGGGTCGATCAGCAGGTAAAACACGAATGGATCGGGATGCGACTTTGTTTCCAGATATTATGAATATTAAAAAAACAGCAGACCAATCCTCTGAAAATGATAAGCCAGTGTATCAAATATTGAACCAGTCGATCAAAGCATCGTTTGCTTGACGAGCTTGTTACTAGTTAAATATTGCTGTTCTAATGAGTAGAATGCATTATACAATTGCAATGTATTTGCAAAAACTGCTTATATTTGTTACTGTAAAAATATTAGCATATTAGCCATGGTTGAAGTTTTAACGATACCTTTACATACGACATCCTTTCAACTGGTACTGCTTTTCGAATACTTTGATAAGGCCTTGATGATTTTCTGTCATAACCGGCTGATTTTCTTGATAGTTAAGGGGATTATTTCCTGCTTTATAGATACAAGCACTTCCGAACCACAGGTATTGGATAGGAGCAGCATTGCACTTGCTATCTTTGCTCACGCACTAACATATGAGACTAAAAGTATTTCCTGTGCTGTATTCTGCTTTGTTGTGTCTTTGACATGTTAACGCTGATCACAAATAGTTTTCATATTAGGGATTATCATACCACGATTAGTAATTACACACCGAATGCAAAGATTGAGTACAAAGTTCGATGGCTCGAACCACTTTGGGACCATGAAAATCTGTTCGAGACAGGGGTAGTTCGAGCCACTGATGGTTACAGCCAGAAGGCATAACGAGATACTTCTGGATATCTTTTCGGTGTTCTAGAATTAAAATGTATGCTGTGTGTACTCATTAGAATCGCCTCATCGAGGCGATTCTAATGAGTACACACAGCATACATTTGCAAGATAAAAGACTCAAATCTCCTACATTATCCCTGACTATTTCTTATGTAGAGGAATTCCCTAGTGACTCAAAAACGGCTTCGACTCAGCCATGGTAAACGAGCCATCGATGTTCGAGCCACCGAAGTTCTACTGTACTTGTTAAGGTTTACAGTGAAGTTCCGCTATTAAGACCAGCTAAAATTAATTCTTCCCTTTTAAATATATCTAAAGGGTTCCTATCCTTCTCTCTGAGTGTTTTGTACATCTAGTGTCCTCAATTAGAAGACCACGCTTGGGACTGTGTGGTCTTAAAGATTACTTGTGAACAGTCCCAAAGGTGGTCTAAATATAGGAATTTTAGTGTACTTATATAGCGTAACCAGTCCAAAAACAAGTTCTGTGGTTGCCAAATCACGTTTATACGTCTTTGAAAAAAACGCAACAAATGCAAACAGCTCTTTCCACGAGACATGGACTGCTTTATACAGAATGTTGGAATAACAAGATTTTATATTATGTTTGTTCCAAAGTAAAGTGTGTACATCACGTGAACAAGTCCGTGAAATGAACACCTCCTTATACCCCACTTTATATAGAGAAAACTGGGGTTTACGGGGGTAAAGATTATTTTTCTTATTTTTACTCCAATACATAGGTTGTGGGTACTCGTTAGAACCGCCTCAATGAGGCGGTTCTAACGAGCACCCACAACCTATGTTTGCAGTAAAAAAAAAGATATCATGGAATTTCATCAGAAAAGTAGCCATTTTTGGCGATGTGAAGAAATGCACTATGTCGCACGGGTGTGTTATCGTAATGATGTGCTTATCGCCTACAACATACACTCAGTGGACATAATTGAGTTCCCAAAACTATTTGATGTCGTGATGTCTGTAAATCTGTTATTCCAGACCAAATTACTAAAACATAAACGATTCAATGCATGTTATGTTTATTAGATGGTATTGTTTATTCATTACCAATAACAAATATAGCATTTTTTCTTAGAAATCTTGCCATGCATAGCTCTGGTATATTCTTCATTTAGAGTACCGTGGTTTTAAAACGGCTTCAAAAATGTGCGCTGGCTCACAGATTTCTTCTTATTCTGAATGATTAAGATTTTATCTTAGTATCTATATAATTTTGGTTACTCTTATGTTTTTAGTATGATGGACAGCTGAGAAACCAAATATGTTTACATTTTCCCAATTGAATTAATACATTATTAGAAGTGGGTTGGGTAAATCTACCCCTGACAGAAAAATGGTTGCTATGGAACCATTGAGTAAGTAGGCTGAATCGTTTCTATCTAAATTAGTGGCACACTCTCTTATGTTTTAGTTACAATCATTGAAAAGAAGTATCTTTCTTTCATATAGGAAATATAGCTATCAAGAGTGGATAAACGTCTAGATGGGTGTTAGTCTTTATGGGGGCACCCATAGAGATTGACAAAGTTATTGGACACTGTTATACAAAAAATTGTCTTTTGTAAAAATATAGTCTAAAATTGTGCTTTTAATTGACAATATTTTTTTTTTTTTTTTTTTACAAAATTTTACAACATATTTTATCTTGTTTTATGGAGCGCAAAGAGTGCACGGCTGTTCAAATAAGACCATTGTTTTCTGGATCTCTTTGCTGCTGCAATCCCCTACGATCTAATCAACAAACAGTTTTTGCTAGAAACTATGATTCAATATCTCTCAAATCAGGTATAAAACAAAGTCCATTTTCTGTCTGTTTTCTTAGTGTCTATCACCAAAAATATTTGCTTTGCCGTGATTTTGACGAATTTATATTCCATCCGAAAGCATGTTAGATTTCCTATAATATTTTGTCTCTAGGTAATATTGTACACAATTAGATTGTTTTCCGGCATTTTGCAATCATTGCTGTTAATTTATATCTAAAAAGATAGGAAATTGATAATTTTATAACTCTTTGAGTACACCTACCCTGATTTTTCAAAAGAAAGGTGCTAATATGTATGCTGTCTGACGTTGCCATGGCAGCTGATGACATCATCATTGTACTTGGCGCTGATGTGAACATACACCCTAAATAATTATATAGGCCAACTAGCATTATGGTATGATTTATAATCAGGTACTAAATTGTAGTTCTTTCAGACCATATTTTCCCCAATTTCTTGTCAGCCATTTTGGGAACTCATTTATGGGCACTGAGTGTATGTTTAGAAGAGCATGAAGGAAACGGTCACAAATTTTGTCTGACAATTTCCCCTTCAAGCGCCATGACAAACAACACTATCTTGCATGAATAAGTTTATGGTAATGTGTCTTTCAGAAAATGGAGTCAATCTTCTTTTGACTACTACTGTGCTTTGATAACAGGACCAGACGCAGGGGAAGCAGGTGGTATGATAATGACGGGAGTTTTCCTAACAAGGAATCCCTTTCCGGTAATGAAGTCGTTTATCCCTTCTACACACTTTTGATTTTGAAAAAACAAATAACAGTTATTTTAATATAGAATTAATATTGTTTTCAAAATTGCCACCTTAAGCGTTACAATGAAAAGTCAATTCCTATTTTTATGGCAAGAAATTTATCTGCAATTTAAATGAACAACATTTTACGGAGTCGCATGTTCAAGTCGATTGTATACCAGTGTTCTGGCTCAGATAAAAATAGTATTGCTTACGATAACTCTCCCGTGCGACATAGTGCATTTTTCACTTCTCCAAAATGGCTACTAATCTGATGAAAATCCTTAATATTTTTCTTATAAATGCTCCAAACATAGGTTGTGGGTGCTCGTTAGAACCGCCTCAATGAGGCGGTTCTAACGAGTACCCACAACCTATGTCTTCGAACAGAAATAAGAAAAATGATATTCGTTGAATTGATATCCCCCGCCGAATGGGTTTTTCGTGTAGAATGGCAAGAAAATATATCTGGCCAAAATTGAGGATGGTTCTAAGAAGCAAACTAGAGACAATGAGGAAGGGCCCCGCTGAACATTTACTCCCTGGATGAGAGGCTGTACCCTGACCTACTGACCTAATTATAGCCCCGCTTTGAAAAAGTGGGGCTATATTGGATTTGCCATGTCCTTCTGTCATTCCGTGATTCCGTTAATTTGTGTTGGCTCCATAACTTTGTATCTGCTTAACATATTTTCATGAAACTTCACACAAATGTTAAACACCATAAGACAATGTGCAGAGCGAAGGAATTATAACTGTGGATTGCCTACTTTTGGAGTTATTGCCCTTTGAACATTTTCCGTAATTCCGTAATTCCGTAATTCCGTGATTCCGTTAATTTGTGTTGGCTCAATAACTTTGTATCTGCTTAACATATTTTCATGAAACTTCACACAAATGTTAAACACCATAAGACAATGTGCAGAGCGAAGGAATTATAACTGTGGATTGCCTACTTTTGGAGTTATTGCCCTTTGAACATTGAAAAATGGCAATTTTAATTGTGTCCACTTCATAACTCGAAAACCGTTTGAGATATTTTTAGGAAACTTCACACAAATGTTAAGCACTATGAGACGATGTGCAGAGCGCAGGAACCATAACTCTGCATTGCTTATTTTTGGAGTTATTGCCCTTTGAACATTGAAAAATGGCAATTTTAACAGTGTCCGCTTCATAACTCGAAAACCGTTTGAGATAATTTCATGAAACTTCACACAAATGTTAAGCACTATGAGACAATGTGCAGAGCGCAAGAACCATAACTCTGGTTTTCGTATTTTCTGTGTGTCTGTCTGTGTGTCTGTCTGTGTCTGTTAACAATTTTCGTGTCCGCTCCATAACTTTAAAACCCATTCACATATTTTCATGAAACTTCACACAAACATTAAATACCATGAGATGGTGTGCAGAGTGCAGGAACCATAACTCTGGATTGCCTAATTTTTAAGTTATTTCCCTTTGAATATTGAAAAATATCAATTTTAGCCGTCTTTGCTCGATAACTCAAAAACCGTTTGAGATAATTTTATGAAACTTCACACAAATGTAAAGCACCATATTACGTGTGCAGAGCGCAGGAACCCAAACTCTGGATTGTCTACTTTTTCAGTTATAGGCTTTTGAATATTAAAAAATGGCAATTTTAACTATGTCCGCTCCATAACCGTTTCTGATATTTTCATGAAACTTCAAATAAATGAAAAGCACCTTGAGATGATGTGCAGAGTGCAGGAACCATAACTCTGGTTTGCCTACTTTAGGAGTTATTGCCCTTTGAACATTTAAAAAGGCAATTTTGACTGTGTCGGCTCCATAACTCACAAACCATTTGAGATATTTTCATGACACTTCACACAAGTGTAAAGCACCATGAGACAATGTGCAGAGCGCAGGAACCCTGACTCTGATTTGCCTACTTTAGGAGTTATTACCCTTTGAACATTGAAAAATGGAAGATGAAATTTAGTATAAACATGGACATTCTGGTAATGTATCATGCTCATTGAAATGAGGGACAAGGGCTCACAACTCTTAGAGTTTTTCCAGATAATGTAAAATTTTCAACAGTTATTTCTTGTTCATAACTGTTTTCTCTGCAGCTTAAATAACTTTCTTCTCTGACAGCGCTGAAGCGGGGCTATAGTCAGATCCTCTGACAGCTCTAGTTATCAGTAGAGATTAACTTGTCTGTCAAAGTTGAGGTTTATTTACCTGTTATGTGGTTTCAAGGATACCAAAATAAAATTCGCGAATATTAAAAAAAAACCGATATAATCACCGAATAGACAAAATTCCTCAATTTCAATCATTTAAGGGGAAATAACTCTGGATAAAAAAGTCAATCCAGGTAAATCCGAAAAAAAAATTGCGCGTGCATCACGGCAGCATAATAATACATATTTATTTCAAGTTTCATTTTATTCCATGCAATAGTTGCTGAGAAGCGGTTCCAGACAAAGTGAGACGACGAAAAATCCAGAATTTTAATCATTTAAGGGGCCATAACTCTGGGTGTAAAAAGTCAATCCGAAAAAGAATTTGTGCGTGCATCACCACAGCATAATAATACATATTTATTTCAAGTTTCATATAATTCCATGCAATAGTTGCTGAGAAACAGTTCCCGACAAAAAAGTGAGACGACGAAAAATCCTCGATTACAATCATTTAAGGGGCCATAACTCTGGATGTAAAAAGTAAATCCGGAAAAAAATGCGCGTGCATCACCACAGCATAATAATACATATTTATTTTAAGTTTCATTTAATTCCATGCAATAGTTGCTGAGAAACGGTTCCGGACAAAGTGGGACGACGAAAAATCCAGAATTTCGATCATTTAAGGGGCCATAACTCTGGATGTAAAAAGTCAATCCAGGAAAAAATTGCGCGTGCATCACCGCAGCATAATAATACATATTTATTTCACGTCTCTTTTAATTCCATGCAAAAGTTGCTGAGAAACAGTTCCGGACAAAGTGAGATGACGAAAAAATCCAGAATTTCAATCATTTAAGGGGCCATAACTGTGGATGTAAAAAGTCAATCCGAAAAAAAATTGCGCGTGCATCACTGCAGCATAATAATACATATTTATTTCAATTTTCATTTAATTCCATGCAATAGTTGCTGAGAAACGGTTCCGGACAAAGTGAGACGACGAAAAATCCAGAATTTCAATCATTCAAGGGGCCATAACTCTGGATGTAAATAGTCAATCCGAAAAAAATTGCGCGTGCATCACCACAGCATAATAATACATATTTATTTCAAGTTTCATTTAATTCCATGCAATAGTTGCTGAGAAACGGTTCCGGACAAAAAAGTGTGACGGACGGACGGAAGGACGGACGGACGGACGGAAGGACGGAAGGATGGACGGACGGACGGACAACGCCAAAACTTTATCCCTCCGCCTTCGGCGGGGGATAAAAATGATGTTTACCCCCGTAAACCCCAGTTTTCTCTATATAAAGTGGGGTTTAGGGGGGTCTTTATTTCACGGACTTGTTCACGTGATGGCTTGGGTAGACCGCGGCTCGACATGCCGCTATCACACACTTGCAAAGAAACAAACCTTTTAGGCTTTCATTCACAGCTAACCAATGGTACCGAGAAGGATTACACTACTAAAATGCACCAATATAACGATGAAACCAGACAAAAACAAAGACAACAGTTCATATTCATCTCCATGGGTAGTAGCAACTCTAACAAGTGCTTTCTTATTTAAACTTTCCTTATCTAAACTGCGTACACCTCAACAACAGTCACACGTTGTTAAATATTAAAGTTAAAGACGCCGATGTGCTTTTGCAAGGCAGCATTTTCATCAAATTCAACGCATTCGGTATAAAAATAACACAACGTTCCAATTTACATAGTTCTTATCTTAATTAAATACTTTCGCTTTTTACCCTTTCTGTTCTTTCAACATTAAATAAAGTTTATGTGTACTTACAGAAGGTTTCCAGGTTTTAATCGGACTCTTACTGTTTTTTTTTTCGCATTTCAGTTGTTTCTTGCTGTCGAGTCCTCACCGTTGTTTCATCTCTGGTGTTGTTTGATTTTTGTGTTCTCGGAGATGTTGCACTGATGTGTTAGGAGGCCTCCATGCGGACTGGACAAATTGTTTGTCTTAATTGCGACGGAAATAAGGGCGAGGATTGCGGCCGCGTAAAATCGATTATACCCCCTCCCCCACCAGTGGAATTCGTTTCACTGACCGTCCCATGGCGGTTCTTCTGTCGCGGTTTATTTTTGTTATGGTTTGACTTTGAGTGTTTTTACCGCTTATATTATTTTGTTTTGGATAGTCAATTGGCCTTTTTGTGGGAAAGCGACTGTCTTTTGGTTTTCGCTCTTGGTGTTTCCATTAGCGTCTAGTTATTTCATGTTTATGTTTCTTTCCCTTTTGTGTCTCTGATGGGAGCTGTGGCTTAATTGTATCGATTCCTGATCATTTCTTTCACTTCTATTTTTCAAGCACAAACAGAACTTAACATTTTGAATGACGGCATTTTCCGTATGTATGCACAATGTTGGGTGGTCTTTCTGTACTGCAAAACTCTAATTTATGCATAAAGATTTGATGGAATGCCTTCCAGAAGAGCACTGTTAAAAAACAACAGCGAAAAACGTCAAACTGATGCGGAAAGTCAACGGAAAACCACTTATATCTTTGTCAATTTCTGTTGTTCATCTAATGTTTCAGTAAAGTTTTGGCATAAGTATGTTTGTGTGGTGTATGCCCCCATTAAGCGTGACACTATATCAGCCATGAGACATGAACAGTTAAACATTTGTGTGCGAAACATGAATCCCAACGTACCAAGTGATGCTGCTAAATGTTTTGTTCATAGTATATTAACCCGTTCAGTACCAGAAACCCCAAAACGGGTAACCTGGCAAACAGTGCGGGCCCAGATCAGACGACGCAGAACGCGGCGTGTGATAAGGGCCTACACTGTTTGCTGAACATTTTGCTTATTCCCAAATAGTTTTTGAAGAAAACACAACCTGACACCCCGAAATTTCAAAATGGGCTCCTGCCAGATGCCATTTGGTATAAAAAGGGTTAACAAATCATTTTCAGGATTGTATTTCAGGACCCACTGTATAAAGATATTGTCTTCAGCTACAGACAGTTGTCAGATCATGAGCTAAAGAAGCTTAATTTGGATCCTACTTTCAAGTAAGCTATAATATTTTCTCCAGATTCCACCTTTTAGTATTGAATCAACAGTATTGTTAATCTGAAATAGTCGAAGACAGATTTGTTTTCTATTTTGTTCAGTGATCAATTATTAATAATAATAATAAAATGCCGCAGGCCAGGTGTCCCCCGACGTCTGAAATGTCAGCATGTGGTGAATATGCCTATCACATATATGTCCTAAACAATGTTTTGAGATTTAACAACCCTTCAACATGCTAATTTTTTAATTTTCCTAAATGTTGTAAGGAACAATTTACGGAATATATGATCTCCAAAACTGTAAATGATGGTTATTCAAGGTGAATAAGGAGTTGAAGAGATAACAGTTTCTGTTGCCAACACGACTAAAACTAACAAAGTAAAATGCAATTAAGAATGTGATCCTTTACAGGTCATGAGAACAATAATTGAAAAGTTTCATCCTAATTCATTGAAAACTGTAAGAAGCGTTGCAGGTTCAAAACGTCATAAAGAAAAGATAACAAATTAAGGCGTAACTATACCAAATTTAGTGACACAGAGGCCTTTCTGATATTTAATCTTCATCAGTGTGTCTCAACCCCAAAGTTTTGAAACCGAAACGGATGACGGACAAGACCCGGCAAACACAGCACACCCACTCCGAGCACACACCGACCGACGTAACTCATCGGAAATCAGTTTAGCATAACGGGGATAAAATGTGATCATCTTCAGGTCATGGAGACAGTAATAGCAGAGTTTCATGAAAATCCTTTGAGATCTTTAGGGGCAGTTGCGGAGACAAGGTTATGTATATTGATGGACATATGGACTGATGTACTAACAAACGGATCTTTGAGATCTTTAGGGGCAGTTGCGGAGACAAGGTTATGTATATTGATGGACAGATGGACCGATGGACTAACAAACGGATTGACATTGACTTGACCTTTAGGTCATGAAACAATACTTTAAAGTTTCATCAAAATCCCATGAGAAATGTAGGAGATGTTGCGGAGACAAGAAGTTTTATTGAGAAAATGGCAAAAACTGACAAAGGGCCATAACTCTTCATAAATCAGTCGAGCATGACCTTGATAAAATATGATCATTGAAACAATGTCTGCAAAGTTTCATCAAGCTCCCTTGAGAAATGTAGGAGGAGCTGGGAGACAAGAAGTTCTATTGATAAAATGGCCAAAACTGACAAAGGGCCGCAACTCTTGTATAAATCAGTCAAGTATTACCTCGATAAAATTTGATCATCTTCAGGTCATTGGAACAATAACTGAAACGTTTCATTAAAATCCCTTGAAAATGTAAGAGGAGTTGCGGAGACAAGAAGTTATATTGATAAAATGGCAAAAACTGACAAAGGGCCATAACTCTGGCAAAAAAATCAGTCGCCCATTAACTCGATAGAATATGATCATCTGCTCATGGGCTCAATAACTAGAAGATTCATCAAAATCTCTTGTAAACTATAGCTGGAGTTGCGGAGACAAGCTTGTGTCTACGGACGGACGGACGGACGAACGAATCCATTACTATAGTTCACTTCGACTAACGGCGGGGGAAATAATCATGAGGAGAAGACGGTTTAAGGAGCTTATATTTTCAAGACCCATTGCTAGATAAGTTGCTGTCCAAAGATCAAAAATTAAAAAGAGAACGACCAGGAACTGATACCATCAGATCCCAAATTCTTCCTACGATATCACTAGGGAGAGGAGTCGAAACATGGGGTGACAACAGTAAGCAAAACGGTCAACAGGTTAACCGAGTCAGCAGCTCTTTCCCAAACAGGTGGTGACTAAGAATATCCGAACCTAACGAAAAAGGAGCAATACACGTTATGGGGGAAAATCAGGATCACCAACATGACAAACATTAAACTGAAAGAACAAACGTAACTAAAATGAGCAACCAAAAAGGAAGGAGAATCAAAATCATCAACGCCGGTAACAACATATATGATTGAGGGAAGAATCAGAACCACCAACAAAAAACTTAAACGAACCACACCAAATGCACCGACTTGGAATGGTCAGTAAAAATACAGGTGAATATAAGTTAACTTTACCATAAAGCTACCACAAAATTCGGGTGCCGATAGACCTCGTTGCAGAAGAGAATTATGTCCAACATTGAATTTTGAAACTTAATCGGAATGACGTCAATAAAACTTAGAAAAGGCTATGCGTAGATTATGATACCGATAATCCTGATTAAGAAGTTTAGCAGTTAACAATTTATTACGAGTGTTGAAGTCAGTTTGATGACTAGACAATCTGGCTAATCGAATAAATTGCCAAATGTAAACGACGAAACCTCGTCCCCGAAAACCATTTACCCTCGGGTTTGGATGTCTCGGATATTAACTTCAAAGTTTTGACAGGCATGGTGAAAAACAAGGTCAGAATGATATTGATGCACTGATGGAATTCATCAAGAACACAAAAAGATGTTATATTCTAATATATTTACGCGTGTGCACATAGCAACATGAGAGTAGTACCATGGAAATACACAAGAGGATTATTTAAGCACCCATTTGCTTTTAGCAGCGATAAGCTGCTTTATAGATAAACCGCAAAAACAATAACCGGAGATGGATGTTAGATATATTTTTTTCAACAACAGTTGCATGTTTTGCTGATGATACTTTGATTTCTTGTTGATGCTTCAAACAGAGGTGTTTGGTGCTCGCTAGAATTACCTCATTGAGACGGTTCTAACAACTACCCGCAGTGTATATTAATGGTCAAACATCCGGAAAATAACAAATATGTTCTAGAAAAGGCTTTTTTAAGTCTATTTTTTTATCTCCACCAAGTCCGTGAAATGAACATCCCTCTAAACCCCAGTTTATAGGGAGAAAACTGGGGTTTACAGGGGTATACATTATTTTGCTTATTTCTGCTCCTAGACATAGGTTGTGGGTACTCGTTAAAACCGCCTCAATGAGGCGGTTCTAACGAGCATCCACAACATATGTTTGCAGTAAAAATAAGAAAAAAGAAGTGAAGGCAATGATCAGGAATCGATACAATTAACCCACAGCTCCCATCAGAGACACCAAGGGAAAGAAGCATAAACATGAAACAACTAGACCCTAATGGAAACACCACCAGCGGAAAGCCAAAAGGACAGTTAAGAAAACTATTATGGATGTTCATTAGAATAAAAGCCATTTTGCAGACCATCACGAAAACACGCGTCCATAATTTTGACCCCCTTCAACCGCATTTGTATACAGTAAAACTGGGGTTTCAGGGGGTATACCTTATTTTTCTTATTTCTGCTCTAAAATATAGATTGTGGGTACTCGTTAGAACCGCCCCATCGAGGCGATGAGGCGGTTCTAACGAGTGCCCACAATCTATATTTGGAGCTGAAATAAGGAAAATATCACAATTTTTCATCTTAAAATTTTCATTTTTTCGGTGAAAAAGGTGGCAATGTATTTGTATGCGTGTTTGCGTAATGGTAAACATGCACTGTGTCGCACAGGATTGTTAACATAATGGTATAAATTGGAGTTTTCAAGGGTATTACAGGAACATGTTATCGTTATCATGCGTTTTACTTAATCTTTTTTCATTTAGGTATGGGTATCAAGTAACTACTTTCGTAATAAACCAAGGGAAATATCTGCCTTGGCTGATGAAACGGTAAGCATTGAAATATAAGCTTTGTTATTTTCCTTTATCATTCGTTTCGTACTTCATCATAATTCATCATACTTAATTTTCTTTCATCAAATTGCAGTTTTATGTATATTTCATGTAGGATCATCAATCCAATTGTGGCATTTCAAAGCTAGAACACCATTGTGTTAATAAGTTCGTTAAAATGGCCACTGTAAATCCAAAATTATAGATAGAGAAAAGTGGGGTTTACAGGTGTATACACTATTTTCTTTATTCTTGTTCCAAAACATAGATTGTAGGTTAGCAGTGCCTCACTAAGCCGGTTCTAAATATTCACAATATTTGGGGCAGAATGTAAGTTCTACACCAATAAATGTTACCATTAGTCCAGAAATGTATCAGCTACTGTCAAGTAAAAGTCTCAACGAAACCGAGTGTCCTATTTTCAATCCACAGTGCTGTACGCTTAGAAAGCCTATGCCAGCCCAGGCAAAGTGGTAGAAGTCGGACCTTCATTTTGTAAAACCGCAATTGGTTTGTTTGGGCGTAGGGCTTTATAGCCTTCACTTCTATTTTTCAGATGTTATTTCATCTCAATGTCGGGTAAAAATCCCACAAAACTGTAAGCAACATCTCCAAAATGACCTAAATAGTGTTGCTGTCGGGGACGTAAAATCTCAGAGTCTGTTATTACTTTTACAGGCAAACCTTATGGCTGTGTTAAAATAAGATGACTATTCTTGTCAGACTTTCAAATACTTTCTTCATGTATTAATGCTCCAAAACAATGTAGGTTTTGGGTGCTCGCTAGAATCGCCTTAGTGAGGTGAACATTTGCGATATTTTTCTTACATGTATTTATACTCCAAAATACACAATGCTGGTATTTGGCCGCGACAGAACCAAAGGCGAGGATTGTGGTCACGTGAAATCGATTAAAGCCGTCAGTGAAATACTTTTAACAGCCCGTTCTAAGGCGGTTCTTCTGTCCGGTTTATTTTTTTATAGTCTGTCTTTGCATGTATGTATTGCTTTTTTTATGCCCCCAACTTCGAAGGGCATATTGCTTCTGCTTCGTTCGTCCGTTCGTCCATTTGTCCACTTTTAATGCAAAGCATAACTTAAGGACCGTGTATGCTAGGGTTTTGAAATTTCATATATGGATCCCTCATGGAAAATTAGATGTCACATATTTTTTTCTCATCCGGATATGCCCCTTTTAAGAGTTATTGACCTTTGATTTTTTTTGGATAAAATCTTGTCAACAAAATATCTAAAAAACTATAAGAGCTAAAGCCTTGAATGTTGGCGAATAGATTTGTGGTGATTAGTAGATGACCTGATTAATATTTGACTAAATTCCGAAAAAATACATTATGTGTTATGGCCCTTTGACACTTTAGCTATTTTAGATTGTATGTTTTTGGATGCATAGCATAACTTCCGCACCCCCCCATCCGCCATCGGAGCTTGAAGAAATATATGGGCTGCATGATGCTTCTGTGCAGAGCTGAAGCCGTCCCGCACACCACACGAGACCTGGTAAACCGCTTAGAGGATCAAAGTAGAAGTAAAACAAAGATCAAGAATTGATACAATTAACTTACACCATCCATAAAAGACACCAAAGGGAAAGAAATACAAACATTAAGCGACCAGACCATAATGGAAACCTAAACAAAGGAAGGCCATATGGACAGTTACTTTCCCACAAAATGGCCATATGGCCATCCAAAATTAAAAGACACAAGTGATACACACAAAGCCTGCCCAGGTAAAGCGGTGCGAGTCGGCCCGTCTTTGCTTATAAAGCAGAAGTAAAACAAAGATCAGGAATCAATACAATTACTTTACTCCACCCATCAAAGACACCAAAGGGAAAGAAACACAAATATTAAGCGACCAGACCATAATGGAAACCTAAACAAAGGAAGGCCATAAGGACAGTTACTTTCCCACAAAATGGCCATATGGCCATCCAAAATAAAAAGACACAAGTGATACACACAGTAAGTAACAAACAACACCATAAATAAACCGCCACAGAAGAACCTATTAAAGCCTATTGGTTTCATTGGGTGGCAGGGCTTGAGATGTAATTTCATCTCAATGTCGGGTAAAAGTCCCACAAAATTGGAAACAACGTCTCCAAAATACACCTTGACCGTGTTGACAGGGACGTTAAACCTCAAATCAAACAAACAAAAGCACAGCATAACTTAAGAAACGTGTATGGTAGCGTTTTGAAATTTCATATATGGATTCCTCATGGAAAATTAGGTGACGCGTATTTTTTTTTCACATCCGGATTATGCTCTTTTCAAGAGTTATTGGCCCTTGAAAATGTGTTGATAAGACCTTGTCAGCAAAATATCTAAAAAAAAAATATAAGAGCTAGATCCTTGAAAGTTAATGAAAAGATTTGTGGTGATGAGTCGATAACATGATTAACTTTTGACTAAATTTCGAAAAATACTTCATGAGTTATGGGCCTTTGTCTCTTTGGGTATTTGCACATTGTACCTCTGTATGCTTTGTGATGCCTAGCATAACTTTAGAACCGCGTATGCTAGGGTTTTGAAATTTCATATATTGATTCCGCTTGGAAAATTAGCTGACAACCCTTTAAATTTTTTTTTATAAAATCTTGTCAGCAAAATATATCAATTATTGTAAGTGCTAGAGCTTTGAAAGTTGGCCAATAAATTGGTGGTGATTATTAGATGACCTGGTCAACTTTTGACTAAATTCCGAAAAATACTTCGTGAGTTGTGGCCCTTTGTCACTTTGGGTATTTGTACATTGTATGCTTTGTAATGCATAACATAACTTAAGAACTTTGTGCCAGTGTAGTGGATATAGTGCTGCTCTACAAATCAGATGTTTACTACGAATCAGATGTTGACTATGAACCAGAGAGTCGTGAGTTCAAAGTAGAAGTAAAACAAAGATCAGGAATCGATACAATTAACTTACTCCACCCATCAAAGACACCAAAGGGAAAGAAACACAAACATTAAGCGACCAGACCATAATGGAAACCTAAACAAAGGAAGGGCATAAGGACAGTTACTTTCCCACAAAAAGGCCATATGGCCATCCAAAAATAAAAAACACAAGTGATACACACAGTAAGTAACAAACGACACCATAAATAAACCGCCACAGAAGAACCGCCTTGGAACGGTCAGTGGAATGATTTCCACTGGGGGGGGGGGGGGGGCTTAAATCGATTTTTCGTGGCCACAATCCTCGCCCTTACTTCCGTCGCGATTTAGACAAATAATTTGTTCAGTCCGCATGAAGGCCTCCTAACTCATCAGTGCAACATCTCCGTGAACACAAAAAATCAAAGAACCACAGAGGTGAGACAACGGTGAGGACTCGACAGCAAGAAACCACTGAAATGCTGGAGCAAAAGAAAACCAACAGTTAGACTCCGATGGGCCCGACCAGTGACAGAGCATCAGGCACCAACCAACATTACCTTGAATTAGATCTCTCTAATTCCCAATAAGCCTTTACGTTGGAGCCGTCATAGAATCTGAGGCCTGACCCTCCGGCGTGCAATTAAAGAGAAAAGCAAAGTTGCCAACCGTGATTGGGTTAACTACCATGCATGCAGTCTGTCGTATAACATCCATGTTGTACCCAATCTTTTTATATCGAAGAATGATTTTACGAAATTGGGTGCTGAAGTCATTGCGGTAATATATTATTCTGAATTTATATACTAAGTCACCATAAAATTCGGGTTCAGATAGACCTAGTTGCAGAAGAGATTTAAGTCCAATATTGAATTTTGAAATTAAATCGAAAACCCTGGTGGAAGGATTTTTTTCTTTTTTTTTTCTTCATAAACACACATAAACAGTTATTATCCCCCTCGCACAATAAGTTGTTAGGGGTTGGGATATTACATTTCTCCTGTACATACATACATACATACATACATACATACATACATACATACATACATACATACATACATACATACATACATACATACATACATACATACATACATTCAAGCATTACATACTCAAACACACATGCATGCATGCACACGCACACTCATGTATGAATGGACACGCACATGCATGCATGTAGACTTATGCAAGTATGCATGCATGCAAACCTACTCAAATACATGTACGCATGTATACATACATGCATGCAAGCATATACGTACACACACACATATGCATACGCACACGCCCTTCCATTTACACAAGCATGCATGCACTCATGCATTTATGCACACTCATACATGCATGCACATGCATGAACATGCCCTCATTTATGCGTGTGCACACACTTATGCATAAATGAACACACACATGCCTGCACATATACACTCATGCATGTATCCACACACACACATGCATGCATGCACACATGCATGCATGCATACACGCACTCACACATGCATGCACGCATACACGCACAAATGCATGCATACACACTTAAACTCATGCATACATGTACACATGCATGCACTCACAGAAGCATGGATGAACAAACACACACACACAAATGCATGGATGCAGACTTACGCATATAGGCAAGCACTCATTCATACATGTACGCATGCATATATGCACGCATGCACACATGCATGCATGTAGATACACATGCATGCATGTACATACACGTATGCATGAACACACACGCTTGCATGCTTACACGCATTCAATCATGCATGCATTCATGATCTATTGCATGCATGCATGCACACACACACATACATGCATACACATGCAGATTATGATGGTTGGTACCTGATGCTCTGTCTGTGGTCGGCATTTCAGTGGTTTCTTGCTTTCGAGTCCTCATCGTTGTTTCATCTCTGTGGTTGTTTGATTTTTGTGTTCAAGAAGATGTTGCACTGATGAGTTATGAGGCCTTCATGCGGACTGAACAAATTATTTGCCTTAATCGCGACGGAAGTAAGGGCAAGGATTGTGGCCACGTAAAATCGATTAAAGCACCCCCCCCCACCACCACACACACACACACCCTGGAATTCGTTTCCGCTGACAATTCCAAGGCGGTTCTTCTGTCGCGGGTTATTTTTGTTATTGATTTTGTCTTTGGGTGTTTGTGTCGCTTATATTATTTTATTTTGGATGGCCTATTGGCCATTTTGTGGGAAAGTAACTGTCCTTTTGGCTTTCCGCTATTGATGTTTCCATTAGTGTCTGTTGTTTCATGTTTGTGTTTCTTTCCCTTTGGTGCCTCTGACGGGAACGCTGGGTTAATTGTATCGATTCTTGATCATTTCCTCTGTTTCTGTTTTAAGCATGTATACATACACATGCATGCTCACACACGCTTGAATGCATACACGCATGCAATATTGCATGCATTTATGCCCTATTTTGCATGCATGCACATACACATATAGCCATACACATGCATTTGCATGCACTCGTGCATGCTGGCACACACACTACTGCATAAATGCACGCTCTCACGCATGCATGTATGCAAGCACACATGCATGCACACATACACTTATGCATGTATGCACACACACACACACACACATGCATGCATGCATGCACATCCACACTCATACAGGCATGCATGTACTCATACATGCATGCATGCACTCACATATGCATGCATACATACATACATGCACACATGCATGCATGAACACACGCACATGCACACACACATGCATTTGGTTATGGTCCTTGGAAAATTGGACATTTAGTCGCAAGCATATGGTTGGGGCTATTGTGTTTTACAAACACCATTTTTAGTTGTTGTTTTTTTTTATTTTGGATAGCCGTTTGGCCATTTTGCGGGACAGTAACTGTCCTTTTGGCTTGCCGCTTGTGATGTTTTTATTTCATGTTCTTGTTTCTGTCCCTATGGTGTCTCTGATTGCATTTGTTGGGTAGTCGTTTCGATTCCCGATTATGCATTCACTTCTGTTTTAATTGAAAACGTACGATGATTTTAAGGGACAAAAATATAAAGTGCGCTTAAGGTCATTGTGATATTACACTAATTGCAGAACAAGCTATTGGCACTATTTAAGTAATTTCCGGACATTACTTGTAAATTATTTCTATTTTCTAAGAATTTCTCACTTTCTGGTAGTAATTGGTATTTACTGGTCACGATTTAATGTCCAAAAGCGCATTCGGCAGTATAAAGACACACACACACACACACACACACACACACACACACACACACACACACACACACACACACACACACACACACACACACCACACACACACACACACACACAAATAACAACAACAACATAACGCAGTAATTATCAAAGCACTGCGGGTGCAGATGAGTCGATTTTTGTCTCTGAATTGAGACTTAAATTGTTTCGTTTAACCCTTAAATTCCAATGTCTTCAGCAAAACATGTAGACAGTGGTCAGACAACGCGTTCTATAGCGTGTAATCTGAGTATACATTGTTTGACAATCCGTACGTATGATTCCAGTTCAGATTCTACGCATCTATTAGTATAGTGCGACTATTTTCTGTTAATAACTAGTACCTGGTTTATCGACGAGTCAGTGATAAGTCACGTGGACTTCAGCATTGAAAGGCTTAGTGCGCTATAGTGGAGGGTCAAACCCAATACTTGAACGGTCGATAGTCCACACAACCCAGTAAATGCACCAACAACTAAGCCACCTTATACATATACACAGAAATACGATAACACACGCGTGTGCAATTTTACCATCTCCAAAATCACTAGTTTTCTCAAGTTATGAAAATCCGTGATAATTTTCTTACTTATACTGCAAATATAGGTTGTGGGTACTCATTAGAACCACCATCTTCTCATTGAGGGGGTTCAAACGAGTACCCAACCTATGTTTTGAAGCCGACATAAGAAAAATAATGTATACCCCCGTAAACCCCAGTTTTCTCTTTATAAAGCGGGGTTTGGTGGAGTGTACAATTCAAGGATTTGTTCATGTGATGGTGGGCCGTTTAGATGTGTCACAAACAGTTTTCAGTTGTTTTGAATATTGAATGCTTCCAAGAGATTGCATTCTTAGAACATGGAGAGCTGGTATTAAGAAAATATGAGGTGGCCGTAAAATGTCCAACGTCATCATAGTGTATATTATACATGTATTTTCAAGTGCTTTGGGATCATGGAGTCCATTGTGGAATT
The DNA here is from genome assembly GCA_963580285.1 of Lucinisca nassula. NCBI lineage: Eukaryota > Metazoa > Mollusca > Bivalvia > Lucinida > Lucinidae > Lucinisca > Lucinisca nassula. The sequence goes on from OY757017.1 coordinate 148,084,986, forward strand.
TTAAAAATATTTGAGGGCCACTGGTCAAAATAAGCTATTTTGGTCCAGAAAGAAAAACCTATACACAATACAATTTTCATTTCTGTTATGTATTCCGATGAATTACATACTAGCCTTCGATACAGCTTGTGTTAAGAGAAAGTATGACGGCCGAAAAGCCTCCCTGTCCTTCATCATAGAGTATATTATATTTTCAAAACCTTTTGGACGATGGTTTCAATTGTTAAATTTTGGATTTATTTGCTTATGAGACCTAAATGGACTTATTGATGGAACATAGCTATTCTGGTCAGAAACACTTGAACACTCCATACAGTTCAGTTATGTGGGTTATTCATTGCTTCAAACGGAATATCTTTTCTGAAGATATTAATGACCTAACTCCATACTAACTCAATACTGAGGGGTCAACTCTTAAAGGAAAGATTTTGCTCCTAAGGAAAACTTCTTTCCTTTAAGAGTAGACCCATTTTTCTGCGGTATAGAGTTTATAGAAAAGCGGACAGGAAGTCCCGAAAGTTGTCGGCTTTTGAAAAATGGCGGGAAAATATACCAGGTGCATTCATTCCCCTTACAGCTAGAGCAATTTGTCGTTGAAGCAAGCTGTAGTTATTTGGTTGAAAGTGAAACAACCCTTATTCACACTGATTTTTGTTCACATTTCTTGGCGATTATTGACATGGTGATGTTATATGTAAAATATCAGGGACCAGTTGTTCCAAATTAATGACGTCGTTAGTTAACGTATTGTTAAAACTTTGATCATTTAAAATGGCAAATATTTTTATAGTTTTGCTGAAAATTGTGAGCTGCTTTTGCAAATACAAAAGCTGCTCACAGTTTTTAAGCAAAAAAAAACAAATGTTTAGATATTGTACTTGTAAAAACAGTTATCAATATGATCTCTAACGAGCTCGTTAAGATAGCTAGGCTTTGAACAACTGGTCCCAGGGCTTTTGTGATTTTACCATAGTCGGTCTTTATAATGTAAGGGTCATTACGCTTTGACAAAGTCTGCCAGGTCCCAATGTCACATTGAATTTTCCAGGTTTAAAGATAGAGGAGGAAGCATCATTAACAACAGGATTAAGACTATGTCCGAGGTAAGATTTTTATGGCCACTAAAGTTACATATTTCTTTCAGAAATTTCTTCCTGCAGTAATTTCTACAGTGTGATAGACAAATGAATTATACAAAAATATGTCATACAGTGTACGAGAATATGTGAATAAAAACGTGCATTGTATGTGCCAAAAATTAAAAGCATGCTACATTTTTTTATACTTAATAGCATAACAAACAACTTATTTCAAAATTTGTAATTGTCCAGCTTTATACTTTCGAAAGCTATCAATACTGTATTTCCGTCAGTACTTGAATTGTCAATTTACAACAGCAAGTAAACATCACGAAAACACGCCTATAAAATTCTGTCCTCCCCCCCCCCACACACACACCTTGAACCCAAAAATTTATATAATAAAACGGGGGTGTACAGGCGTAAACCTTATTTTCTTATTTTTGCTTTATAAGTAGTTTAGGTCGTAGTACCAAAGCGTTAATCCAAAATCATTAATCCATAGACAAAATGGCAAATATCAATGTTCAGATCAACAGACATGGACTCCAGACGAGTGTAATCAGGCGTCCGCGGATAGTAAGCATTACTTGGTAAGCAAGCTTCGCCCGCCATGCCCATCGACCTGAACGAAGAAAAGGTGTAAATGCCGAGAAGGGTATGTCCGAGATTTTGGAAGTCTTCCTATGGCTTTCCATTGGCAAACATATCAGAAATAATTCTGGAAATGGCCACATTGTACGGATCAACAAGATCTTAGTGTCTCCCATAGAACTTCTTTAGTGTTGATACCAGTTTGATTTTTTATCCCCCCCTGGCATAACAACCTGGTAGTGAGTACCTTCCCACGTTCCATAAAGTCCTCAATCTTGGAACAGGCTCTAGCTTAACGGATTAACTGTGAAACGTAAACTCCATATGCTGGTGCAGACGGGATATTACTGCTCAGGAAGGGAAAGTTAACAATGGGAAAATTGAAGTCATCTCGTTTATCGTACAGCCTAGTAGTAAGCTTCCCGATGTCAATATAGAGATAACTGTCCAAGGGATGAGGAGGAGGTTGCAGTCTCTGTTGTTTCCTTAATTTCAAGTTCACATGGATAGATGAATTCCAAGTACTTTGCGAATTTAGCATTTTTTCAGAGACAATAAATCATCTATATATCTGTAGGTGACATTGAATTGTTGTGCAAGGCGTTTCTTGCCTGCTTTGAGGAGACCTTGTACAAACTCCGCCTCATACGTGTACAAGAACAAGTCGGCAAGCAACGGTGCACAATTAGTACCCATTGGTATGCCAATTGTTTGATGAAATAATAGGTCACTGAACTCCACGAAAAAATTGTCAATTAGATATTCCAGCATCCTTATGACATCTGCATCAGTGTACTTTTGTGGTGCATCAGAGTGATCTCGAACGAAGTATGTGTCTTTGTAGCCAAGGACAACATACTGGTAGCGACGGTTAACATATTGTGGAAAAAACATTGATTTATGATTTCCTTGAGTTTAGATTTTAATTTATCATGAGGAATAGTTGTGTAGAGTGTTGAGATATCGAAAGATTTTATGCTGTTTACTGAGAGAAAAGACTGTGACTGAAGCTGTTCAAGAAGCTCTTTAGAGTTTTCCGAGATCCAAATCTGATTCACACCACTCCTGACATATGCAGTGTCACAATATTTCTGAAGGCCATCTTTAACTGCAGTAAAGATTCGTGTTAGGATCTGTGAAAGAGGTTTGGTTGAGCATTTAGCTGAACCCGCGATATATCTTTGCTTGTACGAATTCTTGTGAAGCTTAGGAATCCAGTACAACTTTGGAAGTTCCATATCTTCCTCTGGTAGGGAAATTCCAAACGAAATTATCACCGATTGGTGGTTTCGCAGAATTTCATCTTTGGACAAAGAAGAAAGCTTATATGTTGGGTTGCCTGCCATAGTGCTCAAAACAAGCTCTTCTTTTAAGCAGTTAATATAGTGTGTTTTGCAAACAAACGCAATATTGTTAGATGCCTTGTCAGCTGGAACAATGACAAACTTCTGATGGATTTCAGCTAACTCAGCAGCAACATCTGGATTATCAAACACCGAATAATGTCGGCGAGACATGGTTCTGCTGAGTACTGTTATACGTCTGTTTACCAAGGCCATTACTGATTTTACCCATTCGGAGCGGGTGTCAACCTCCGCATCCTCTTTCCTAACTTGTGGTTCTAACGTGTACCCATGATCCATATTTTGAGCAGAAAAAAAGGAAAAATATCTCTTTTTTCATCTTAATTTGTTTGGGAAGTTTTTTGGTGATAAAAACATTAAAAAGAGAAACGACCAGGAACTGAGACAGTCAGATTCCATGTTCTTACCACAATATACTTTGGATAAAATTTACAATGTACTTGTATATGCATGAGGAATGCTTTTTGCAGCTGGTTGGAATATACGACGTGGTAGTGAACTGTACCGGCCTGGGCAGCAAAGAGTTGCTAGATGATCAAAACATGTACCCGACAAGAGGGCACATCATCCGGGTAATATATTAACTGATTAAATCTCGTTGAATTTCTTTTCTTAAATTATTTTTAGGACATGTTGATACTAATATTAACAAGGGGTGCAAATGGTCCTGAATCACTCACCTGGTTTCAAGATGTCACATAGCTTCTGAAGGCATAACTGTTGCACTTAGATGATCACCTGGGCAACATTCTTCCAAAGTTTGAATAAAAATGGCTTAAAAATTACTATTTTTAACTATGTCAGCCGTTAAAACAGAACCGTTTTTCGCTATTTTGGTAAACATGCTTCTTTTGATGGTCTATACACAAGAAACGGCCATAACTCTGTAATATGTTGACGCATTTTTCTTATTAACCACAAAGCGTGCTTCCTATAGTAGTCTATATATCTTTTAAGTCTCATCCATATATTCCGTTTAGTAAAGGAATAAGAGTCCAAAATCCATTTAATGTGAATTGTTAATATCCATAAAACGTAGAAGTAAAACAAAGACCAGGAATCGATACAATTAACTTAATCCACCCATCAAAGACACCAAAGGGAAAGAAACACAAACATTAAGCGACCAGACCATAATGGAAACCTAAACAAAGGAAGGCCATAAGGACAGTAACTTTCCCACAAAACGGGCATATGGCCATCCAAAATAAAAAGACACAAGTGATACACACAGTAAGTAACAAACAACACCATAAATAAACCGCCACAGAAGAACCGCCTTGGAACGGTCAGTGGAAATATTTCCACTGGGGGCTTAAATCGATTTTACGTGGCCACATTCCTCGCCCTTACTTCCGTCGCGATTTAGACAAATAATTTGTTCAGTTCGCATGAAGGCCTCCTAACTCATCAGTGCAACATCTCCGTAAACACAACAAATCAAAGAACCACAGAGGTGAGACAACGGTGAGGACTCGACAGCAAGAAACCACTGAAATGCTGGAGCAAAAGAAAACCAACAGTTAGACTCCGAATGGCCCGACCAGAGACAGAGAATTCCGCAAAATGTCCACGTATTTGGCCCATTAATAATCCCTAACTATACACCCCAATACAAACGTATATACAACATCTGAAGAAGTTTCATCCAAACAATTACAGAGATGAAACAACAGTGAGGACTCGACAGCATGAAATAACTGAAATGCAGGAGCAAAAGGAACCCAACAGTTAGACTTCGATGCATTGTATTTGAAATAAGTAATTTGGTTTACTGATAGGCGTGTTCTTAAAATTGATAATATGATCTTAATCTGAAAGCTATGGCAATCGTACAAAGAGTATATATCAACCTTGCCATATTTGTTTCTATACAGGTGAAGGCTCCGTGGATTAAGCAGTGGACTTACACTGAGGACATGACTGTTGTTATGCCTGGGTAAGATTTCATTCGTGCTCTGCCAGGTGTCATGTATTTCAAATACTTTTGAATCCAAAGAAAAAAGCATTTGGGTATTCAGCCCCCTCAAAGATTGCATTCTATAGAAGATGTGTTCTAGCCAAAATCTGTCACAATGCGGCTATTTGAATACGTTTAATAAACAAAGAATACGTTTTTTTATTAAAACAATGGCAAAAACCAATTCTAGCCAAAATCTGTAATAATACGGCTATTTGAATAGTAAACAAGGTATACGTTTTTTTTTAACAAAAGCGAAAAGAAATCTCTTTACGCGTCTACGACATTCAGTCTAGAACAGGAGAGACAAGTTTTGTAATAGTCTTATTATCGAAACTTTATAATTATTTGCGAACGCACTCCAAATTGTATCCAAAATGTATTCTGGATAAGTTCTATAGTAACAGATGTTTCCATTGGTAGGCAATGAATAACATTGGTAAATTGACATAGGCCGTGTGCTTGGCCATGGCAATATTTACAAACCGGCTAAGCTATATGTTGTAATATCAGCTTTGCAACATTGTTGATTTGCTTACATGAAAAAGTGTTTCCGTTTCATGTTTGAAAACTTGAACATCTGTTTCGAATAGTTGATCAATGAAGATGGAACAAAGTAGGGGATTTGGGGGTGGGTAAGTTTGAGATTAAGCATGACAGCAGACCATAATAAGAACAGATTCAAGCTTTCTGCTTGAATTTCCTGATGATGAAATTGACACGATGATGATTGAAATCCGAACATTAGAAAAATAGCGTGATCTCATGGGCCATGTTGCCTAGCAATAAAAGACTAAGTGAGACCGTAGTAGCCACGTAAGCTACCCTCAACCCCAAGTTAACAAAATGTTATTTCTGTTCCATCGCGGTGATTCTGTTGTAGTTTACTGTTGCCATTGTTTGTCTCTGCATGTGTACAGTCCGCCGGCAAATAGATGTAAGTGACGTTGCTAGTGATTGGCTATTTTAGCTGCTCTACCATAGACTCATAAGCTTTGTACTGTTCATAACAAACACATATTGGGACGTCACTGTCTACTATTCCTCTACCGACAGTACTTGTTATTATCGTTTATTTTGAATAGCCGTTTGGCAAATGACTTCACCTCTGTTTTCGGGAAAGACAATGTCCTTTTACTTGAAGTGTTCATATTACGGCACCGTCGCTGATTGAGATTGTTTCTTTCCCTTTCATTACGAAACACGCCTTTTCAAGTTTATTGGAAAAATTTACCACAAAAAATTAAAAATTTTCAGATAAAAATTATGTTATTTTCCATATTTCTGCTCAAAACATAGATTGTTGGTATTCGTCTGAACCGCCTCAACGAGGCGGTTCTAAAGAGTGCCCACAATCTATGCTTTTGAGCAGAAATAAGAAAATAATGTATACCCCAGAAAACCACAGGTTTACTATATAAAAGTGGGGTTTAAAGGGGTCAATATTATATAGGCGTGTTTTCGTGATGGATGTCTTGGATGGAAGGTGTATGGTAATTGCATCGCCAACACTTCTATTATGTTGTTGCCTAGCAACCATTGACAATTTTACCAGGTTGGCAAATTTCAAAATACTATATACACACAGTGTAATTTATCAAAGTCCAAAAGGTAACGAAGTTGACTGAATTTATATACATTAGATAATATACAATACATTTCCGTTTTTAATGTATGATTTATTAATGAAAACGAAATGACACTTATCGCGGTCATGGTGCAAGTCGGGCACCATCGTAATATGCAGTAGCTACCTAGTGGTTCACATTTTTGTAACCTCTGCGTAAGGCATGGCTAGACATGAGTTCAGTTTGCCGTCCACTTCCCCTTCGCTGGCCAATCCGTCAAACTTTTCATAAACCCTAGCCGCTACCTCAATGTTCAATGCATTTCCCGAAGACCTACATGCACAGGCGCTACACACCTTCGCGCGGCGAAATGGCGTCCTCAAACATCGTCTGTTGTTAGAAATAGAAGTGAAGGCAATGGTCAGGAATCGATACTATTAGCCCACAGCTCCCATCAGAGACTGTGAAGACTGTAAAGTTATGAAGACATTGACAAAGTGTTGGTTGGATAAAAATACGGATGGTATATTACAACAGGTTCCGATCCGTTAACTTATTGCTACTCATTACGAAAAACACGCCTTTACCAGTACATTGTCAATTTTTCAGCCAAAAAGAATGGAAATTTTAAGATGAAAACATATGATTTTTTTCTTATTTCTGCCCAAAACATAGATTGTGGGGACTCGATAGAACCGCCTCGATGAGGCGGTTCTATCGAGTACCCACAATCTATGCTTTTAAGCAGATATAAGGAAATACTGTTTACCCCTGTAAACCCCAGTTTTACTATATAAATGTGGGGTTCAAGGGGGTCAAAATTATATAGGCGTGTTTTCGTGATGTGTTTTATCAGAGAAGACCTGGCGGCTCTTGGTACATTCAAACAGAAAGGAAGGGACGACACTGGAGTGCTGCTGTCTGAGACTGAAGATATTTTGGCAAGATGTAAGAAGCTAGTACCTAGTGTAAAGGTGTGTGGTCACAAAACATTTTAATGAAGATGATTCCTTTTAAAATGTAAATCATTATTATGTGTTTGCATTCGATTTTAGATCATTTAAGCCCTTCGTATCATCACGAAAACACGCCTATATAATTTTGACCCTCTTGGACCCCACTTTTATACAGTAAAACTGTGGTTTACAGGGGTAAACAGTTTTTCGTATTTCTGATTACATATACATAAATTGTGGGTACTCGTTAGAACCGCCTCGATGAGACGTTTCTCACGAGTACCCACAACCTATATTTTGAGCAGATATAAGATATTTCGTAAATGTCATGATCGTAGAAAGTCAAATTAACATTTTCTTTCCCAAACAATGGCCAAAACGGCTGTACAAATAAAAATAAAAGTCTGTTCCTAACGTCAGTAAAGAGTTTTTGGTTTTAAATGTTTTTGCTGAAATGCTTTGGCTTAATATCGAACAACATTGCATCTCCTTAAACCATGGTGGGACATGAAAAGTGAAACAAGTATAAGTAGTTTAAGAATGATTGGTGGAAAAGTGTAGAATGGGTTGCACCAACAATCGTTGTATTCTAATACTTATCGGGGAAGGTTGGGCAAGGCTCAGGCGGTGTGTAGTTTGCGGCACTTGGGCGACCATCTGATACTGGCTTACAGTTGGACAAGGCCTTCTGTCCTTGTAGCAGGTAAGTGTAGACGGGAAATGTTGTTATTTCTTCTGTTTCTACACGTCCGTCATTTTCTTCTTTTGCCTCTGTCTCTCACTTTTCTCTCCTGTACTATCTCTTCTGTCCCGTTCCTCCCTGTTTCTGGGAGACGACAAAAGATAACCCACAAAGGTTAAAGTTTCGTTAAACCCAAACCAATCAATCAATCAATCTATTATTTATCGGAACTAATAATATTTGAATTATTAATGTCGAACAACATTACATCGCTTTAACCATTGCGGGGGCATAAAAAGCGAAACAAGTATAGCATGTTTAAGAAAGAGTGGTGGAAAAGTGTAGAATGGGTTACACCGAGTAAATAGGAAGAAATAATAGCAATGGGAGACTAATTCGAAAACCACATGTACATTTTATAACCATGACAAAAGCTCCTGGGACATATAAAAGAATTTGGTTTAAATAAATAAAAGTGAAGACAATGATCAGTAATCGATGCACATACCTCCTATCAAAGACACCAAAGTGAAAGAAACACAACAATACAAAACTAGGCCCTAATGGAAACACCAACAGCGGCAACCCAAAAGGACAGTTTTTTTTTCCACAAAATGGCCAACTGGCTATCCACAACAAAACGATATAAGCGATACACACCCTCAAAGACAAACCTCAACAAAAACAAACCGCAACAGAACAACCGCCTTGGAACGGTCAGTGAAAACAATTTCACCCAGGGGCTTAAATAGATTTTACGCAGCCGCAATCCTCGCCCTTGATTCCGTCTCGAATTAGACAAATAATTTGTTCAGTCCTCGTTAAGGCTTCATTTCCTAACTCACCAGTGCAACACAAAAATTAAACAACCACAGAGATGAAACAACGGTGATGACCCGACAGCCACAAACCACTGAAATGCTTGAGCAAAAGAAACCCAACAGTTAGACTCCGATGGGCCCAACCAAAGAGAGAGTATCAAGTTCCAACCAACATTACATAAGTAAGCTTTTACGCTGGAACCGTCATAGAATCTGAGACCTGTCCCACCGGCGTGCAATTAAAGAGGGAAGCAAAGTTATCAACCGTAATCGGGTTAACTACCATGCATGCAGTCTGTCGAATAATATTTATGTTGTACCCAATTTTTTATATATCGAAGAATGATTTTACGAAATTGGGTACTGAAATCATACAAGTATATCTTTTTCTGAATTTATTTACTTAGTCACTATAAAATTCGGGTTCCGATAGACCTTGTTGCAGAAGAGATTCAAGTCGTACATTGAATTTTAAAATTAGATCGGAATGACGTCTATAAAATTTAGAAAAGCCTTTGCGTAGTTTATGCTACCGATAACCCTGGTTTAGAAATTTAGCAGTTAACAATTTATTACGAGTGTTGAAGTCAGTTATATGACTGGACACTCTGGCAAATCGAATTATTTGCGATATATAAACGCCATAGGATGCCGCACGAGACACATCACCATCCAAGAAAGTATATAAATCTGTTAAAGGAGTTGCGCCCACAATCTAGCCACATCATTGTGTCCACTTAAAACACTTAGCCGAAGAAATGGAAAGAAACAAGAGGCCCAAGAGGGCCTGTCGCTCCACCGGCCAACTTCAGACAATTGTCATATTTATTACATTAACCAATTGTATACTAGTGGACTCTTCTTTTGCTATATGTTGGACCAGTCCATTTGTCATATAAGGGGTGTCAGGCCTATTTTTTCTATTTTTGATGGAAAATTCTGTTAGCAAATAGTGCAGGCCCTGATCAGACACGGTGTTCTGTGGAGTCTGATCTGGGCCAGTACTGTTTGCCAAGGTACCCATTTAGGGTTTTCCCGCATGCAATGGGTAAAAAAACAAGAGGGCCATGATGGCCCTGGATCGCTCACCTGATCCATAGTGTAACAAGTGGGTCCCAGAGAGGGCCATTATTGGCCCCAGGGCTTTAATGTGCGTAATGTTGAGGGAGGTCTTAAAGGTGAAACTTCATACCAAACATCAACAAAGGCTATAATTTGAACAATCTTGGCAAAGGTCCACTAGATGAAGCTACACATCAAATATCAAAGACCTGGGCCTTGCGGTTTCAGAGAAGAAGATTTTTTTTTTAAAGATTTTCCTTACATAAGCCTATGCAAAACCAAATGGCCCCGGGGCTATATAAATCTATGTAAAACCAAAGGGCTCCAGGGTGGGGGCATTTGTGGCCCTCGGGCTATACCTTGAACAATCTTGGTAGAGGTCCACTAGATAAAGCTCCATACCAAATATTAAAGGCCTGGGCCTTGCAGTTTCAGAGAAGATGATTTTTAAAGATTTCCCTATATACGTCTATGTAAAACCAAAGAGCCCCAGAGCGGGGACATTTTTGGTCTCAGTGCTATAATTTGAATAATATTGATAGAGGTCCACTAGATGCAGCTTCATACCAAGTATCAAAGACCCAGGCCTTGTGCTTTCAGAGAAGAAGACTTTTAAAGATTTTCCCTATATTAGTCTATGTAAAACCATAGGGCCCCGGGGCGGGGGCATTTTTGGCCCCAGGGCTATAATTTGAACAATCTTGGTAGAGGTCCATTAGATGAAGCTTCATACCAAATATCAAAGTCCAGGGCCTTGCGGTTTCAGAAAAGAAGGTTTTTAAAGATTATCCCTATATAAGCCTATGTAAAACCAAAGGGCCCCGGGGCGGGGGCATTTTTGGCTCCAGCACTATAATTGGAATAATCTTGGTAGGGGTCCTTTGGAAGAAGCTTCATACCAAATATATAACACCTAGGCCTTGTGGTTTCAGAGAAGAAGAATTTTAAAGATTTTCCCTATATAAGTCTATGTAAAACCAAAGGGCCCCAGAGCAGGGACATTTTTGGCCCAAGGGCTTTAATTTGAACAATCTTAGTAGAGGTCTTTTAGATGAATCTTCATACCAAATATCAAAGTCCTGGGCCTTGTGTTTCAGAGAAGAAGACATCTAAAGATTTTCCCTATATAAGCCTATGTAAAACCAAAGGGCCCCGGGGCGGTCGCATTTTTTTGCCCACGCACTATAATTTGAACAATCTTGGTAGGTGTCCACTTGATGAAGCTTCATACCAAATATCAAAGTCCTGGGCCTTGTGGTTTCAGAGAAGAAGATTTTTAAAGAGTTTCCCTATATAAGCCTTTGTAAAACCAAAGGGCCCCAGGGCGGGGGCATATTTGGCCCCAGCACTATAATTTGAACAATCTTGGTAGGGATCCACTAGATGAAACTTCGTACCAAATATCAAAGACCTGGGCCTTATGGTTTCAGAGAAGAAGATTGTTTAAGTTTTCATTAAAAAAATCTATTTTTGGCCCCTGTGACCTTGATGTGCAGCAGACCAGAACCATTTGAACAACTCTAAAAGGGGTCCACCTAAGGATCATTCCTGTGAAGTTTGGTCAAAATCCGATCAGTGGTTTAGGAGGAGGTGTAGTTTGAAGAAATTGTTTACGCATGGATGACAGACAAAAAGTGATCCTAATATAAAACACAAGAGGGCCATGATGGCCCTGGATCGCTCACCTGATCCAAATGATAGAGTAACAAGTGGGCATCGGGGAGGGCCATTTTTGAAACCAGGGCTACAATGTGCATAATGTTGAGGGAGGTCTAAATAGGTGAAGCTTCATACCAAATATCAACAAAAGCTATAATTTGAACAATCTTGGCAAAGGTCCACTAGATGAAGCTACACACCAAATATCAAAGACCTGGGCCTAGGGGTTTAAGAGAAGATGATTTTTAAAGATAATCCCTCTATAAGCCTATGTAAAACCAAATGTCCCTGGGGCGGGTGCATTTTTGGCCTCAGGGCAATAATTTAAACAATCTTGATAGAGGTGCACTAGATAAAGCTCCACACCAAATATCAAAGACCTGGGCCTTGCTGTTTCAGAGAAGAAGATTTTCAAAGATTATCTCTATATATAAGTCTTTGTAAAACCAAAAGGCCCCGGGGCGGGGGCTATAATTTGAACAATCTTGGTAGAGGTCCAAATATCAAAGACATGGGCCTTACGGTTTCAGAGAAGAAAATTTTTAAAGATTTTCCCTATATAAGCCCATGTAAAAACAAAGGGCCCCGGGGCGGGGGCATTTTTGGCCCAAGCACTATAATTTGAACAATCTTGGTAGGGGTCCACTAGATGAAGTTTCATACCAAATATCAAAGACCTGGGCCTTACGGTTTCAGAGAAGAAGATTTTTTAAGTTTTTGGTGAAAAAAAATCTATTTTTGGCTCCTGTGACCTAGATGTGCAATGGACCGGAACCATTTGAACAACTCTGAAAGAGGTCCACTAGATGAAGCTTCATACCAAATATCAAAGACCTGGGCCTTACGGTTTCAGAGAATAAGATTTATAAAGATTTTTCCTATATAAGCCCATGTAAAACCAAAGGGCCCCGGAGCAGGGGCATTTTTGGCCCCAGCACTAAAATTTGAACAATCTTGGTCGGGGTCCACTAGATGAAGCTTCATACCAAATATCAAAGACCTGGGCCTTGCGGTTTTAGAGAAGAAGATTTTAAAGATTTTCCCTATATAAGCCCATGTAAAACCAAAAGGCCCCGGGGCGGGGGGGGGGGGGACCTGGACCTTGTGGGGTGAAGCTTCATACCAAATATCAAAGACATGGGCCTTACGGTTTCAGAGAAGAAAATTTTTAAAGATTTTCCCTATATAAGCCCATGTAAAACCAAAGGGCCCCAGAGCGGGCACATTTTTTGGCCCCAGCACTATAATTTGAACAATCTTGGTAGGGGTCTACTAGATGAAGCTTCATACCAAATATCAAAGACCTCGGCCTTACGGTTCAGGGAAGAAAATTTTTAAAGATGTTCCCTATATAAGCCCATGTAAAACCAAGGGGCCCCGGAGCGGGGGCATTTTTGGCCCCAGCACTATAATTTGAACAATCTTGGTAGGGGTCCACTAGATGAAGCTTCATACCAAATATCAAAGACCTGGGCCTTAAGGTTTCATAGAAGAAGATTTTTAAAGATTTTCCCTATATAAGCCCATGTAAAACCAAAGGGCCCTAGAGCGGGGGCATTTTTGGCCCCAGCACTATAATTTGAACCCCAGCACTATAATTTGAACAATCTTGGTAGGGGTCCACTAGATGAAGCTTAATACCAAATATCAAAGACCTGGGCCTTGCGGCTTCAGAGAAGAAGATTTTTAAAGATTTTCCCTATATACGCCCATGTAAAACTATGGGGCCCCAGAGCGGGGGCATTTTTGGCCCCAGCACTATAATTTGAATAATCTTCGTAGGGGTCCACTAGATGAAGCTTCATACCAAATATCAAAGACCTGGGCCTTACGGTTTCAGAGAAGATTTTTAAAGATTTTTTAAAAAATCTATTTTTCGCTCCTGTGACCTAGATGTGCAACGGACCGGAACCATTTGAACAACTCTGAAAGGGGACCACCTAAGGATCATTCCTGTGAAGTTTGGTCAAAATCCGATCAGTGGTTCAGGAGGAGATGTCGTTTAAAGAAATTGTTTACGGACGCACGGACGCACAGAAGCACGGACGATAGACGGACGACGGACGAAAAGTGATCCCATAAGCTCACCTCGTCACTACGAAGGAATTTAGAAGAGGACTAAGTAAGGAACATTCCTGTGAAGTTTGGTTACAATTGGCCCAGTAGTTTAGGAGGAGAAGATGTTTTAGCATTACACTATATGTTAAATAGGGAAAATAAGCCCCGCCCATGGCGGCTATGTTTTTTGTCGGATCAAATCTTTCTTCAAGGAATCTGAAAGAGGTCCGCCCAAGGAACATTCATGCAAAATAAAAATGAAATCCAACAGGTGGTTTTGGAGCAGAAGATTTTTAAAGATTTTTAATTTTTTGTGTCGTTTTGTTGCCATGGCAACCAGAGTTCTGGGTATAACAAAATTCTTTGAAGGAATTTAGAAGAGGACTATGTAAGGAACATTCCTGTGAAGTTTGGTTACAATTGGCCCAGTAGTTTAGGAGGAGAAGATGTTTAAAGAAAAAAGTTAACGCACGGACGCACGAACGCACGGACGCACGACTGACACAGGGCCATGAAGTAAGGAACATTCCTGTGAAGTTTGGTTACAATTGGCCCAGTAGTTTAGGCGGAGAAGATGTTTTAGCATTACACTATATGTTAAATAGGGAAAATAAGCCCCGCCCATGGCGGCCATGTTTTTTTGTCGGATCAAAATTTCTTCAAGGAATCTGAAAGAGGTCCACCCAAGGAACATTCATGCAAAATAAAAATGAAATCCAACAGGTGGTTTTGGAGGAGAAGATTTTTAAAGATTTTTAATTTTTTGTGTTGTTTTGTTGCCATGGCAACCAGAGTTCTGGGTGTAACAAAATTCTTTGAAGGAATTTGGAAGAGGACGAAGTTAGGAACTTCCCTGTGAAGTTTGGTTACAATTGGCCCAGTAGTTTAGGAGTAGAAGATGTTTTAGCATTACACTATATGTTAAATAGGGAAAATAAGCCCCGCCCATGGCGGCCATGTTTTTTGTCGGATCAAAATTTCTTCAAGGAATCTGAAAGAGGTCCACCCAAGGAACATTCATGCAAAATAAAAATGAAATCCAACAGGTGGTTTTGGAGGAGAAGATTTTTAAAGATTTTTATTTTTTGTGGCTTTGTTGCCATGGTAACCAGAGTTCTGGGTGTAACAAAATTCTTTGAAGGAATTTAGAAGAGGACTATGTAAGGAACATTCCTGTGAAGTTTGGTTACAATTTGCCCAGTAGTTTAGGAGGAGAAGATGTTTAAAGAAAAAAGTTAACGCACGGACGCACGAACGCACGGACGCACGACTGACACGGGGCCATGACAATAGCCCCGCTGGCCTTCGGCCAGTGGAGCTAAAAATTGGATAATAACCCCCAAAACCACATTCACAGCTACAGACAATGTTACGAAAGTATGAATAGACTCCTTATGCTCGGCGGAAATGTCAAGAGAATTTTGTGGGCTCCTAATACTCGGTGGAAATGTCAAGAGGATTTTGCGTCCACAAGAAATTATTGAAGCTTTTAGCTCCACTTCTAGATATTTAGATGATTTATTAAATATTGATAATACCTATTTCGATGGTTTGATCAGTCAGATTTACCCCCCAGAACTTCAGTTAAATAAAGCAGGTTCTTCTGATACCGGGGCCCCGTTTTTGGATTTGCATCTGTCTGTTGTAGGTGGGTTTGTTTCGTGCAAAATTTATGATAAACGCGATGACTTTGATTTTGAGATTGTAAATTTTCCTTTTTTGGGTGGTGGTGTTCCTCGTGCGCCATCCTATGGCGTTTATATTTCGCAATTAATTCGATTTGCTAGAGTGTGTAGTCATGTAACTGACTTCAACACTCGTAATAAATTATTAACGGCTAAACTCCTTAATCGGGGTTATCGGTACCATGGACTACGCAAAGCGTTTTCGGGATTTTATGGGCGCCATTCTGGTTTGGTTTCGGGGTTCGGTGTTGGGCTTGAGTCTCTTCTACGGCGGGTTCTGTCGGAACCCGAATTTTATGGTGACTTAGTATATAAATTCAGCAAAAATATATAACCGCGATGACTTCAGCACCCAATTTCGTAAAATCATTCTTCGATATAAAAAGATTGGGTACAACATGGATGTTATACGACAGACTGCATGCATGGTAGTTAACCCAACCACGGTTGGCAACTTTGCTTCCCTCTTTAATTGCACGCCGGTGGGTCAGGCCTCAGATTCTATGACGGCTCCAACGTAAAGGCTTATTGAGAACTAGAAAGATCTAATTCTTGGTAATGTTGGTTGGTGCCTGATGCTCTGTCTCTGGTCGGGCCCATCGGAGGCTAACTGTTGGTTTTCTTTTGCTCCAGCATTTCAGTAGTTTCTTGCTGTCGAGTCCTCACCGTTGTCTCACCTCTGTGGTTCTTTGATTTTTTTTGTGTTCACGGAGATGTTGCACTGATGAGTTAGGAGGCCTTCATGCGGACTGAACAAATTACTTGTCTGAATCGCGACGGAAGTAAGGGCAAGGATTTGGCCACGTAAAATCGATTTAAGCCCCCCCCCCCCCCCCCCCAGTGGAAATCTTCCACTGACCGTTCCAAGGCGGCTCTTCTGTGGCGATTTATTTATGTAGTTGTTTGTTACTTACTGTGTGTATCACTTGTGTCTTTTAATTTTGGATGGCCATATGGCCATTTTGTGGGAAAGTAACTGTCCTTATGGCCTTCCTTTGTTTAGGTTTCCATTATGGTCTGGTCGCTTAATGTTTGTATTTCTTTCCCTTTGGTGTCTTTTAAGGGTGGTGTAAGTAAATTGTATCAATTCCTGATCTTTGTTTTACTTGTACTTTGAATCGACTGCCTATTCGAAATTCGCAAAATTGCAGTATGTTTCCTCTGGCTTTCTTTGCCGGATCATTACAGGGTCACTGATGAGGCTTTATTAGCCGAAACTACGTAGTATGACCCATCTTCCTTCTTATGAATGTTTTCATTGCTCTTAAAGGAACTCATTTTTGATTTTTATTAAGTAGTCTATCAGCCAGCAACTTTTAAGCCTTACAAAGAGCCCACCATCACAGTGAAAGGTCAAAGATTGCAAATGATAGACAAGTTCACCTACCTTGGGAGCACACTGTCAAGAGCCGTGCAAATTGATGATGAAGTCAATGCCAGGATTGCCAAATCTAGTGAAGCATTTGGCCGACTACGTGGTAGTGTCTGGGATCGAAGTGGAAACAGACGAAAGTCTACAGAGCTGTGGTGCTGCCAACACTATTGTATGCGTGTGAAACATGGACAGTTTACAAACGGCACGCCAAAAGACTGAATCACTTCCATACTAGCTGTCTTAGAAAACTCTTAAAGATTAAGTGGCAAGACAGGATTCCAGACACGAGAGTCCTGAACAGGACAGGGATGCAAAGTGTACATACTCTTCTGAAATTAGCACAGTTGAGATGGACATACCATGTTACCAGAATGCCTGAGGAACGTTTGCCAAGGAAAATTCTCTATGGAGAACTAGAATTGGGCAAACGCCCCCAAGGCGGTCAGAAGAAGCGCTACAAGGACACCCTCAAAGCCACCCTAAGGGACTTCAACATTCCAACAGAGTCGTGGGAACAAATTGCAGAGGACTGAGCAAAGTGGCGTTACCTTGGCTGAGGGTCGCTTGGATTACAGGGCAATTGAAATTTTAAAATACATTTTCTCTCAAAGCACTGGGCCAATTTTATTTTTTACATGCAGCCTTCATTGTCGATTGGTCCAGGTCACCTGACTAAGATGGCCGCCATGCCCAAATATGTTTAAGGACTTCATGCGGACTAACAAATTATTTGTCTAAATCGCGACGGAAGTAAGGGCGAGGATTGAAACTGCGTAAACCCAATTTAAGCCCGCCAGTGCAATTCGTGTTGCTGAATTTTCTAAGGCGGTTCTTCTGTCGCGGTTAATTTTTTGTTATGGTTTGTATTTGAGTGTGTGTTTCGCTTATATTACTTTGTTTTGGATAGCCAGTTGGCCATATTGTGGGAAAGTAACTGTCCTTTTAGCTTTCCGCTATTGATGTTTCCATTAGGGTCTAGTTATTCCATGTTTGTGTTTCTTTCCCTTTGGTGTCACTACTGGAAGCGGTTGGTTAATTATATGGATTCCTGATCATTGCCTTCTCTCCAATCTTAGAAGGTTTTTTTCTCCACTTGGTCGATTGTCTTGCAACTTGTGTATGGTGCATCGGACAACAGAGTTCTACCAAGTTTGCCTAAATGATGACACTGGGTTGACACTTTATCTACTTTACGCAAAGGACAAATTTGGTTCCCTTCGCTTTTCAATGGGAATAATGTCAAAGAATTCGTTTTTACGGAAAATATTGTGGTTTGAGACATGAAAATAGGTACAACATGGATGTGTGTTAATGCTTAAGGTCTAGGATGGCATTTGGGTAAATTGTATCGATTCCTGACCATTGCCTTCACTTCTATTTGCATATCAGGGCTGTTTTGCTTGTGCCGTGTGGTGGCTGTAAAAGGTCTCTCCGTACATATATTTAATGCCTTATTTTTCCAATCCACGGGGATTGCATTTACAATTGCTTTTCACCGTTCCTTAATTTGACGTCCTTCAAATACATATTGACGGTCTTAATTAGACAGATGTTCGTACCTCGTTGTATAACAATTGCCCGTTTGATATCTATGGACTTTTTGTAGGCATAGCTGTTTGCTGTGCTTTTGTTATACCCTCCTTCTATTTGAAGGATTTACCGTCAGTTCTTTTGTGTACGGATTAACTTAATGACCGTAATGAATATCGATTTAGTTTTGACTTTATCGTGACACTACACACACATACATTCATGGGTGTCACAAATAAATTTAAACTTACAATATCTCCCCTTAGGTTACATTCTGCCTTTTTTATACGGATTCCCCATTTTATTAATAACTTTAGAACTATGTTGCCGTCGGTATTAGTCAGACCTACAAATTTGTTTTCTGCCGCTTCCCTTAATTTCAGTGAAGCAGGCAATACTAATTTGTTAAAAATAATCTAAGAATTAGATTATCTCCTATCAAATCGCCCATCCTCCGAAAATATATACCGATCCGTTCAAAAGAAGTGGAGTGAATCCTAGGACATCTAAGTGCAATGCTTAGAGGTACAGGTGCTGTTCGCATTTTTACCATGCGTCTACCCGTTCTTCAACTGTAAATGGTAGAAGCTTTTCTGTAGTTAAAATGGCTGATTTGACGTGTAAATCTACAGATTTGATATACGTGATTCCCTGAAGTGTTGTAAATTGTGAAATGCAGTACTTCGGACACTTTAATCGCATGTTAAAAACAAGATTTTACGAACACTATCGTAGAATGAAACACTTTCTTGTACCGTCATTTTAAACGTACAGGTCATTCTGTAAATGATATTTCTATACAACATATGGAAACATTTACTATGATATAAGTTCTGCAGCTAGGTTTGAAATTATTAAACGATATGAAACTAAATTAAAATGGATTAAATTATTACAGACACCTTTTCAATTGGACTCTAATGACAACATTTATAATGAGGTTAATATTCCTAAACTGCCCGAATTTGATATTTTCTCGCTTCTGGACTGTCGAAAGCGTACACCTAGATCGCACGGCATCAGGAAAAAGTCAACAATAAACGTCAATTACGCATACTTAAGAGAAACAATACCATGCTGAAGTGACTGTCCATAATATTGAATCATGGGCGCCACTCAATGCTTGCATTTCTAAGTTTATTACCATTTGGTATTACGTATTCTGGACACCGAGGCGAATAAATTATACGATGTTTCTAATCAGTTATACGATGCTGCTCTTTAAACTATGCTCTACGTCCTTTCATCGATTCTGTAATTGATCACAAACATCATTACATCAAACTATCCTTCATTAATGAGAATATGAATTTTACACCTAGTATTATCCGGGACAGTACGGTGTTTTCATCCATAATAGAAGAGAAGGCAATGATCAGGAATCGATTCAATTAACCCACAACTCCCATCAGGGCCACAAAAGGGAAAGACGCATACACATGAAACAATTAGACCCCAACGGAAACATCAATAGCGGAAACCAAATGGACAGTTACTTTCCCAACAAATGGCCAATTGGCTATCCAAATCATAATAATATAAGTGATTCACACACTCAAAGACATCACATAACAAAAATAAACCGCGACAGAAGAACCGCCTTTGAACGGTCAGTGAAACGAATTTCACTGGGGGGGGGGTGTTCTTAAATCGATTTTACTTAGCCACAATCCCCGCCCTTGGTTTCTTCGCGATATAGACAAATAAAGGACGAGGAGTGTGTCCACGTGAAATCGATTTAAGCCTCAGAGAGGAATTCGTTTCACTGACCTTCCAAGGCGGTTCTTCTGTCGCGGTTTATTTTTGTTATGGTTTGTCTTTGAGTGTTTGAATCGCTTATATAATTTTGTTTTGGATAGCCAATAGGCCATTTGGTGGGAAAGTACCTGTCCTTTTGGCTTTCCGCTATTGATGTTTCTATTAGGGTCTGTTGTTTCATGTTTGTGTTTCTTTCCCTTTGGTGTCTCTGATGGGAGCTGTGGGTTAATTTTATCGATTCCTTATCGTTGCCTTCACTTCTATTTAACATAGTGGAGTCGTGACACACCGACCACATTGTTAGCGACCCAATCTCCTTGATGCAAAACAAACTTCTTATGAAATTCTTGGATACCTAGTTTAAGGTGACGTAAAGACGTCTGAGGTTTAGGAGGTGATATGTTCGTATTTTGAGAGAAGCAGGAAATGCGTTTGTTCACTAGTTTCAGGATGCTAAGTCTCCATTATGTGAGAGCTTTATGCTCAACATACTCTCGTTTACACCGTCGATTTCCAATTTTTTTCAAGGCAGCTGCGCTTATTGGAATCAATTTTTAAAGGAAATCGATATTTAGGTACTTTAGAAATTATAAATGTATCCTATAACCAGGAATAATTTTTAAATTGCCATTTACACTATGACCAGCAGCAGGATTACAATACACTGAATTTTAACAGTCAGAGGTATCAGGGAGTGTTATTGTCAATATCAAGATCAGAAACAAGTTTATTGAAATTAAAATTGATAGATAATTACATGGAGTTTGTCCTATAGCATTTATGTTTGACCCAATTTTTCATATCGAAGAACGATTTAACGAAATTGGGTACTGAAATCATTGCAAATATATATTTTTTTCTGAATGTATATACTAAGTCACCATACAATTCGGGCTCCGATAGACCTTGTTGCATAAGAGATTTAAGTCAAAGATTTAATTCTGAAATTTAGTTGGAATGACGACTATAAAATTTAGAAAAGGATTCAGTGTCTCTGATTGGATATGTCGGTTAATTGTATCGATTCCTGATCATTGCCTTCACGGTTTATGATACCGGTAACCCTGATTAAGAAGTTTAGCAGTTAACAATTTATTACGAGTGTTGAAGTCAGTTACAGGACTAGACACGCTGGCAAATCAAATTAAAAAATAAATATAAACGCCATAGGATGCCGCACAAAGAACATCACCATCCAAAAAACGAAAATTTACAATCTCAAAATTAAAATCATCGCGTTTATCAAACATTTTGCAGGAAACAAATCCAACTACAATAAAAATCAAAAATGAGTACCTTTAAGAGCAATGAAAACATTCATAAGAAAGAAGATGGGTCATACTACGTAGTTTCGGCTAATAAAGCCTCATCAGTGACCCTGTAATAATCCGGCAAAGAAAGCCAGAGGAAACATACTGCAATTTTGCGAATTTCGTATAGGCAGTCGATTCAAAGACTGATATAAATCAAAATGAGGTCCAAATAATTAAAAACCTGTCTAGAATATGAGTCTAAACCAATAATTTGTTTCTGATTTCTCAGAATATTCACGCTGATCTCAAAGGACCAAAAGTAAAATATAATACAATAGCTAGATGTAAATCCAAAAACAGGGCCTGGGTATCAGAAGACTTTGCTTTATTTGAATAAAGTTCTGGGGGAAAAACGAAATTACCACCTTGGAGTAGCCAGTAATAATTAAGTGTGTGTGTGTGGGGAGGGGGGGGAGGGGGGGGGTAAGCTTTTTTAATACCAGTTTTTACAGATTCTTCCGTAGCTGTGTCGAAGTGCTGTTCACATGTATGTTGACATGATGATTTGCGGAAATATCTGTTTCTTGTAGGACGCGGAGATTGATCATGAATGGATTGGTATAAGGCCCAGTAGAGATGCTATGAGAGTAGAGAAAGAGAACATGTATTTCAAAAACGGAAATTTAAAGGTATATACCCAGAAATATATGTAGCTTAAATCTCATACAACACGCAAAACTTGCTTGGTTTGTATAATATATATATATATATATATATATATATATATATATATATATATATATATATATATATATATATATATATATATATATATATATATATATATATATATATATATATATATATATATATATATATAAATTGATGGCTATGAAAGTCCTCCATCAAAGATTAGAGCCTGCCAATGGCATCAAGAGGAAGAGTAACTAACAATGAAGAAAACGAACAACAAATTTATAATTCGGACAACATACAGCATAGCAGCCAACTACATATTCAAGAAAAAGAGATGACCACAGTGCAACAGGCACAGATAATGAAAATTAATTTAATAATAAAAGTAATGCACAACCATCAGTATATAAAAAATAAAAAATCCGACAAATAAACGTTTAAAAGCCATCGCCTTTTGGGGCCAGTAGAGAGACCTACTAGTGGTTTTAATCACGGTTGATAACTTCGCTTTCCCCATTTAATTGCAGGCCGGTGGGTCGGCCCTAATATTCAATGACGGTTCCAGTGTAAAGGCTTCCTTTTGGCTTTCCGCTATAGGTGTTTCCATTAGGTATGTTGTTTCATATTTGTGCTTATTTCCCTTTGGTGTCTCTGATGGGAGCTGTGGGTTGATTGTATCGATTCCTCATCATTGCTTTCACTTCTATTGTACTTATGTAATGTTGGTTTGTGCCTGATGCTCTGCCTGTGGTTTGGCCCATCGGAGACTAACTGTCGGTTTTCTATTGCTCCAGCATTTCATTTGTTTCTTGCAGTCGATTCCTGATCGTTGTGTTATTTCTGTGGTTGATTGATTTTTGCGTTCTCGGAGATGTTGCACTGATGAGTTAAGAAGCCTTCATGTGGACTGAACAAATAATTTGTCTAAATTGCAACGGATGTAAGGGCGAGACTGCGACCGCGTTAAATCGATTTAAGCACCCCACACCCATCCCCGCAATGAAATTCTGTTCACTGACCGTTCCAATGGTTCTTCTTTGCGTTTCTTTTTTGTTATAGTTTGTCTTTGAATGTGTGTATCGCTTATATCTTTTTTGTTTTGGATAGCAAGTTGGCCATTTTGTGATTAAGCAACTGTGTTTTTGGCTTTCCGCTATTGATGTATCCATTAGGGTGTAGTTGTTTCGTGTTTGTGTTTTTTCCCTTTGGTGTCTCTGATGGGAGCTGTCGTTAATTGTATCGATTCCTGATTATTGCCATCACTTCTGTTTTAAATTATTACGTTCACAAATGCACAATTAAGCGTTATAGTTGTGTCACTGTTAAACGGAACTGATTTAACTAGGTTTGTGCTCACTTTCTTTAAAACGGCAAGAACTTACAAGACTTCCATTTTACTTTCCTAAATGGGGAACAGGAGGTCACGGTTTCGATCCCGGGCCGCGACATACCAAAGTCGTTAAAATGGTACTAGCTGCTCCTCGCTTGGCACTCCGATTTACGGGGTAGAGCTAGGACTGGTCGACCCAGTGTCAGGATAATGTGAGCCTCGATAGCGCAGTGGTTAGCGCGTTCGACTTATGATCGAAAGGTTGTGCGTTCGAATCCGCCACCGGTATCGAGGTGTGTCCTTGGGCAAGACACGTAATGACACTGCCCCACTCCACCCAGGTGTAAATGGGTAGCAGTGGTGTAAAAGCCATTGCCTCTCTCTCTCGCGTGCGTGAAAACACCCGGAATGAGTGTTCGTAAGCTTTAAGCTTGAAGCTTTCATCGCAATCGAACTAAAATAAATTAGTATAAACTATAAACTAGGATAATGTGACTGGGTGTGGTATCATGTAATGTGTCTGGGACATGATGCTGCAGTGAGGCAGCACTATAAAAGTGAGCATTGAGCTCCCTGTCACAACCAGACACCGTCGTGATATGACTGAAAAATTGTTGAAAGCGACGTTAAACCCGAATTCACACACACACACACTTTCCTAAATACTGAGCGCCTCGTTAAAACGGACAGTTTCTTCCTGCAAAACCGTAGCTTCATACTCTTTTGAGAGTTTAGTCATGTTTGTTTGGAAAGAAAATATTATTGACAGACTTTCCTCGCCTAAAGCTTCACTAAATCACTGTCGCGCTGAGGTAGCATCAAAATATGCACCCATTTAGACTGTATGTCCCTTAGACAAGGTTCTGTTTATTCTCTGACTGCTGTTAGTAAAATACACCGTCTTCCCTCCGATGACGGTAGGCCATCTGCATAAACCGCCAGATATTCACTAGATCACGTTTTCATTATGTGCATTTACTTAGGACGTGAATGAATTTATTTTCAGGTTGTTCACAATTACGGACACTCTAACGATGGTATTGCGTTGTCATGGGGTACTGCTGTAGAAGCAACAGAACTCACTATTCAGTCACTTGCACATAAAAACTCAAGATTATAAATCTCGGTGGACTGGCATTGAATGACATTACGAAAACTCGCCTACACAAATGAATTGTAAACTTTACCGCCGAAAACACGAAAATTTTAAGATGATACATTGCGATATTTACCTTATTTCTGCTCAAAATATAGATTGTGGGTACTCGTTATAACCTCCTCATCGAGGCGGTTTTAGCGAGTAACCTCAATCTCTAGTTAAGAGCAGAAATAAGAAGTATAAGGGTTACCCCTGTGAGCTCAACTTTTACTATATAATAGTGGGGTTCTTTGCTTCCAAAGAATAACTCTTTTATAGAATACAGTAGAACTTCGATGGCTCGAACAACGATGGCTCGTTTACCATGGATGTGTCCAACCCATTCTTGAGCCCCTAGCGAAATCGTCTACATAAAAAATAGTGGGGGATAATTTAGGAGATTTTAGTCTTTTATCTTGCAAATGTATGCTGTGTATACTCATTAGAATCGCCTCGATGAGGCAATTCTAATGAGTACACACAACATACATTTTCAATATAGAACGCTGAAAAGATGTCTAAAAGTATCTCGTTATGCCTCCTGGCAGTAACCTCAGTAGCTCGAACTACCCTGTCTCGAACAGATTTTCGAGGTCCCAAAGGTGATCGAGCCATTGAAGTTTGACTGTATATCATTACGAAAGCACACAAATACATTGTGAATTTTATTGCCAAAATTGAGAAAAGTTTAAGATGAAACCTTGAGATATTTTTCTTATTTCTGCTCAAAATATAGATTGTTTGTACTCGTCAGTACCGCCTCATCTAAGCGGTTCTGACAAATACCTACAATCTATATTTTAGAGCAGAAATAAGAAAAATAAGGTTTTCCCATGTAAACCCAAATTTTACTGTATAAAAGTAGGTTGGGTTCAAGGAGGTCAGAATTATAAAGGCGTGTTTTCGTGAGGTTAAAAAGTAGAAGTGAAAGCAATGATCAAAAATCAATACAATTAACCAACATCTCCCAGATGGGAAAGAAACACAAACATGAAACAACTAGACCCAAATGGATACATCAACAGCGGAATCCAAAAGGACAATTACTTTCCCACAAAATGGCCAACTGGTTATCCAAAGCAAAACAAATAAAGCGAAACACACACTCAGGGTGTGTGTGTGTGGGGGGGGGGGGGGGTCAAAATTATATAGGTGTGTTTTCGTGATGACTTTCTCGTTTTTGTCTAAGTATCGCCCGGTAGATATAGCCACTTTAACCAACCCCTGGTAATTATTGCCGGCCGTCCTAAAGCGGTACCTTCGTTGTGGTTCTATTTATTTTATGTTTGGTGCTGATCAATTTCTAAGTGTTTTCAAATAAATAGTCCTGTCTGTTAAAAGTATATAGTTCAGTGCAGGTAAATGAGTTGCCATCTCTAGAGGAAAGAGCTGTTAACTTGGCTTATTGCCTATGATATTGTTTTTTGATAAGATGTGTTTGTCTGTCTTTACCTTGTTTGATGTAAGGGAAACGCTTCTTCATTTTGGATAGCCATTTTGGCCATTTTGTAGGTACGTAACTGACTTTTGGCTTTCCGCTTTCGATGCATTTATCAAGGTTAAGGTATTTCATGTCCTTGTTTCTTTCCCTTTTGATGTCTCTGTCAAGAGGCGTGGGGGTAAATGTATCTATTCCTTATCATTGCCTTCACGTATTTCTTTTGGGTTCTGGCTCGATTAGTTCCTGAAGTATATTTACTCATTTAATTCGCCATTCGTGTGTCTCTTTGTCTTTCCACTTGATGAATAATAGTTCAGGATCTTACATGAGTGGTCATGTCATTAGAAATTTATGAAACGTGTCTTTGGCAAGTTTCCTAAATTTCATATGAAGTGACGATGAGTTTAATATTCATTCATCATATAACGATTCTAAATCGGCTTTTTAATCGTCTCATTCATGGTAGTTAATCTTATCACGGCTGACAACTTTGCTTCCCTCTTTAATTCCATCTATTTCATGCTTTTGAGACCTCATCGTTGTTTTATCTCTGCAGTCGTTTGATTTTTATGTTCTAATGTTATACTTATGGGTGATGAGTGAGAAAGTCTTCATGCGGACTGGACAAATTATTTGTCTTACAACGACAGAACCAAGGGCGAGGATTGTGGCCACTTCAAATCGATTTAAGACCCCGCTCCTCCCCACTTCCATTGAAATAGTTTTCCTGAACGTTCAAAAGCGGTTCTTCTATTGTGGTTTATACTTGTTATTGTTCGTCTTTGCATGTATGTACTGCTTATATGTTGTTGTGTTTTGATAGCCGTTGGGCAATTTTGTGGGTCAGTAACTGTCCTTTTGGCTTTCCGCTTGTGATGTTTTCGTAAGGGTTTAGTTATTTAATGTTCGTGTCTCTTTCCCTTTGGTGTCTCTAATGGGAGGTGTGGGTAACTGTATCGATTCCTTACCATATCCTTCATTTCTATTTTATCCACGATGAAGCTCAAAAGGAATAATAGAGTTAGTTTATACTAATTTAGTTTAGTTCGATTGCAATTAAAGCTTCAAGCTTATTTGAATCGCTCTCGAACACTCTATCCGGATGTCATCACGCACGCGAGAGAGAGGCAGAGACTTTGAATTTTACACCTCTGCTACCCATTTACACCTGGGTGGAGTTGTGCAGTGTCTGTAGTTGATTATTTTTGCCCAAGGACACACCTCGCCTCAGGTGGCCGGATTCCAACCAACAACCTCACGACCACAAGGCAACCGCGGTAACCACTGAGTTATCGAGGTTGCGAAACGAAGAGTAGTCACGGTCGGCGGAATGACATAACGCACCTGTGTTATTACACGTTTGTTTATAATTCTTATGCCATTATATTATCAACTACTTCTAACATAGCACGCCAATATAAGCAACGGATAGAAACTGATTTATTCTGCATAAATCACAGAGAAGCCGGGCGTGACGCGAAAAGCCGTCGTTTTATGACGTCACTCCTATATTTTTTGACGTTAGATGGTATTACGTCATATCTTGGCATCGAAAAGGCTCGAGTCACAGTCAATGATTTTGACGGCATGTCTTCTAACGGACAATTTGAACGAAACAACATAATAATTGCGAAATTTCAGTGTGTTAGAATCGAAATAGATCAGACCAAGTATGTGATTTCTTGAGTTATAAACCACAGTTCGTCGGTCAGTTGTAAATAGACAAATCACTCTCGATACGCGCTCGGGATCTGATGCACTTTACAACTGACCTCCAAACTTTGATTTATTGCTACAAAAGTCACAGCTCTTGAATAACATAGACGTTATGTAATAAACTTTTGTTTCAGTACATGATCGTTTCCTTTATTTTTTGCTTTTGAATGACAAAAACATTTTACAGGTACCAATATTAAAAATTTATAATCTAAGTGACTAGAATCATTGGACAGATTTTCAACAGACTGACCTTGCTTGACCTTTGGTACTCGTTTAGAAATTTTGGACTTAAATCTCTTCTGCAACAAGGTCTATCGGAATCCGAATTTTATGGTGACTTAGTATACAGATTCGGAAAAATTCATAAGTGCTATGACTTCAGCAACCAATTTCATAAAATTATTCTTCAATATTAAAAGATTGGGTACAACATAAATATTATACGACAGACTGCATGCATGGTAATCACGATTGATAACTTTGCTTCCCTCTTTAATTGCCAGCCGATGGGGCAGGCCTTATATTCTATGATAGTTCCAGCGTAAAGGCTTACTGAGAATTAGAGAGTACCTAATTTAATGTAATATTGGTTGGTGCCTGGTGCTCTGTCCCTGGTCGGGCCGATCGGAGTCTAACTGTTGATCTTCTTTTGCTCCAGTATTTCAGTGGTTTCTTGCTGTCGACCTCACCGTTGTTTCATTTCTGTGGTTGTTTGATTTGTGTTTTCACGGAGATGTTGCACTGTTGAGTTATGAGGCATTCATGCGGACTGAACAAATGACAGTCGACGCTCGTTATCTAGAACCTCACGGGACCGTATTATAAAGTTCGAATTATCCGTAGTACGAGATAACCAAAGTGTAACGTCACATGTATATCTGAGCTCATTGTTTGCCATTCTTCATTCTTCTGGAGTTTAACGGATGTCAACACTGAATCATTCAGAGTCAGCACACGACAAAGCCTACTAGAAGGTCTTGCAACTGACAAAGTCTCGGATCAGCCTGTTTACATACAGTCTTTATTTTTCGCGTGAGCCAGTTTTGGGTTAACTGAGGAGCAATAAGCGAAGATTCAGCCCTAGCTAGTTGAATGCACTGGCTCTTCTGAGTCATCGCCTACCACACAGTTCTTCTGATAGTTTCTGTTGTGCTCTGGCTCATTTGTGGAATCATTGACACGAGACGGTGTCAAAAGATCAAAAGTTGAGCACCGCGTGTCAGTCTTAATTACACATTCGTGATTTTAGTAGTACCGGTAAAGGTATTGTTTGCGCTGATTGAAATTTTAAATGTACCAATTAATAACTTAATTACATCGTGAGCACTGACTTTCTTTAATTGAAAGACCGGCAGCATGTTTTTGTTTCATTCTTTACGTAAGGAATTCAGGTTCGAGATATGCAGTAGTAAAAACAGTGAAAAATTATTCAGGGACTGACAATGATGGGCGAAATAGCCGAAGTGTCGACTTAAAAGTAGTCCGACACATGCGAGGCTAAAATACAATAAATATATAGGAGAAATATGCCGGACTTAGAAATGGGTTCGATATAAGTGATAGGGTCGAGATATGCGAGGTCGAGATAACGAGAGTCAACTGTATTTGTCTAAATCACGACGGAAATAAGGGCGAGGATTGTGGCCACGTAAAATCGATTTAAGCCCCGCACTGGAACTCGTTTCACTAACCGTTCCAAGGAGGTTCTTCTGTCGCGGTTTATTTTTGTTATGGTTTGTTTTATGTGTGTGTTTATCGCTTATATTATTTTGTTTTGGATAGCCAATTGGCCATTTCGTGGGAAGTGACTGTCACTTTGGCTATTCGCTATTGATGTTTTTATTAGGGTCTAGTTGTTTCATGTTTATGCTTCTTTCCCTTTGGTGTCCCTGATGGGAGCTGTAAGTTAATTTTATCGATTCTTGATCATTGCCTTTTCTTCTTTTTTGCCGTTTGACTTTGCGCTATCGATGCAGATGTTGTTTTGTGTCTACGTCACGAAAACACGCAAATAGCATTCTGATCCCCCGAAAAGCCGCTTTTATAAAGTAAATCTTGGATTTATAGGGGTAAACCTTAATTTTCTGATCTCTGTTCTGAAATATACATTGTGGGTACCGGTTAGAACCTCCTCGATGGGGCGGTACTAGCGTGTACTCACAATCTATATCATAATTCTCATCTGAAAATTGTCGATTTTCGGCGGAAAAAAATACGATCTATTTATAAACGCGTATTTTTGTAAAGGTCGTCACCTCTAAGTCTTATTGTCTTTCGTCAATGCTCGTAAATATTCCTAAGGACATTTCCTTGTATTTTATATACCGATACTGGCATTATATGGAAAACATTTCTGTCGCAGTTTTGTTATAGTTCGTCTTCTTATGTGTGTATCGTTTATATTTTTTTGTTTGGGGTAGCAAATTGGAGATTTCGTTGGACAGTAACTGTCTTTTTGGCTTTCCGCTAGTGATGTTTCCATAAGGGTCTTATTATTTCGTGTTTGTGTTTTTTTCCCTATGGTTTCTCTGTTGGGAGGTGTGGGTTAACTGTAACGATTCCTGATCATCGCCTTCACTTCTATTTTCTTTCAAAAATTGGTGTCAGGTTTCAAAAACAAAAGTACAAAAAAATACCACGGCTTCACAAAAGTAAAGATAAACCTGGGATCATGTTTAGAACACAACTAATTGAACACGAGTATAGCATGATGTTAATCAAGTTTCAAACGTTCATTTCTTGAGCAGGGGGTGTTAGGACTTAACTGGTACGGTATATGGCCATGGTGTTGCTCTTGGTCATTTTTATCGGAAACATATGAAATCATTCGCGATTGCACAGAAATTAAAATGTTCTTAACGAGCCCACGTGCATCTGAGAAGGCGTTTTAGCATTTCAAATATGTTTCGAATAATAAACACTAACGGTCATGAAGAGAGCATGGTGCAGAGATATATTAAGCATTGAAAAACAATAATAAATCCATCGCCTGTTTTTTGACAGATGCAGTGTGAGGTTTTAAAATCTTTAACGCAAAACCTTTCGTTTTAAGTCTATAGCCCAAAATCACAAACATATATGGAGTTGAACTTGATAAACTTTGACTAATATATATCATTAAAAAAATTCTAAGTGTATGTGCTTGACCTCAAGGTCAACGAAGGTGAAGGTCAGCGATATGAGATAGCGATGAATATTTAATTCAGGACATATGCAAATATTCACATTACGATAACACACCCATGCGGCATGATGGTGTATTTTTTTCACAGATCCGGACTGGCTACTTTTCAGATGAAGATCCAAGATAATTTCCTTATTTTTACTTTAAACATAGGTTGTGGAGCAGCAAAAAGAAAAAAATAATATATAACCCCATAAACCCCAGTTTTCTCTATACAAAGTGGAGTTGCACTGATGAGTTAGGAGGCCTTCACCCGGACTGAACAAATTATTTGTCTAAATCGCGACGGAAGTAAGGGCGAGGATTGTGGCCACGTAAAATCGATTCAAGCCCCACATTGGAATTCGATTCCGCTGGCCGTTCCAAGGCGGTTCTTGTGTCGCGGTTTATTTTTGTTATGGTTTGTCTTTGGGTGTTTGAGTCGCTTATATTATTTTATTTTGGATAGCCTACTGGCCATTTTGTGGGAAAGTAACTGTCCTTTTGGCTTTCCGCTATTGATGTTTCCATTTGGTCTGTTGTTTCATGTTTGTGTTTCTTTCCCTTTGGCGTCTCTGATGGGAGCTGTGGGTTGATTTTATCAATTCCTGACCATTGCCCCCACTTCTATTTTAAGGGGGTGTTAATTTCATGGACTTGTTCACGTGATGATACCATTTAGAAACGAGGCCCATTAGACGGTAAGACAAGTTTATAATTAAAAAGAGAAACGATTAGGGATTGATACAGTCAGATCCCAAATTCTCCTCACAATATCACTAGGGAAAGAAGTCGAAAAATGGAGTGAGGACAGTAAACAATACGGACAACTGGTAAATCGAGTCAGCGGCTCTTTTCTAAACAGGTAGTGACTCAGAATATCGAAATCTAACTAAAAGGAGCAATATACATAATCGGGGAAAGAATCAGAATCACCAAAATGACAAACATAAAACTGGAACGACAAACGAAACTACAACCGAACGACCAAAAAGGGGAAATAATCAGAATCATCAACGTAACAACATATATGATATGGGGAAGAATCAGAACCACCAACATAAACAATGAAAGAACCACGGCAAAAGCACCGACTTGGAACGGTTCTATCAGTTTATAATTAAAAAGAGAAACGATTAGGAATTGATACAGTCAGATCCCAAATTCTCCTCACAATATCACTAGGGAAAGAAGTCAAAACATGGAGTGAGGACAGTAAACAATACGGACAACTGGTAAATCGAGTCAGCGGCTCTTTCCTAAACAGGTAGTGAGTAGAACTAAAACAAAGATCAGGAATTGATACAATTAACTTACTCCACCCATAAAAGACACCAAAGGGAAAGAAATACAAACATTAAGCGACCAGACCATAATGGAAACCTAAACAAAGGAAGGCCATAAGGACAGTTACTTTCCCACAAAATGGCCATATGGCCATCCAAAACCAAAAGACACAAGTGATACACACAGTAAGTAACAAACAACAACATAAATAAATCGCCACAGAAGAGCCGCCTTGGAACGGTCAGTGGAAGATTTCCACTGGGGGGCTTAAATCGATTTTACGTGACTCAGAATATCGAAACCTAACTAAAAGGAGCAATATACATAATGGGGGAAAGAATCAGAATTAACAACTTGACAAACATAAAACTGGAACGACAAACGTAACTACAACCGAACGACCAAAAAGGGGAGATAATCAGAATCATCAACGTAACAACATATATGATATGGGGAAGAATCAGAACCACCAACATAAACAATGAAAGAACCACGGCAAAAGCACCGACTTGGAATGGTTCGAACAGTTTATAATTAAAAAGAGAAACGATTAGGAATTGATACAGTCAGATCCCAAATTCTCCTCACAATATTACCAGGGAAAGAAGTCAAAACATGGAGTGAGGACAGTAAACAATACGGACAACTGGTAAATCGAGTCAGCGGCTCTTTCCTAAACAGGTTGTGACTCAGAATATCGAAACCTAACTAAAAGGAGCAATATACATAATGGGGGAAAGAATCAGAAGTAACAACTTGACAAACATAAAACTGGAACGACAAACGTAACTACAACCGAACGACCAAAAAGGGGAGATAATCAGAATCATCAACGTAACAACATATATGATATGGGGAAGAATCAGAACCACCAACATAAACAATGAAAGAACCACGGCAGAAGCACAGACTTGGAACGGTCAGTAAACATTTCTGGTGGGTTTAAGCTATCTTTTCGGGATTCCAACACTCGCCTTCACTTTCACTGTGGTTCAAATAGCGTAAATAGAAGTGAAGACAATGATCATGAATCCCCAATCAAAGACACCAAGGGAGAGAACCATGCACTTAAAATAACCTTACTATAACGGAAACGTAACAAGCGGAAAGCCAGAATGACAATAACTTTCCAACAAAATGGTTAATGCCTATCTAAAAAACATATTAGCAATACATACACGCAAAGACGACCCATCACATGAACAAATTAGAAGTGAAGGCAGTGATCAGGAATCGATACAATTAACCCACATCTCCCATCAGAGACACCAAAGGGAAAGAACCATGAACACGAAATACATGTAACTAGACCCTAATGGAAACGTCAAACGGACAGTTACTTTCCCACAAAATAGTCAATTGGCTATCCAAATTAAAAAATATATAAGGGATACCCACATAAACGAACTATGACAAAAAAAAACCGACAGGCGACAGAAGAACCGCCATGAAACGGTCAGTTAATAGTATTTCACTGCGGTGGGAGTGGTGCTTAAATCATTTAACGCGGCAGCAATCCTCGCCATTGCTCCGTCGCTGTTTAGACAAAAACTTTGTTTAGTCTGCATGAGGGCTTCCTAATTCATATGTGCAACACTTCCGAGAACACAGACATCAGAGATGAAACAACGGTGCGGACTCAACAGCATGAAATAACTGAAATGCTGGAGCAAAGAAAACCAACCCTTAGACTCCTATTGGCCCGACGAGTGACAACGCATCAGGTATCAACCAAAATTACATAGAATTAAATTTAAAGTAAAATAGAAGTGATGGCAATGATCATAAATCGATACAATTAACCCACAGTTCCCATCAAAGACACTAAGGGAAAGAAACACAAACATGAAACAACTATACCCTAATGGAAACACCACTAGCGGAAAGCCAAAAGTACAGTTAATTTCCCAGGAAATGACCAATTGGCTATCTAAAGCAAAATAATATAAGCGATACACACACTCAAAAACAAACCTTAACAAAAATAAAACACGTCAGAAGACCCGCCTTGGAACGCTAAGTGAAACGAATTCAACTGGTGGGGGCTGGTGCGGCTAAAATCGATTTTACGTGGCCACAATCCTCGCTCTTATTTCCGTCACGATTTAGACAAATACTTTGTTCAGTCCGCATGAAGGCCTCCTAAATCATCCGTGCACCGTCCTCGTGAACACAAAAATCAAACAACCACAAACAACCACAGAGATGAAACAACGGTGAGGACTCGACCGCAGACAAATAATCCGCTCAGTCCGCATGAAGGCCTCCTAACTCTTGAACGCAAAATCTTTGTGAACACAAAAATCAAACAACCACAGAGATGACACAACGGTGAGGACTCGATATCAAGAAACCACTGGCGGAAAGCCAAAAGCCAAAAGGACAGTTGACTTTTTGCTCTGTAGATTTAAAGACTAACACGAAGAAAAATGTGAAAATGATAAAACAGGAAACATCGCATTCTCAAACGCAGCCTCAGTCTTCATCTCATTAAAACAAAATGCGTTGCAAAAGACTGCATTATTTTATTGTCTGTGAATATCGTTTTAAAGATTGAAAATAATGAAGAAATAAGACAACAAATGTCCTTCCGTTAGACCACAAATGCGATGAAACTCCGCAGAAAGGGAGGAAATATCTGTCATAAGTCGAACATAAGATGAGTTTCGTACTGACGTCATTTCGTTTCCGAACATTTTGCTGTTGTTTGCAGTCTGAAACGTTCATCGATTTTACTTGGCAGAAAAACTGTCTGTCGAAGCGAGAGGTCAGTATGTTGACAAATGATAAAACCGTTAGACACTTTCATTCCTTAGCTCATTTATTCCAAACGTGTGTATTTTTTCTGAGAAATCTTCAATTGTATTATGGTTGAAGGAATTTAATTAAACGAAGCAAACTATATCATTTGCAGTTACACATGGTAACTCTGTTAACGACACAACTACTATAAATAGCAAAGTACAATTTTTCGTTAAAGAAGAAGTAAAACAAAGAGCAGGAATCGATACAATTAACTTACTCCACCCATCAAAGACACCAAAGGGAAAGAAATACACACATTAAGCGAGCAGACCATAATGGAAACCTAAACAAAGGAAGGCCATAAGGACAGTTACTTTCCCACGAAATGGCCATATGGCCATCCAAAATTAAAAGACACAAGTGATACACACAGTAAGTAACAAACAACAACATAAATAAATCGCCACAGAAGAACCGCCTTGGAAAGGTCAGTGGAAAGATTTCAACTGGGGGGCTTAAATCGATTTTACGTGGCCACAATCCTCGCCCTTATTTCCGTCGCGATTTAGACAAATAATTTGTTCAGTCCGCATGAAGGCCTCCTAACTCATCAGTGCAACATCTCCGTGAACACAAAAAATCAAAGAACCACAGAGGTGAGACAACGGTGAGGACTCGACAGCAAGAAACCACTGAAATGCTGGAGCAAAAGAAAACCAACAGTTAGACTCCGATGGGCCCGACCAGAGACAGCATTTAACAGACTTTAAATTTATAGACTCTTTAAATAAAACAACTTTCTAAATCCTGATAGATTGTTGGTACTCGTTAAAACGCCTCAATGTGGCGGTTGTAACGAGCACCCAAAACCTATGTTTGCAGTAAAAATAAGAAAATCACGGATTATAAGAAAGTTACGGATTTTCATAAAAAGTGTCCGGTTTAGAGATTTGATAAAAATGCAAGATGTCGCACGGGTGTGTTATCGTAGTCGTATAAAATAGCCATCGAAAGAAATGGCAAGTCCCCCGACCAAAAGCCTATACAGCCTTTAGAAGAGTGTTCACAAATAGATAGTGCACCAGAATTAAAAATACACTAGTAAGCCCGCAGTATATTTTGTATATAAAATGTTTATTACTAATGATATTGAGGATCGCTTCTCAACATGAAGATACAAAATTTCCAATGTACAATGTATGGGTATACTGAGTTGTGGTTCTCGCACATGAAATGCCTTTTCAAACTTGTATAGAACTGTGGCAAGTACCAGCAATATATCACAGAGGAATTGGAGTTATGTCCATCACACGATTATACTGTCAGGGGAGATAACTAAAATACCAGGGCACTCGAAATTGTGGTTCATGCATATGTCACGGCTGATTAATTTCATGTACATCTGTACCAAGTACCATCAATATATCTGAAAGGGTATTAGAGATATGGTGATCGCAAGCTGGCCATAGTTGTTACATTGGAAGGGGAGATAACTCAAATACCAAATACCACAGCACGAAGAGCTGTGATTCTTGCGCATGACATGCCTTCTATACCTTGTATACAAGTGTCCAAATTCCTTCAATATATCCCAAAGGGTATTGGAGTTATGGACATCACAAAATTATATTCTTAGGGGAGAATATTAAAAAAAAACCTAACACACAGAGTTGTAATTATTGCGCATGACACACCTGCTTAATGCACATCTGAACCAAGTACTATCAATATGCCTCAAACGGTATATATACAAGGTGGTCATACTGTTATATTAAAAGGGGAGATAACTCAAATATCATAGCTTCCAGAATTGTTGTTCTTAGGTATGGCACGCCATCTCAACCCTATATACAGTTGTGCCAAGTACCATCCATATATCTCAAAGAGTGTTGGAGTTATGGCCACCACAAGGTTATATTATCAGGGAGATAATTTAAAAAAAAAACAGTGCACTCACCGTCATGGTTCTTGCACATGACACGCCTGCTTAATCCTATGTACAACTGTACCAAGTACCATCAATATATCTCATAGAGTATTGGAGAAATGGCCATTACAAGGTAGCCTCTCTATTTTATTGGAAGGATACCATGGCAACCAGATTTGTGGTTCTTGCGCACGACACACCGCCTCAGCCTTGTTAACAATTGTGCCAGGTACCTTCAATATGTCTCAAAGGGTGTTAGAGTTATGGACATCATAAGGTATTTATTTATCCCTGATTGTGTCTCCACTATCGTTGTAAAGACTCAAAGCCGTTTCCATTGCTGAGAGAATTAATCTTAATCTCGGAAAAAAAGTACTAACAAATAAACCCCTATATACAGCGTGATAGCCTTATATGCACAATATGGGAACCTTTTTAGGGGGATGCCTCTGTAGCGCAGTAGGTAGGGACATCGGCCACTGCAGTGCTAGGCCACATCGCCGCATCTGTGCGTGGGCTCGTGTTGCAGTCAAAGCAAATATTTACTTATCCCTGATTGCGTCTCCTCTATGGTTGTAAAGATGAAGAGTCGCTTACATTGCTGAGAGATTTAATCTCGGAAAAAGTAGCATCATAAGGTAGCCATTCTATTTCATTGTAACGAGAGATAACTCAAACATTATGGCACCCAGAGTTGTGGTTCTTTTGCATGACACACCGTCTCAGCCTTGTGAACAATCGTGCCAAGTACCGTCAATGAATCTCTAATGGCATTGGAGTTATTGCCATCACATGGTTGCGTCTACGGACGGACGGACGTCAGGCTGACGGTCGAGGGATAAAATTTATAAACCATAAAAGAAGAACCGCCTTGAAACGGTCAGTAAAATGTTTTATTAGGGGCGGGGGGGGGGGGCTTAAATAGATTTTAAATGGCCACGATCCTCGCCCTTGGTTCTGTTATGGTTTAGGCAAATAATTTGTTCAGTCCACATGGAGGATTTCTAACTCATTACGAAAACACGCCTATACAAATACAGTGTTACCTTAATCGCCGAAAAAAGGAAAAATTTTAAATGAAAAATTGTGATATTTTTCTTATTTCTGCTCAAAATATAGATTGTGGGCACTCATTAGAACCGCCTCATCGAGGCGGTTCTAACGAGTACCCACAATCTATCTTTTAGAGCAGAAATAAGAAAAATAAGGTATACCCCTGGAAACCACAGTTTTACTGTATAAAAATGGGGTTGGAGGGGGTCAAAATTATATAGGCATGTTTTCTTGATGTCATCAGTGACCTTCGTCCAGGTGAGCTAGCAGTTATTATACATATGCTATCCTCCTAGGCAGATAAACGATACAAATACCGTCTGACCGAGAAAACTAGTTACCTTATCTGTACTATACACCGCTAACCCACTATTCTGTGCTGTACATGATACTGAATATGCCCAAGCATTTGAACATGTGAGTTTGAATTAAAGGAGCGATTTGTGTTACCAATAAGCTTAATAAAATGACACGAATAGCTGTTCTAGGTGCAGGAATTGTTGGATTATCAACTGCTGTCAGAATCCAGCAGTGTATGCCTGACGTGAACATTATTATAATCGCTGATAAGTTTATTTCAGAAACTACAAGTTATGGTGCTGGAGGAATATTTTTACCAACGCACAAAGCCTATCCAGGAACACCTAAGGATCGAATGAGGTAGTTCTTTATAAAGCATTGGAATATTCAGAAATTACTGTATTATCTATGAACCGCGCCGCATAACATTGAGTGTTTAATGTTAGTAATGCCACAGACCAGACTGTACGTCTGTATTGTCACACGCGAACCAGGGATCCATGACTGCTTGACCTCCACACTGATGGTAGATTATTAACTCCAAATTTCTTAAGCAGGGTCATCGGTATCATAAACTTCACAAAGCCTTCTCAAAGTTTTATGGACGTTATTTCGATTTAGTTTCAAACTTCAATGTTGAATTTAATTTCTTCTGTGACAAAGCTTGTCCGAACCTGAATTGTATGATTACTTAGTATATAAAATCAAAATATATATTCTTTGCAATGAGATCAGTACCCAATTTCGTAAAATCATTCGACTATGTAAAAAGATTGGGTTAAACATGAATGTTATACGACAGACTGCATGTATGATAGTTCACCCATTCACGGCTGATAACTTTGCTTCCTACTTTAATTGCACGCCGGTGGGTCTGGTCACTGACCCTATGACGGCTCCAATTTCTCGATACTGGTGAACTTTTCCAAAGAATGGCTCCTAGCGAACATCTGTCCACTTTTCAAAAAAGGAGACATGGCTCTTGCTCGTAATTATCGCCCGGTGTCACTGACATGTGTTCTATGTAAATTGCTTGAACACATAGTCTGCTCAAACATCATGGCCCACTTGGTTGAACATAAACTTTTGTCAGACAGACAGCATGCATTTCGGAAAAGGCATAGTTGCGAAACTCAGTTGAGTACGGTTATTAATGATTGGGCAAAAATCCTGGACAAAAGGGGACAGTGGACACATTTATCCTGGACTTCGAGAAGGCTTTTGACAGCCCTCCTCATGAACTACTTAAATCAAAATTATTTGGCTATGGAATTGGAGGGAAGTCTCTTAAATGGATAGATTCCTTCCTTTGCTACAGAAAACAGCGTGTTGTTGTTAATGGTGAATCTTCAGTATTGGCTCCAGTTTTATCTAGGGTCCACCAGGGGACTGTTCTTGGTCCGCTGCTATTCTCCCTGTACATCAATGCTATTTCCACTGACATTGACTCAGAAATAAGGCTGTTCGCAGACGACTGTGTTTGCTGTCGGGAAATCAGAGATACTGTGGACTCAATGAAACTTCAGAAGGATATAGATAGATTAGGATGTTGGGCACGAAAATGGGGCATGAGATTTCAACCCGCTAAATGCAATATTATGCAGATAACTAGGAAGAGAATAAATAAATTTGAGGTTTCTTACACCTAAGAGGGAACGGTCCTCCAAAATGTGAATTCCATTAAATACCTTGGTGTGACAATCACTCACGATTTGAGATGGAATACACACATTAGCAACATGTGTACAAAGGCGAATAGAACACTTGGTTTCCTGAGGCGAAATCTTCATCAGTGTCCTCAGGATGTGAAAGAGACAGCATATAGAGGACTTGTTCGCCTAATCTTGGAATATGGTAGTTGCATCTGGGACCCAAGTGGAGTGGTCCTTAATGAAGAAATTGAAAAAGTTCAGAATAGAGCTGCTAGATTTGTAACAAGCAATTACTGCTTTGAAACTGGGAGCATGACTGGAATTGTAGGAAAATTAAGACGGGAGCCTCTCAAGAAAAGGAGAAGAGACAGTAGACTCATACTCTTATACAAATGTCTAAAGGGTGCTGACAACATCCCAACGGATGACCTTGTTCCCCCAGCTAGACGTTCTAGAAAGCACCATTCAATGACGTTTCAGACCCTTACTGCAAGAAGTGACATTTATAAAGAATCGTTCTTCCCCCGAACCATTAGCGATTGGAATGCCCTTCTCGATTCGATTATTTCGACGGCTGAAGGTGCTGAGGATTGTGTAGCTAAGTTTACTTCTTTGGTTAGAGCTAGGGACAAACTTCCCATATCACAGGTCCTTGTGTATGAATGTCATTTGACGTGTCACCAGTAACAATTCTGATTCTGATTCTGATCCCAGCCTAAAGACTGACTTATTAAACATGTTTGTAATGTCTGTTGGTGCCTGATCCTTTGTCGCTGGTCGGGCCCTCCAGAGCCTAATTGTTGGCTTTTTTGGCTCCAGCAGGTATTTCATGCTGTCGAGTCCTCATCTTTGTTTTATCTCTGAATTCGTTTGATTTTTATGTTCTCTGCGACGTAACATTGATGAGCTGACACTCCTTCAATCGGACCTAAATTATTTTGTCTAAACTGCGACAGACCAAAGAACCATAATTGTTAGCCACGTAAAATCGATTTAACCTCTCCCAAATAAAAACAGGTTCTTCTGTCGTGGTTTATATTGTTATAGTTTGTCTTTCCTTGTGTGTATTGCTAACATTTAATTTTGGATAGCCGTTTGGCCATTTTGTTGGAAAAACTGTCCTTTTGGCCTTCCGCCTGTGACGTTGTCATTATACAGTAGAACTTCGATGGCTCGAACACCGATGGCTCGTTTACCATGGTTGTGTCGAACTCATTATTGAGCCCCTAGCGAAATCCTCCACATAAGAAATAGTGGGGGATAATTAAGGAGATTTTAGTCTTTTATCTTACAAATGTATGCTGTGTGTACTCATTAGAATCGCCTCAACGAGACGATTCAGATCTAATGAGTACACACAGCATACATATTTATTATGGAACACCGAAAAAATGTCCAAAAGTATCTCGCTATGCCTCCTGACAGTAACCTCGGTGGCTCGAAATACCCCTGTCTCGAACAGTTTGTCGAGGTCCCAAAGATGTTCGAGCCATTGAAGTTCAACTGTAGCAATGTTAATTAATGTTCGCGTCCCTTTCCTTTTGATGTATTGGATGGTAGATGAGAGATAATTATGTCGATTCTTGATCATTGCCTTCACTTCTGTATTGCCCTAGGGTAACGCTTCGGTTATATAACATTACGCAAACACGCCTATACAAATACCCTGCCACATTTATCGCCGAAAAAAATGAAGAGTTTATGATGAAAAATTGTGATATTTTTCTTATTTCTGCTCCAAATATAGATTGTGGGTACTCGTTAGAACCGCCTCATCGCGGCTGTCCTAACGAGTACCCACACTTTATATTTTAGAGCAGAAATAAGAAAAATAAGGTTTACCCCCGGAAATCCCAGTTGTACTATATAAAAGTGGGGTTCAAGGGGTCAAAATTATATAAGCTTGTTTTCGTGATGCAGTATGTATTACGTTCGGTTGGGTTTTAAAAGCATTGGTATAATGTTATAATGACAGTTTTTTGACAAACTACTACCGGTCGTTGCTTTGACAAAATGATGGTATAATATTAAGCGCAAACGTTCTGAGCAGCCGTAAGTTTTGTCCTCGTATTATGTAGACATGATATCAGAGGTATAAGGTTTAATTCAACTTCAATTAGTCAGGATAACTCGGACTAACAATTCCTTAAAAATATGGATTGTCAGTATTCAAAAGGTCGTCCAAATAGCTAGATGTTGAGTCTAATGCTACAATTACATCAATTAGATATCATCATCAGAAAGAGGCATAATAAATTTTCTTGCATAGCAACATATAAACAACTAGTGCGCTCATTCGATGACGCTTTCTTGAGTTATGGACCTTAGAAAAAATATGTATGACACACTGTCAGCAAAATAGCTCACAACCATTTAAGCTAGAGCCTTGGAATTTAATGAACAGATTGGTATTGATGAATAGGTGACCTGATTAACCTCTGAATAAATTATTCTGTACAATACTTCATGAGATTTGACCCTTTGTAAAGTTGGACATTTTTACATTGCATGGTTTTGAAATTTCATATATGGATTCTTTATGAAAGCAAAACTGACAAATATTTTGTCTCATCAGGATTATTCCCCTTTCCTGGGTTATGGCCCTCTGACAAAAAATGGATGCAATATTTTCAGCAAATATCGCAAAAACCATTGAAACTAACATAAAAAAGCCTGATGACTAGATTGTTATTGATGAGTAGATGACCTGATTAACGTTCCAATAAATTCTAAAAAATATTTAAATGAGTGATGGCCCTTTTTACCTTGGGTTATTTTTACATTGCATGCTTTTTATACATAGCATAACGTTTGAACCGTGCATGTTAGATTATTTAGATGTCATGTATGAATTCCTTATGACAAAAATAGCAAAAAATATGGATGAACTCTTGTCAGCAAATATATCACCAAAAACCATTTAAGGCAGAGCCTTGGTGAATAGATACTTCATGAGTTATGACCCTTCATAACTTTTGGCATTTTTACATTGCATGCTTTTTTATACATAGTATAACTTTTGAACCGTGCATGCTAGGAATTTGAAACTTCATACACATGGATTCCTTATGAAAAGATAGCTGACACATATTTTTTTCTGATTAGGAGTATGCCTCTTTCATGAGTCTTGGTCGTTTGAAAAAATATGGATGAACTCTTGTCAGCAAAAAAAATAACCAAAACCATTAACGGCACAGCCTTGGTGAATAGATTGGTAGTGATAAGTAGATCACCTGAATCACTTTAGAATAAATTTTGAAATAAAAGACCCTTCACTTCTATTATGCCCCTTTATAACTTTATAACTTTATGAACATTGCATATATTTATGCACAGCATAACTTTAGAACCGTGCTTTCTATGGTTTTGAAATTTCATATATGGATTTCTTATGAAACACATTACGAAAACAGGCCTATATAATTTTGGCCCCCTTGAATCCCACTTTTATATAGCAAAACTGGGGTTTGCAGGGTAAACCTTACTTTTCTTATTTCTGCTCTTAAATATAGATTGTCGGTACTCGTTAGAACCGCCTCGATGAGGCGGTTCTAACCAGTACCAACAATCTAAATTTTGAGCAGAAATAAGAAAAATATCGTATTTTTCGTCGTAAAATCTTCATTTTTTCGGCGATAAAGGTGGCAATGTATTTGTATAGGTGTGTTTTCGTAATGATAAGTGATAGGTATTGCTGTTGTTGTTTTTCTCATCGGGATGCTCTAAGTGGTGGTTTTCTTGTGCTCTCGGGTCGGATTGTTGTTGCGTTCTCAACCCTGATTCATGAAAGTATTAATCTATACATGAACGTTGTACTATGTAACGTCAAACCTTCGTTATCCGGCCCCTGTTTTTTCCGATTTCCTTCCAATCCGGCCAAAAATATTAATCTGTTGAATTCATGCATATATAGAGGATATTTATCTTTTTGAGGTGGATACCAAAAATATTTCATCGAGTGTGTTGAAAGCATCATAATTTTCACGAGTGCGAAGCACGAGTGAAAATTCGGATGTTTTCAACACACGAGATGAAATAC
Source organism: Lucinisca nassula (assembly GCA_963580285.1). Classification (NCBI taxonomy): domain Eukaryota; kingdom Metazoa; phylum Mollusca; class Bivalvia; order Lucinida; family Lucinidae; genus Lucinisca; species Lucinisca nassula. Next base: position 148,128,880 of record OY757017.1, read on the forward strand.
TTTGGTATCCGCCGAAAAAAAGTTAATGTTCTTTTTATTTTATAATTTATTGGGACACTTACGGTAATTGATCGACCCGATACGGTGACGTCACGATTTTGATCTGGCTACATGACGTCATAACTGTCAGTTTCAAAGCCTAAACAAATCGCCATTTTGGATTCTGCATTTTTAGTTCAAAGAATGCATTTCAAGGTATGTTACAGAATGCGTTGTGCTTATTTGAAGTCCATTTTATTCTTGAAGGCTCTGAGTGACATGCACCCAACCACTGTATAATCGATTCCGTGTAGCGGCCGTCGCGACCGGTTTTTCAAAAAAGAAAAAAAAAACATGCTGATTTGAGCACAGATTTCCTGACACAAACGCCATTCACTGAACTGGTACGCCTTGTAGACCATTTGTAACAAAGACAGCTAAGCCTAAATCTGTGAGGGAGCAATTAAATTGTGCCCGAGATGTGTGTCGGCAAAAGAGACATGTTCAAAATCACAGCGCTGCTGTTGTCAGGTATTGCACCTGTTCATTCAATTTTAATGTCACCCGTAACCCTTCAAAATATGTTCTAATGGCATGAGGACTTATTATTCTTGGTAAATAGAAAAAAAAATAACTTTTTTTCGATCAGAACGTAAAAAAAAAAGTTCCGGCATTCTACAGTGAAATGATATAAATGGTATCAGTCACATGTGAAATGATACGATATCATTTCACTTAGGGGATAACTGTATTGAAAATTGTCAATACAGTTGACGCGTCGCCGTAAAACGAAATTTCCGACCGTAAAACCACCGATTTACCTCCCCAAATGACAATTTTCAATACAGTTATCCCCATTCTAATGCACTTATTCGGTTGTTTTGTTAAAAATTGTACTATTTTGCACAAAGTGGCAGGCGTAGTGAGCTGCGTAAAACCAAATGTCAGCCAATGAAAAACGACGTTACGTGGTGACGTCAGGTTTCCGGCAGTATATCGTGGAATATACTGTCACAAATGTTTGACGTTATCCAACCAGACGTCGCGTTACATACGTAAGTGCATTAGAATTGTTATTGATATCATTTTTATTTGTTTCCGATATGCATTGATTTCACTGCTAAGTATAAAATAAACCACACTATTATATTTTGACTCACTGTGGAGATAGGAAGCCTCCATAAGGATCGATTTGTTATTGTTATTATGTTTGATACTGTACTTGAACTGAGGGCGAGGGTTAAAATTTCTTAAACTTTGGAGTTGAAGCCCTCAGTAGTTGTACTACTGACCTTCCAAAGGCGTTCGTTCTTTTGCAGTGTCAATTGGCTTGGTGCCGTTGATTCATGTTTCGTCTGTTGTCGTGTTAGCCTTCATGTCACTTACTTTCTTTAGCTGATTGAGATGGCTGCGCTTTTTGATTGCGTCCTTTCCTGAGAGGCCTTTTCTTACAAGATTTTATGCCCCTCTTCTGAGTTACAGCCATTTGAAAAAGAGATACATGACTAAACTCGGAGTGAAAACAATGATCAGGAATCGATACAATAAACCAACAGCTCCCAGTAGTGACATCAAAGGGAAAGAAACACAAAGATGAAATAACTAGACCCTAATGGTAATATCAATAGCGGAAAGCCAAACGGACAGTTAGTTTTCCCACAAAATGGCCAACTGGCTATCCAAAACAAAATAATATAAGCGAAACACACACTCAAAGACAAACCATAAAAAACAGGGACAGAAGCACCGCCTTGGAACGACCAGTAAAACGAATTCCACAGGTGTGTGTGTGTGGGGGGGGGGGGTGAACTTACATCGATTTTACGCAGCTGCAATCCTCGCCCTTACTTCCGTCGCGATTTAGACAAATAATTTGTTCAGTCCGCATGAAGGCCTCCTAACTCATCAGTGCACCATATACGAGAACACAAAAATCAAACAACCACAGAGATGATGAAACAACGGTGAAGACTCGAACTTAAATGCTGGAGCAAAATAAAACCTACCGTTAGACTCCGATGGGCCCGACCAGAGACAGACAACATTGTATTATCACTTTAGAAAGAAAAACAAGATGCGGAAGGAAAGACACATTCATTAAACTTGTTCATTTTAAAATGCCAACAATTGGCATTTTAAATTTATGAGCATGACGAACATCATTCTTTGCTGATTTAGAAATTGTTTGATTTGTTTGTATTTTAATAGTTGCGACCACTACAAATTTCATGCACAGCTGAGTTGAGCATGAACTTTTTTCCATATTCATCAATTTTAAAATGCCAACATTTGTCGGCAATTCAACATTAATGAGCACGGTAAACCTCGGGTCTGAGGTTGGACCTCCGTGATCTGACTGATGTTTATCTTCTACTCTGACGCCAGCCCGTTGTTGAGTCTTCAACCCTGATCCATGATTCTTTTTAAGTCATACATATATATGCGCTCAACTTTGTTTTTGGCTAAGATTTCTCCAAATTGATCAAGGTTTTCTTTTCATATTTTGCAGCAATCTGCATCGGAAGGAAGGACATTGGCTTGACTATTCGTAAAGCCCTAATTTGACGCCCCCTGTAACTTTTCTGCCGACTAAAGGCAGTCGTTTGCACGCATTTTAGGTCGTGCCTTGGCTGTTTTTAATGTTCGTTGCTTTTCCTGGGATACCCTTCTCTTTCTATTTCATATATTTATGAGTTTAGGATATTTAGATATGTATTTAATTTGAAACGCTAAAACTGGGAAACAGCTGTAATGTACTTCTGTTTTTCTCGTTCTATAACTACCAGAGTGTTTGACTATTACAGGAAATGGATTGAGGCATCATTTGAATACTACAGAGATTTAGTCACAGGCTCACAAGCCGGAGAAGCAGGCGGAATCATTGAAACAGGTATCGTTCTGACAAAAGAGCCTGCTAAGGTAACTCATTATGCATAAGTAAGACTAACAAGTAGTTTAGGTCCAAAATCATTACTCCATTGACAAATGGCAAATAATTGATCATACCAACAGACATTGACTCCAGAAGAGTGTAATCAGGCCAACAGGCATTGACTCCAGAAGAATGTAAACATATATGACACGTTTTGACGTAATGGTGTCAATATATAACTGTAAAAGCGTTTAATATCATCTTTTATTAGATAGTCTGCAGTGAAATCAATGCATATCTGGAACAAATAAAACTATTATTTTCACACTGTAAAATATATTTTCACACTGTGAAAAATAACATGACCTTGTTATTTTCACAGCAGCAGCCCGAACTCCTTTTTCTTGCCAAAATTCGTATGTTATCGATAAAATAATTCTGTAATATACTTTGAAAAACACTCTTTAAACTGTAAAAATGCTATATTTAAAATGGCGATCTGTTTATATTGTGAAACAGACAGTTGTGGCGTCATAGTCAAGTCAAAATCGTGACGTACGATACAATTGATCAATTACCGTATATATCCTTATAAATTATAAAATAAAAAGAAAATTTACTTTTTTTTCGGCGGATACCGAAAGTATTTCATCTCGTGTGTTGAAAACATCCAAATTTTGAATGTTTTCAACACACGAGATACCAAAAGTATTTCATCTCGTGTGTTGAAAACATCCAAATTTTGGATGTTTTCAAAACACGAGATGAAAAACTTTTGGCATCTACCTCAAAAAAGTAAATATTCTCTATATATAATCTTATATCGTGAAATGGTCTGACGATGACCGTAACAGCAGATAGCTTGGTTTGGTCTGTTTTTGGTGTAACTCACCAATCAGCTATGACTACTAAGGCCATGCCGAGGCGCTCATTTTACCTTACTAAACTTTTCCTAGATAAGCTACTATATAAAAATATAATGAAGGCAATTATCAGGAATCGATTAGGTTCAATTAACTGAAATAAAAAGAAAATATCGCATGCCACGTTAAATGAAGACGAGAATCTCAAGTAACCGAAAGATTGAAAAAGTTAATAACAATACGACACATACTAAAGCAAAACAACACCTTGGCAAGTCCTGGGGCCAGTTTCATCAACAAACTTCGTACGAGTAATCTTAAAATGTTCGAACGCACTTTGTAAAGAACTGCGTACGTCAGTTTCATCAAAACATCGCAAAGTGTTCGTACGAGCTAAATTTGCGTTTCACTAAAATGTGTCTTAATTTTGAATATGCGTTTAAACAGTGCCACTAATAGTCACATGCGTGATCACATGCCGTCTTGAATAGCCGTGTAAAGTATATAACACGTCTTAAAATTATTGTTCCATTGGACCTAGATGTATATTCTGTGCAAACAATGTTGAAACAATGTTGATTCTATGTTGTTTCAAACTTGTGTTTGCATTTCATTATGTTAAGATACAAATATTAGTTACCTACACCCCTTCCCACTTTACCACTGACGAGTTGGTGTTTTGTGGACGTCGTGGCGTCAGACTACCGTTGATTTAACGTTGTTATGAACCTATAACAAGCACCGTGTATTGTCGAGTTTATAATATTAATTGAGGAAAAGAGGTAACCTGTGAGACTTCGCTGAACATTGTATTACCTTTTCTCGCTCAATATACAGGAGCATGAATATAAGATTCAATTTATCGTATGAACTTGAAAAGTAGAAGTAAAACAAAGATCAGGAATTGATACAATTAACTTACTCCACCCATAAAAGACACCAAAGGGAAAGAAATACAAACATTAAGCGACCAGACCATAATGGAAACCTAAACAAAGGAAGGCCATAAGGACAGTTACTTTCCCACAAAATGGCCATATGGCCATCCAAAATTAAAAGACACAAGTGATACACACAGTAAGTAACAAACAACAACATAAATAAATCGCTACAGAAGAGCCGCCTTGGAACGGTCAGTGGAAGATTTCCACTGGGGGGCTTAAATCGATTTTACGTGGCCACAATCCTCGCCCTTACTTCCGTCGCGATTTAGACAAATAATTTGTTCAGTCCGCATGAAGGCCTCCTAACTCACCAGCGCAACATCTCCTTGAACACAGAAATCAAAGAACCACAGAGGTGAGACAACGGTGAGGACTCGACAGCAAGAAACCACTCAGTTTATTCATGATTTAAACACATGACGTTGTTTAATAAGGATGCCGCTTAAAACGTTACGTGACGTAGCCTCTGTAAGTGTTCCGTATTTAACGTATGTCAATTTTCAGCTCCGGTTTGTTGTTGGCAATGTTCTGGAGCAAATAATTATTCATGGATAGTTCGTCTGTCAGGCTGTCCAGAGTATTTTGTTTTCAATGAAAAATAAATTCAATTCATTTGCAACAAAGATCCTACAGCATATTACAAAGAACCTGACTGGCTTGAAACAAAGTTCTATAGCTACATACAGTAGGGCATCAGAGTGGCCAGCGTAGGTAGATTTAAAAACAAAATTCTCGTGCGTCAATTCGATGGGACTACTTCCGATTTTGATGCTCCCATTCGACTAACTATTTTCACATCAAATTACTGGAATATCGTTTATTTTTTAGCTTTGACAAAGATAAAAGCGATGTATATATAAATATTGCTGTATTCAATATAAAGACTAAAATCTGAATTAGCATTTTGGTGTGGGCAGACCAAGGGTTTGCAAATGGCGAATTTTCAACCATGTCGGTACCATCGGGGAAAACAAAAATAAACTGTTAATATTCCTCGCGATTATTCTCACCTATATCATCAATTCCGGTATATATTAATCTGTCCATCTTGAAATTTGTGCCAAAATCGGCGAGGGAGCATTTTTGTGCCATTTTTTCTACCCACTTCCGGTCGAAACGTGTGTACAAAACCATTCTTTCTTTCCAAAATGGCAGGTTTGGCTAAAAGTTTTAAGTGAAACTCACAGAATTCCCCTGTATTTGATAACAACGAATGAAAAGCGAGTTGAATACCAGTTTTGTGGTACCATACTCATCTTCTTCACTGAACAATCCACCTTTCAACCATGATTGTTTATAATTTACATCAATAATTTTGTCAATACACTGAATGTAAACGATATTCACGTAATTTAATGTGAAAATAGTTAGTCGAATGGGAGCATCAAAATCGGAAGTAGTCCCATCGAATCGACGCACGAGAATTTTGTTTTTAAATCTACCTACGCTGGCCACTTTGATGCCCTAACGAACATGTATACACAATAATACAATAGCCTGCAAAATTATACACTTACATAGACGAAATTACTGTACGCAAGACTATGATGCACCCTCCCTCCATACGAGCGTACGCACATGCAAGTGCGTCCTTCTGTATGTGGTGTACGTACGTGATCCTGTAACCTCATGTTTAGGCATCGTATCAGGCACATTACGAAAACACACCTATACAAATACATTGTAAACGTATCCCCCCGAAAAAGAAAGACATTTTTTGGACGAAAAATTGTGATATATAATGAATTTGGTTCATATTTGGTACGATAAAAGTATACCCGTACCCATGCCCATGACCTCAAGGTCAAGGTCTCGAACTCATAATTTTCAGCATCACCGCGCCCATGCCCATGACCTCAAGATCAAGGTCACGGACTCAGAATTGTTTATGTCAACGTTTTTAATAAGAGCTCACGTTTCCCAACCCATATAATGGATTTAGTTCGTATTTGGTATGGTGAAAGATACAGGTCGTTTCTCCGGCTACTCCGTTAAGTTTTCGCCACCATCTGATTAATAATCGGCTCGAAATAAAAGAAATAATCTTGAAAGGGCCGTAAAATCAAAACTCAAGTTTTTGTATGGATTTGGTTCATATTTGGTATGATGATACACACTTTTACCAAGATTTAAACGACATTACCCCACCAACGCCGCTGCCCTCAAGGACAGTTTTCCAGTCCAGCAATGGTGTCTTTTTGCAGCATGGATGGTCCATGTGCGGGGTTGGGGAGGGGGTGGGCATCTGTGTCGTATTGACAATTCTAGTTTTATGACTTGTGTCGATTTGAGGTACACAGGGTCTTCATTTTAACCAAAATCTAATCGTAGATTGTAGGTAATTGATAAAACTACCTGAACGCATCGGTTCTTTTGTTTGTATTTATTGAGGTTTTAAGTCCCCGTCAACCGTTGATACATGTATTTAGGTCATTTTGGATTTTGTAGGGCTTTTACCCTACCTTGAGAGGAAATGACATTTAAAACCCTACCGACCAAAGAAACCGCTAGGGTTTAAGAGGCGGTCGCACTCGCACCACTTTTCTTGGGTAGGCTTTTAAAAATATTCTGAAAATATCTGAGTGAGCTAGTCTGACCCAGAAAACATGTACACTCCATATTTTCAGTTATGTGGTGTCTTCTTTGCTTGATTTTATTGAACATATTTAACATTCTAAGCAGTTAACCAGCAATCAAGTTTGGTCGGTTTCAGCTCTGCGCGGAAGCACTTTTTCTCCAAGCCCCGATGGGCGAAAGCGAGCGTCGATTCTAGGTTACACCATGAAATATAGACTGTGGGTACTCGTAAGCACAACCTCAACGAGGCGCTTTTAACGAGTACCCTCAATCTCCATTTCAAAAACTAAGAAACCCCCACCCAAACCCTAACTATAGATTATAAAAAGGGTCATTTTCGAGGGGTCTTCATTGCATGGGCTTGTTTATAAGTAATGGGCGTGATCTGCGAAGGTAAGCGAAATGACATGCTATGTATCGTACAACGTTACTCAAGAGGTAAGCGAAGGTTTCTTTAACCTATGCCGACATGATTAAAGTTTAAGACGAAACTTTCAATGTGCGATGTCTAAATTTTCATCTCAGAAATACGACAAAATGTGCGAACATCGCAGATCTCGAGCATTTGATGAGACAGGATTTTGTCGTAAGAACTTCGTACGATCTTTCTAAGACGAAAATATGTCGCAAATGCTTTGATCAAACTGGCCTCTGGTAATTAACTCTGAAATTAGAAATACATGTTCAGGAAAAGCCATACTCAAAGATTACAGCCCTTCAATGGAATCAAGGGCCTGTGTATCTAGCAATGAGAAAAAAACAGCAGCAACAAAAAACAAAGCAAAACAAAAACATCTTAAATAGAGAAAATTTTGATTTTCCAGGGTATATTCGTATTTTTAACAAAAAGATTTTCTCATTACAAAGTACTTATAAGTGCAAGTAGATAACTGAATATTCTATTTGTGAGATCTCAATTGTCAGTGCATGACAGCCTAAGAAGAAGAAACAGCCTAACTGCCATTATAGAAAATAAGTGTAGTGAATCATTATTCGTATGTGTTGGCCACGTTTGCTTATGTTAGCTCGGTGCGGGACGCATATAAGTCCTAGGGTAGGCGTCTCGTGCCTGATGCCTTCAGTTGACCTGTCTCATGAGCTACGTCGGTCGGTGTGTGCTCAGAGGGGGTATGCTGTGTTTGCCGGGTCTTTCCCGAGGGTGTCATCAGCTCAGTATCAGCTCCTTTGTGCTGAGGTTGATACTGCGATGTTGACGTCAGTACTCAAGTACTGATTTAAATATCAATATTATATCTTTAAATTTTGCAGTATAAAATTCTAATTTTTCTCAAAACTACGACTGACTTGCCAGGTGAGACATGTATCTTAGCGGATTTGGTTGCCACTTTTTGTTATATTTTAAATTTTACAAGTCTCGCTACTTTGGACATCTCTTTCCTGAAGCTCGGGACTTCCGTGGAGTGTGGGTCATGTTTGCTGATGTTGGCTCGGTGGGCGACGCCTATAAGTCCTAGGGTAGGCGTCTCTTGCCTGATGCCTCCAGTTGACCTGTCTCATGAGCTACGTCGATCGGTGGGTGCTCGGAGGGGGGTTTGCTGTGTTTGCCGGGTCTTGTCCCGTGAGACACGTGGTTGCCACTTTTTGTTATATTTTAAATTTTGCAAGTCTCGCTACTTTGGACATCTCTTTCATGAAGCTCGAGACTTCCGTGGAGTGTTGGCCATGTTTGCAGATGTTGGTTCGGTGGGGGACGCCTATAAGTCCTAGGGTAGGCGTCTCTTGCCTGATGCCTCCAGTTGACCTGTCTCATGAGCTACGTCGGTCGGTGTGTGCTCGGAGGGGGATTTGCTGTGTTTCTAACCGTTTGAGGTAGAGCCTTCATATTTGGCATGTAGGTTCATTGTGACTAGGGCTTCCCACTCATGCAAAAATCTTTGAACTGTGACCTTGATCTGGTCCATTGATCTACGACAAAGAAAAAATGACCCTGCCAGGGGACATGTTCGTGTTTCACAAACACATCTTGTTCTAATGAAAATTTGTGAAATTTTTCTTGTTTAGACCCCAAATATAGGTTTTGGATGCTTGTTAGAGCCGTCTCATTGAGGCGGTTCTAACGAGTACCCACAACATATGTCTTGGAGCAGAAATGATGAAAAATAATGTTTTCCCCGGAAACGCCAGTTTTCTCTATATAAAATGGGGTTTAGAGAGGTGTTCATTTCGCGGACTTGTTAACATGATGTATCGACTGAAGTCTGACATAATAATACCAAAATACGAATACAACGTTATAGGCAAGTAATTGCGCAGGCTTGAACATATTTAACGTCACTACAGCTGATGTCTTGGAATGTGTGACGGCCGTAAAATGTCTCCCTGCCCTACATAATAGTGAAGTTTATATTTTCTTGTCCATTGGGATCATTGATTCCATAATGGAATTTGAAAAATATTTGAGGATCACTGATGAGGCTAATTTGCCGAAACTAGCTAGTCTGGACTAGAAAACATGCACATGCCATATTTTTTAGTTCTGTGGTGTATTTCTTGCTTCCAAAGGACAACCCTTTTATAGAAAATATTTAACGCCACTACAGCTGGTGTCTGGAAATGTGTGGCGGTCGCAAAATATCTCCCGGCCCAACATCATAGTGTTGTTTATACTTTCTTGTCCTTTGGGATCATTGATTCCATTTTGGAATTGGATCACTGATGAGGCCTAATTGGTCGAAACTAGCTAGTCTGGCCCAGAAGCATCACGTGAACAAGTCCGTGAACTGAAGACCCCCTAAACCCCTCTTTATATAGAGAAAACTGGGGTTTACGTGGGTAAACATTATTTTTCTTAACTCTGTTCCAAGACATAGGTTGTGGGTACTCGTTAGAACCGCCTCAGTGAGGCGGTTCTAACGAGCACCCCCAACTTATGTTTGGAGCTTTTATCAGAAAAATATGAAGGATTTTCATCAGAAAAGTAGCCATTTAAGAGATGTGAAAAATGCACTACGTCACACGGGTGTGTTATCGTAATGAACATGCACACGCCATTTTTTTTAGTTCGGTGATGTATTCATTCCTTCAGAAGGATAACCCTTTTATATAACATATTTGATGCTGTTTTGCTGATGCTCATTACTAATTGAGCCCCGCCAAGCGAATTTGTGTCTTCGAGCATTCCGTCATGACACCTTTTAACTCCGCATGCCCAGCCATTCAGAGGGGCCAGGGATATGGCTTTCTGTCTGAAGGTTCCTCTTGATTCACTGCTTGTATGAGCGAGCAGCGAAGGTTCTGGCGAGACTGCGCGGATGCGCAGGCTCGCCTGAACCTTCTCTGCTCGCATAGGCGATAAGTACCAAAATCGCTTGGCGGGGCCCAATTGATAATTTCTGTCTTTTCAAGCTCATAAGCTAATCAGAAAAAGAAACGAAAATGCCAACCTTATATAAATATTTAATTGTTTCAGGATATTTTGTATAAAGATTTTGTATTAAGCTACCGCCAATTAACAGATACAGAGCTGAACAAGTTGAACCAGGACCCTGTTTACAGGTTACCTTTATTACATTTTACCTTATCCTGCTGAAAAAAAATACGTTAAGTCACACCCATTTCTGCATATCCGCCAATCAGAGTACTTGATATAATATACTCAGTCAAAAAAGTTCCTATACGTAAAATCGCTTCTGTTACTATGGCTTCTACAGATAAAAACTACACAAAGTTAATTATGTTTTGGTAAGAAGACTCATTTTTCCGTGCAAAAGCCCCATTCGTTTTTGTTTTCGTAAACACATCATCGTAGAATATTGCTTAAAACACTCAAGGGGCCACTGTGTCATTTTCACAGAGAAAATCATTAAACCATGCAATGATTTAACATCACAAAATTTCCCTGTATCCAAAATTTCTAAAATTTGATACATGTTACATTTCTTTAGATACCATTTGCGACTATTCACAAAAGATTTGGAACTTTAATTGCATCAACTACGAGTAACAGGGTATCACATATTGACCTCCAATTCTTAGAAGATGTCTGCAAATGCTGCTTTCAACGGGAACTCCATAGAAAATCGCAAACGCTAGTGCTACATGCTACGTTAATTTTCTGTACTTTTAGTATCACGATGAACAGCAATGGTGGAAACAAAGCGTTTATTTTGGAAAAAAAAAATGGCAAAACTTGATTGACAGGAATAAGAATTACAGCAGTTCGAAAAATGCTGTACTTTTAATTGCAAGAGAGATAATTTGAGAAGTTCACAAATTTAAACCTCGCTTATAATGCGAGATCACGAGATGTTGCAAAAGTATAGTGTTATCCGATGTTTAGAGGAAATTGTCTTCCATCTTAGACAAAAAGAGATTTCTGCGCATGCGCAATGACCATTTTCTACCAAAATCTTCATAGGCACATATTGCAAGACAACTCTGGAGCAGAAAGGTATGGGCAATTGAAAGTTTGAGCAAATTCTAGCTAAACGTCCGATTTACATGTCTACAGCCAAATTTAGCCAGATATCTAGTGAGTTTCACTCGGAAGTTGGTATAGTTACTTTTTTGACTTAGTATATATCCATTCAATCCACAAACCGCATGACAAATAGTGTAGATCTTGATCAGATGGCTTCTTAAGAAACAATCTGATCAGGATATACTCTGTTTGCTAATAAGGCATGAGTTGCCATGCTCAGTGAGATCAGGGTTAACCTTTGAGATGGTTATCATTACGATAACACACCCGTGCGACATAGTGCATTTTTCACATCTCTAAAATGGCTACTTTTCTGATCAGAATCAGTGATATTTTTTTATTAATGCTCAAATCATAGGTTATGGGTGCTCGTTAGAACCGCATAATTGAGGCGGTTCTAACGAGTACCCATAACCCATGTTTTGGAGCGGAAATAAGAAAATTAATCTATACCCCCATAAACCCAAGTTTTCACTATATACATGTAAAGTGAGATTTAGGGGTCTTCATTTCACGGACTTGTTTACGTGATGATGGTCCGCAACGGGATCCGGAACATGTACTTACAGATATCACGGTCACGACTGGGAACACGGTCACGACTGGGAATTTTTCAAGGCATGCTTATCCTTATAGTCAATTCAAAGGGGTTGATTCACTAAGTGCCATAATTGGCCCAACATTTTTCTGATTTTTCAAGTGCATAAATGAAATATGTATGGTGTGTATATTTGCAAACGAAGTATTAAACTTTATAACTTTGCATTTTGAAATCCATTTCTTTGTTTAGTAAAGGCAGGAAAGGTTCCTGAAAACACCATCGGTAACGCAAATCGTCCATTTTGCGAGTTTTTTGGTTTTTGAAATATAAAATTGAATACCAGCACAGGCCTCGACAACCATAAAATTACAAAATATTGTCCCTAAACTGGCTTTTGTTAAGTCATAAAAATCTGATGATTGTCGACAGCTGTGCTGGTGAATAAATCTTAAAAAATATGATTTGGTGTAGACGCGATCTTGCATGCAACGCAGTGGAAGTCATGTCCAAAAACATCATAGAAACGGTTTTATCTGCGAAAGCTGGACCTTGAATTTTCATTTGACTGACATCAAACTGTGATAAAAGTAGGTAAGGTCAGTTTTGCCACTTCTCAAACACTAGAGCAAAAGTTTTCCGGACAATAAAACGGCCCGGTCAAAATCTACTATGACACCGTTGCCATGTCTGCTACGTAAACAATGAAGTTGCCTCGATATTTAATCCCGGTATTTACCAGAATTTTGACCAGACTACAAACACGTAATCGTTTCAATGTTTAATTTGATCTCCAAGCAAAATATAGTAACATCTACGGCTTTTTTTATTTTAAAAATCATGATCAGGACATATATTTTGATAATAGCTATAATGAAACGCCCTTTTCATGAAAATGACGTAATGGCGCAATTAGCAACATCGTTAACTGCCACGCCGGCGACCCAGCTTCGAATCCCGTGTGAATCGTTAATTTTTTTTTTTTTTTTTATTTTATTATATTTTTTTTTTTACTTATTGCTTTCTAATTCTTATCAATCAGCAACATATGTTTACATTACCAACTGACACACGTCATTTTCCCTTCCTTTTTGCCAACGGATTCAGTGACAGTGTTGGCTTAACATCAGCTTTTATTTCAGGTTTGACGTCCTCACCAAAACTATTTAGTTAAATTTTAGAGACGTTGCTTCCAATTTTGAGGGCTTTTTACCGAAAGAAATGACGTCACAAGCCCTAAGGCCAATAGAAACCACTAAGCTTTAAAGTACGGTCCAGTTCGCATCATGCCTGAGACAAAATATAGCTCGGATACAGATTCCCAGGCTAGCAGTGTAGTGGAATCCCTAGCAGCCACTCACCGTTTTTTTTTTTTTTTTTTTTTTTTTTAAGTTTGGTTTTACGGCCCTTTCAATATTATTTCACTCATATCGAGCCGTTCGTTAAACAGAGGTGGGCGAAAACCGGAGTACCCGGAGAAAAACCAACTGACATTCCGTTGCAGAACTTGGCGTCTCACATATGACCCGAGCGAGACCGAACCACAGCGGTGATAGACCTAATGATCAAGAGTCAGCGCTCTTAACCACTAGGCCACGGAGGCTCATATACTTACCGTTGAATCCATGTTTGAACAACGTTGAAAACGTTTCAATATAGGAACACACGTGTGTGTTTTTTTTTTCACACACGATGCAGCTAAATACGTTTAAACATTAGGCAGCTAAGCCGAGTGTTCCGATATCTTCCGAGGGACTCGGCAAATGTAATTGCAATGAAATACCCATGGATGATTGTTATTTTTTTTTCGTGCGTAGCTTTCGATTCCAATGGCGATGGTGATGAAAATGCCCAAAAGCTCCATAGAAATTTCATATAAAATGTTCCAATGCGACCGGCAAACCAACATGGCGGCTGGTTCAGAATCTTGTCTACAATGACGCCTGTTAAGCAATTTCATCATAACATTCTAAAATGCTGTGTTCAGGGTGATAACGTTACGTCGCTCAACGTAACATAAACAAAGAAATGCCCATCTTGTGATATCAAAAGTTCGAAATCCATGTTTTCAGACAGCATGTGAGTTTTTATGATTTGAACATGGGATTTGCTGTTCGCCTCAGGAAACCAAGCGTTCTATTTGCCTTAGTACACATGTTGCTAATGCGTTTATTCTATCTCAAATCGCGTGTGATTGTCACACCAAGGTATTACCGTAATTCTCGAGGACTGTTTCCTCTAAAGTGTAAGAAGCCTCAATTTTATTGGTTCTCTTCCTAGTTATCTGCATAATACTGCATTTAACAGACAGAAATCTCATGCCTAATTTTTGTGCCCAGCATCATTATCTATATTATTCGGACGTTTCAGTGCGTTCTCTGTAACTCTAATTTCCCAGTAGCAAACACAGGCAACTGCGAACCGTCTTACTTCTGAGTTAATGACAGTGGAATATTATTGATGTATACAGGGAGAATAACAGTGGACCAAGAACAGACCCTTGTGAGATCCCAGACAACTACTGGAGCCCACTCTGAAGATTAACTATGATGATTAACAACAATGCGCTGTTTTCTATAGCAAAGAAAGGAATCTATCCATTTGAGAGCCTTCTTCCCAATTCCATAACCAAATAATTTGGAGTTCATTGGTGTCGAAAGCCTTCTCGAAGTCCAAAATAAATATGTCTGCTGCAGTTTATTTTTGTTATGGTTTGTCTTTGGGTATTTGTGTTGCTTATTTTATTCTATCGTTTTATAAATTTCATATGAAATGACCACTTGGGTAAGATCTTCTTTTTTTGCACATTTATAAATGTGTTATGGTTTTTACTTGGTTGTTCATTACACGGAATCATAAATGCCATGTAATGCTCCTGAACATTAGTGGTGCTGTTAAAATGTAAACAAATAGTTGATGTGTATGAGGGGCGTTTGGAAAATATTAGTTGTGGATGCACCTTATAAATATACGAGTTACCTGGTCAAAACTAGCTAGTGGAGTCCCTCAAAGTATTCTTCCTTAACCTGCACGCACTTTTTCAGTGTTGACACATTCAGACGTCCTTTTTGGTTAAACTGTTTGTACACTGGAACAACCTACTGCCCTGGGCATGACAGCTTTCAAAAGGACATCCTCGCTGACATTCATTATAAGTTATTTTGATTCTTGATCATACCCCCCCCCCCACCATTATAAGTTATTTTGATTCTTGACCTCTCACCGAGAGCGATATTGCCCGAGCCATAAGGCAAATATAGCTTTCAGGCGGAGAATATGAACCCATGCGGAGAATATGAACCCATGTTCACTACCAAGAATCAAAATAACGATTAACGAATTTGTTATACTGCAAAGTTTTTTCATGATATTTTGTACATCGTTAGAGAAGTAGATGTTTATATGCGACGTCATCACACCACTATGTTGATCACGGCGCTCAGTAGGAACATGTTTAGGTCATGTTAAAAAGAAAGTTTTATTACAGAAAAAAATGAAAAAAGTACCGAATGAATGAAAAACAATCAAAAGTTCCTGTTTTATTGTGGTTTATAAAAATTAATTTGCTTATATTTATCAACTGCGGTAAATCCATGAAGGCGGACATCGCAATTCAGCAAAGGCAAGTGCGAGAGGCTATATATTTTTGCTGACGGGGTATATGGAAAATAATTGCCCTGGCGCTGTCCAATCAAAAGCCTGGAAACTCATTTGCAGTATTACAAGTTTTTATATATGGGCTGAGCAAGAAATCACAGGGAGAAAGGTCTGGTAATGTTTTAATGTTCAACTCTTCCAACGGTTGATTTGTGTGCAGGGCCGTTGGCATGAAGAATATGAAGACCATGCACCCCTGCACGTGGGCGCTTTGCAACAAAGTGATTCACCATAGCAGAAATATTTTTTCTTTATAAAATAATCCTGTGACACTCTTGTTCTCAGGTACTGGTACTCAGGCCACAACTCCATCGCAGTCAAAAAATAGAGCGCACATAACATGTCTCGAAGTCATTTCTCCGCATGATTTGAGGTCTTTCACTGTTTCATCTACCCAAACTACTATTAATACTCCAAATGGCCCTGTTCACTTACTGTTGCCATGGCAACAGATCTTATATATATATCTATGGTATGCAATTAATGAACACAATGTATTTGTTTGACTCAGTTTTATTGACCATCTTATTATGTACAACTTGTAACACTATATAGACTTCTGTTATCATTGAACTATATCTGTAGCTTTGCTTATATTATAGTTGCTATGGTAATGATGGTTTTCTGAGATTCCACCCGGTAATGAATGTATTAGTTAAACATAAGTGTATAACTGAATTGTCTTTAATTCACAAACTTGTGAACTGATACAAAGTATTCATTTTTAGGTGTATGTTCAAAATTGCCAGTATCATAGGTCACTTAAATACTATGTGGGTGGGGTAAATAAGCATGTCGTTTGGCTCTGAAAATTAAAAATTGGATTACATGTTCTTTCTATATGACTCGGGCATTGATAGGAGTCAAACTGAAGTTATTAAATTGGTTTTCAAATGTATACCAAGTCCTAGTTTCACATATAGCCAAAAAACAATGTATGTTATATATTCAAAAGGGATTATAGATATTTCGACACTTACAACCTTTGCGTCAAAATTTTTACGTCACTCAGACCCCAATATAGTAAAACAATTTTATTTTACTATACATCATGCTTGAAATGTTATGTAGCCAAAGTTTCAAGTATTTCTGAAGTTGGGCCATTCTATATAATTAACAAAACAACACAAGTCAAGCGAGTTTATGAATGCATGCGATTGTGTTTATAGCTGTGACTTTAAATGCTATCATTGTAAAATACATATACTTTCTAATATTTACTTAACCGTGTCCTGCAAACATGGACAGACAATGACACAAAATGTACATGTTTTAATGTACTGATTGATGTATAAGTTATTAAAAGGATTAAGCTTTCTATTATGTTACCTTTTTTATTCTTGAACTTATTATCAATATTTACGTTTAAACATATTTATTCATGGATAGAGCCATTATTTGCAACACATACGTCGCTTGCTTTTATTTCGTGTATTCAGATTACGTTCAGCTTCTGTTTCTCCCTTTCTGTTGTAGATATGCCTACCAAGTCACCACATGTGTTATATACCAAGGAAAGTATTTGCCATGGCTAACAAAGAGGTATGTTTAACATATCTCGTACCAAATATTGAGATAAGTCGTTCGCAAGTTCGTTTTTGTTCTAATCAATTAAATACAGTGCTATGTACCATGAAAGATATGCAGCAATTGATGTTCTAAATATGTGAGTCCGTGCATTGGTCTTACCGGAGTCGAACTGTTGGTTTTCTTTAGCTGCAGTTATTTCATGCTGTCGAGCCCTAAACGCTATTTCATCTCTGTATCCATTTGATATTCTATTCTCGGAGATGCACTGATGGGTTTGAAACACGGAATAATCAAATTATTTGTGTAATATGTTCTATAAAAGGGTTATCCTTTGGAAGCAAGGAACACACCACAGAACTGGAAAATATGAAGTGTGCATGTTTTCAAGGCCAGGCTAGCTAGTTTCGGCCAATTAGGCCTCATCCGTGACCCTCAAGTATTTTTAAACTTCCACAATGGCTTCAATGATCCCAATGGACAAGAAAATAAAAACAACACTGTGATGTAGGACAGGGAGACTTTTTACGGCAATCACACATTCCCAGACATCAGCTGTAGTGACGTAAAATATGTTCTATAAAAGGGTTATTCTTTGGAAGTAGTCGGCCTCAGTGGCTCAGTCGGATGCGTGTCTGACTGGTGATCAGGAGGACGCGGGTTCGACTCCCGCCGGGGTCGGCAACATTCTTACGTGGAGATTGATCATGAAATCTTTTCTACGGTCATTCTCTCCCTTCCGCTGATTCAAGAAGGGCAGTTGTCAGTTTCTGGCGAAAGAATGTGCACTGTACTGGTTAACCGCTTACGTATAAGCCTGCCCAGGAAAGTGTTGATAGGTAAACTGACCGGCTCAAAAATGACCTAAATAGTGTTGACTGGGCCGTAAAACTCCAATACAATACAATACAAATCTTTGGAAGCAAGGAATACACAACGGAACTGGAACATATGAAGTGTGCATTTTTTCTGGGCCAGACTAGCTAGTTTCGCCCAATTAGGCCTGTAAGGCTCAGCAGAGCCAACAGCGAGGATTGTGGCCACGTTAAATCGATTTAAGCCCTAGTGAGAGACTATCAGTTCCTGTCGTGATATATATTATATTTTATCATTGTTTGTCTTTGCATGTGTGTGCTGCTAATATCATTTTTATTTTGATCAGCCCTTTAACGTTTTACTTGAAAAATAGTTTTTTTTTTGTTTTGTTTTCTACTTGTAATGTTAGGATGCCCATGCTTTACCTTTATATGCATTACGGAAACACGCCTAAACATATACATTGTAAATTTTACAGCCCCCCCCCCCGCCCCCCCCCCCCAAAAAAAAAAAAAATGCAAATTTTAAGAAGAATCATTGCAATATTTTTCTTATTTCTGCTCAAATATAGATTGTGGATACACGTTAGAACCACCTAAGGTGTACCTACAATCTATATTTAAGCCGAAATAAGAACAATATCGCCATTTTTCATCTAGATTTTTTTCAGCGGTAAAAAATACAATTTATTTGAATAGACGTGTTTCTGTAATGTTCCGAAAATTATGCCATTCACAATTTTATGCAATGGTACCGGAATCCTCTGCAAAATCGACAGTGTAGGACTGAAAAGTCTAAGAATGTGTTTTTTTTTAAATCGCCAGACTACTTATCTTTCGCGGAGACCGAATACAAAACTATTTTGCAGGCTATGTTCTCATTGCCTGTAAGGAAAGTAGGAGTGGAGGCAATGATCAGGAATCAACACTAATGGAAACATCAATAGCGGAAAGCCAAAAGGCCACAAAATGGCCAATAGGCTATCCAAAATAAAATAAAATAAGCGACACAAACACCCAAAGTCAAATAAAACCGCGACAGAAGAACCACATTGGAACGGTCAGCGGAAACGAATTCCACCGGGGGGCTTAAATTCCACCGGATTGGGTACAACATAAATGTTATACGACAGACTGCATGCATGGTAGTTAACCCAATCACGGTTGACAATTTTGCTTCCCTCTTTAACTGCACGCCGGTGGGTCAGGCAGGCCTCAGATTCTATGACGATTCCAACGTAAAGGCTTATTGAGAATTAGAGAGATCTAATTCAAGGTAATATTGGTTGGTGCCTAATGCTCTGTCTCTGGTCGGACCCATCGGATTCTAACTGTTGGTGGCCACAATCCTCGCCCTTGCTTCCGTCGCGATTAAGACAAATAATTGTTCAGTCCGCATGAAAACCTCCTAACTCATCAGTGCAACATCTCCGTGAACAGAAAAATCAAACAACCACAGAGATGAAACAACGGTGAGGACCCGACAGCAAGAAACCACTGAAATGCTGGAACAAAAGAAAAACAACAGTTAAGACTCCGATGGGCCCAACTAGAGCTCATGTTGTGTTGCTTGACAGGTTAGGAGGATTAAATGTCCCGCAAAAGGTTCATTTATAATACAACATCCACATTTGAACACAATAGACTCTACCCGCGGGAGAAAATTGTGTGATGCAATGATAAGATACTGGCACAATTCTGTGGCGTAGAATAAGACCAAGAGTAAGGACTGTAACCACGTAAGCCCAGGAAAAATGCTTTACTGATCATTCCAATGCGGTTCTTCTGTTGTGTTTATTACTGTTATAGTTCGTATTTGTATGTTGGAATTATTGCTTATATATTTCTAGTTTCGATAGACGTTTGACCATTATGTGGGATAGTGACTACCCATTTGGCTTGTCGTTTGTGACATTTTTATTATAGTGTTGTTGTTTTATGTTTGCGTTTCTTTCCCTTTGGCGTCTCGGATGGATATTGTGGGGCAATTATTTCATCATTCTGATCATTGCCTTCGTTTCTATTTCCAGGATGTCTTTGTTTATCGTACGTAATGATAATGACGAATAAAACGTTGTACATATACAGGGTTTTTGTTGTTGTTTTTTTCTTAACTTAACTCATGAAAGTATTTGAAGATGATCACTGGACTTTTTATGTAGATTATGTTTTATATGCTTGTATCTATGATTGGTGGAAAAAAGAAAAAAAAATGAAATTTCGAATCAAGATTCATTTGCATTAAATTTTATTTTATTTGCTTTTAAGTTTTTCATAAAACGTTACTGCTAGTGTCTACATTTTCAGTTTTTATTATGCACCTGATGAATTTAAGGAGTCGCTTATCAACAGAAAGAATGGTTTGTCAAATTTGTCCTTTTTGCTTTTAACTTGTAGTGTTTCATTACGTTGCTTTACGCAAGAGTTGCACATAATTGCTATCATATTTGTACAAGCCTATATTTGCTGTCATATTTGTATAGGTTGATACAAAATATACATCTACAAGCAGTCGAACACGACGGGCCACTGTCCATCCTGTAAGCTCCGCCTGGTGAGCTAAAAAATCTTGCGTCGCCGTTAGCAACAATTATTATTGATAACCACACCAACATGTCAAGCATGTAAATTATTTTCTGTATCGTTTTACTTTTTGTAAGCGCTTAGACAGGACGGTTTCAATAATCTGGTCGCGTCCACGAGTACCAGACAAGGATGGAAACGCACACTGTCTAGTAGTATCACTAAGTGCCAAACTGACAATTCGAATTTTGCCAAATACAGTTAATTGTTAAAAACATATTTCTGGGGTATAACTATACATATTAGGTTTTGTAAAAGCTATACTTGGGATATTTAGATTACAGTTTTATTATCTACTTCAACAAAACTATTATTCATGTCATCATCAATGCCTTTCTTCGAAAACATTTATTGCCCCTTTTTATGTTAACTTACTTGTTTGAAAGCGTTACGTTTCAACGTTTTCCTGTTGTTTTCTTGCAATATACAACAACCCAAACACGATGAGATTTTCAATTGGCTTTTCCTACCAAGAGCGTTAATCTAACTTTGTTAATACTATCGCGCTTTATTTCATATATTGCACGACCCGCAGAAAAAGCGACCGACTGAAGTCGGTTGATTTTCTAAGAGTGCCCTAAAATCACCGTGTCATTCTATCATTCTGTCAGTCTGTCTGTCCGTCCGTAACCCGTTTGTGAAAATTATAAAGCCCTAAAGGACTGGAAACTTAGCATTTTAAGACTAGTGAATAAACGCATTTCTTTCTATTCTCAAAATACTAACTTATTACCTCCTAAGCCCAAGACGTCTTTACGTCATCTTAAACTAGGTATTCAAGAATTTCATAAGAAGTTTGTTTTGGCCCCTGCAGACAAGGCCGCTAACAACGTCGTCGTTGTGTGACGGCTCCACTATGTTAACACGCTTAAGCAGGAGCTTGGTGGTACTAAGGCCTATGAACTTCAGCCTTTGGCTGAAGAGAGAGCTATAGTAGATAAACATGTTTGTCTTTCAGCCACTAAGTTTGCTGTGTGTGTTAACGAAGGCCAAGACAAGCTTCCTACGCTATACTGGTTACCAAAACTTCATAAAAAACCTTACAAAGCACGGTTTATTGCAAATTCTAGTTCTTGCACTACCACTGAACTTTCTAAATTATTAACTTCCTGTCTTACTGCTATTAAAACGCATGTAATTAAATACTGTGATAAAGTCTTTGAAAGATCAGGAAGAAATCTGTTTTGGTCTATAAAAAATTCGAATGGGGTTTTAAATAAATTGAAATCTAGACAGTTTCGTGCTTCTAGTCTGTCTACTTACGATTTTTCCACTCTTTACACTACACTTCCTCATAATCTTATAAAAGAAAAGCTTAATGATTTAATTGAATGGGCTTTTCACAGAGAAGATTCTCTCTATCTTGCATGTAATGTCAGAAATGCATTTTTCACTTCTAAAGAGCATAAGAATTATACACTTTGGTCATGCCCTCACCTTTTTACTTGACAATATTTATATTAGATTCGGTACTAAGTTATTTAGACAAATTGTGGGTATTCCGATGGGTACTAATTGCGCACCTCTTGTGGCTGATCTGTTCTTGTATTGTTATGAAAGAGACTTCATTTTGTCGCTTTCCATTGATAACCAATCTGAAATTATTGAAGCTTTTAGCTCTACTTCTAGATATTTAGATGATTTATTAAATATTGATAATACCTATTTTGATGGTTTGATCAGTCAGATTTACCCCCTAGAACTTCAGTTAAATAAAGCAAATTCTTCTGATACCGAGGCCCCGTTTTTGGATTTACATCTATCTATTGTAGATGGATTTGTTTCGTGCAAAATTTATGATAAACGCGATGACTTTGATTTTGAGATTGTAAATTTTCCTTTTTTGGATGGTGATGTTCCTCGTGCGCCATCCTATGGCGTTTATATTTCGCAATTAATTCGATTTGCTAGAGTGTGTAGTCATGTAACTGACTTCAACACTCGTAATAAATTATTAACGGCTAAACTTCTTAATCAGGGTTATCGGTACCATAAACTACGCAAAGCCTTTTCAAAATTTTATAGACGCCATTCTGATTTAATTTCAAAATTCAATATTGGACTTAAATCTCTTCTGCAACAAGGTCTATCGGAACCCGAATTTTATGGTGACTTAGTATATAAATTCAGAAAAATATATAACCGCAATGACTTCAGCACCCAATTTCGTAAAATCATTCTTCGATATAAAAAGATTGGGTACAACATGGATATTATACGACAGACTGCATGCATGGTGGTTAACCCAAACACGGTTGGCAACTTTGCTTCCCTCTTTAATTGCACGCCGGTGGGTCAGGCCTCAGATTCTATGACGGCTCCAACGTAAAGGCTTATTGAGAATTAGAGAGATCTAATTCTTGGTAATGTTGGTTGGTGCCTGATGCTCTCTCTCTGGTCGGGTCCATCGGAGTCTAACTGTTGGTTTTCTTTTGCTCCAGCATTTCAGTGGTTTCTTGCTGTCGAGTCCTCACCGGTGTCTCACCTCTGTGGTTCTTTGATTTTTTGTGTTCACGGAGATGTTGCACTGATGAGTTAGGATGCCTTCATGCGGACTGAACAAATTATTTGTCTAAATCGCGACGGAAGTAAGGGCGAGGATTGTGGCCACGTAAAATCGATTTAAGCCCCCCAGTGGAAATCTTCCACTGACCGTTCCAAGGCGGCTCTTCTGTGGCGATTTATTTATGTTGTTGTTTGTTACTTACTGTGTGTATCACTTGTGTCTTTTAATTTTGGATGGCCATATGGCCATTTTGTGGGAAAGTAACTGTCCATATGGCCTTCCTTTGTTTAGGTTTCCATTATGGTCTGGTCGCTTAATGTTTGTATTTCTTTCCCTTTGGTGTCTTTTATGGATGGAGTAAGTTAATTGTATCAATTCCTGATCTTTGTTTTACTTCTACTTTGGTGATAGTGACTTAACCGGAAACCGTTGGGCCGATTGAAGTCAAATTTCATATGGAGCCTCTATGGGATGGGGGAAACCAAAATTTGCTCATTGGGTCCAGGTCACATGACATAAATTGCCGCCAAGCCATATATGGTCTGTCTGTCTGTCCGTCCGTAACCCGTTTGTGAAAATTGGTGATAGTGACTTAACCGCTAGGCATATTTAAACAATTTTTGGCATACTGATAGATATCAATGAGATCTAACCAATGAACTTGCGAAATATTACATTCCATTTAGTATAGTCTCGCCGAGGCGAAAAATGTGAAAATTTTCGAACTGCTTCTCCTCGGAAACCGTTGTCCCGATTGAAGTCAAATTTCATATGGAGCCTCTATTAGATGGGGGAAATCAAAATTTGCTCATGGGGTCCAGGTCACGTGACCAAAATGGCCGCCAAGCCGTATATGGTAAAAACCCTTCAAAAATAGTCTTCTCCAGAACCACTGGGCAGATTTCCACGAAACTTGATAAATAGCATCTGGGACGTAGGCCCATCATAAATTGCTAAAATGGTGACCCTGAGTTGACCTTTACCTTCTTTGTGCCTAGGTCAAACTTTGACACATATGCTTTTGTATTGGAAAAGTGAGAATGTATTTTATCCTGCAAACGATTCAGAATACAGTCCTAAAGTATAAGATATATTTTTGCTCCTTACGATAAGGCGCATTTATTGGGGGAACCGTTTTAGGTCCAGGTCGAATGACCAAAATGGCCGCCATGCCCATATATGGTAACACTCATAAAGCTAAAAGCATCCGGCGGGTCGTGCACTTCAGCTGAAGCACTGGTTGTCATTTACTTTTTCATTAAAACGTTTTTCAAAATAGAAGTGAAGGCAATGAACAGGAGTCGATACAATTACCTAGCATGTCCCATCCAAGACAGCAAAGTGAGAGAAACAATAACATTAAACAACTTTACCATAATGAAAACGTCACAAGCGGAAAGCCGCAAAATGGCCGAACGGTTATTCAAAATAAAAAATGCAAGTATTAGCTTTTACAAAAAGCTTAGTCTACGCTCAGTACATAGTAATTTGTGATGTCGAAGATTTATGCCTGACAATATCACTTGCAGGAAATGAAACTGTCTCTACTTCGAATAATAAATTTAAAATTAACAACATATATTTTTTGGACTGATACCAATGTTGTCAGGAACTGGATTGCTCACGTTATACCAAGTACCCTTCTCCTTTATCTTAGGTTTAGAGACAAAGGTGGCAATATAGTTAAACAGAAAGTATCATGTCTATCACAGGTAATGTACCAAACAGACCAAGAAATTATTTTTGTCAGATCCCTGGATTTCATATCACAGTGTTCTCTTTAATTTTATATTTTGAGTGTTTAAACACATGCTTGTTTGTTTGTTTGCTAGTTTATGTTTGGGGATTAACGGCCCAGTCTACAATGTTTAGATTATATAGTGTCGGTATATTTACCTAACTCCATTTCCTATGTAGGCTTATATATGCATAAGCGGCTGAGCGGTATAGTGCACAACCTTTTGCCAGGAAGCGACAACTGCCCTTCTGACCGTAGGAAAGATTATTATTCTTCACGAAATAATGCTGATGACCGAGCAGGTGTCGAACCCGCGATTTCCTGATCAACACTCAGATGCGCATGTGTCTGAGCTACAGAAGTCGGTTGAAAAACGACAGTTCACAAGCAGATGAAGGTCAACAACGTATAGAAATATATGCCCAGGATAAGCAAAACTCAAAGTGAACCGGTTAGCACATCACGAAAACACGCCTATATAATTTTGACCCCCTTGAACCCCACTTTTATACAGTAAAACTGGGGTTTCTGGGGGTATACCTTATTTTTCTTATTTTTGCTCTAAAATAAAGATTGTGGGTACTCGTTAGAACCGTATCGATTAGGCGGTTCTAACGAGTGCCCACAATCTATATTTTGAGCAGAAATAAGAAAAATAGCACATTTTGTCATTTTAAAATTTTCATTTTTTTTTCTGCGATAAAGGTGGCAATATATATGTATAGGCGTGTTTGCGTAATGAGCAAAGTGAACAGTTATAGTCAGTGCAACACGTTCAAGATGTAAAAGCAACATAAATACGCTCTTATGAACCTGCATTTTCAACACTGAACTTTACAACTAAAATATAGGGTTAACACATAACATTTTAACGTAAAAAACATTTGTACTTAACCTACCCTTGATACTGACGAATTCGCAGCTTTCGAATATGCACTTGCTTTAGAATTAAAAGATGTCGGCAGTGATTGACCAAATGTGGTTACACGTGGATATGACGAAACGAAAACACTGTAAATGAATAGACGTTGGCTCTCTTATTGTAAGATAAGATATTTGTCCTTAATTGTTTTCAGTTGGCCGGTGTATATGACGTAGTGGTTAACTGCACTGGCCTTGGAAGTAGAGAACTTCTCAAAGATAAACAGACGTATCCCGTTAGAGGTCACTTAGTCCGCGTGAGTTCTTTCATTCACAGATACATTCAGTTGCATAAATGTCAAGCGCACTACATGTGCTCGCTACGTTCCGTGTAAAACGCTACCGCCTTTACTAACCATGAAAACTGTAATGAATTCTATTTAGACTATACCAGCATAATATGGGCCTCGTCAAGCGATTTTGGTACTTATCGCCTATGCGAGCAGCAAAGGTTCAGGCGAGCCTGCGCATCCGCGCAGTCTCGCCAGAACCTTCGCTGCTCGCTCATACAAGGAGTGAATCAAGAGGAACCTTCAGACAGAAAGCCATATCCCTGACCCCTCTGAATGGCTGGGCATGCGCAGTTAAAATTTGTCATGACGGAATGCTCGAAGACCCAAATTCGCTTGGCGGGGCTCATGTAAGGACATTGGCTTAACTCTTCCTGGTCTACCTGGTTGTTTTCCTTAGCTCCCGCTTACATTGTCTGGAATGTACCCCTCAGAATTTCAGTTGAATAAAGCAAATTCTTCTGACACCGAGAACCCGTTTTGTCGATTTACATCTATCTGTTGTGGATGGGTTTGTTTTTGGCAAAATTTATGATAAAAGCGATTATTTTGATTTTGTGATTGTATATTTTCCTTTTTTGGATGGTGATGTTCCTCATGCACCATCCTATGGCGTTTATATTTCGCAATTAGTTCGATTTGCAAGAGTGTGTAGTCATGTAACTGACTTAAACACTCGTAATAAATTGTAAACGGCTAAACTTCTTAATCAGGGTTATCGGTACCATAAACTACGAAAGCCTTTTCAAAATTTTGGCGAAGTGGTTAACTGCACTGGCCTTTGAAGTAGGGAATTTATCAAGAAGGAAAAGACGTATCCCGTTAGAGGTCACTTAGTCCGCGTGAGTTCTATCATTCACAGATATATTCAGTTGCATCGATGTCAAGCGCAATACATGTACACGCTATGTTCCGTGTAAAACGCTAACGCCTTAACTAACCATAGAAACTGTAATGAACTCTATTTAGACTATACCAGCATAATATGGCCCCGTCAAGCGATTTTGGTACTTATCGCCTATGCGAGCAGCGAAGGTTCGGGCGAGCCTGCGCATCCGCGCAGTCTCGCCAGAACCTTCGCTGCTCGCTCATACAAGCAGTGAATCAAGAGGAACCTTCAGACAGAAAGCCATATCCCTGACCCCTCTGAATGGCTGGGCATGCGCAGTTAAAATTTGTCATGACGGAATGCTCGAAGACCCAAATTCGCTTGCCGGGCTCATATAAGGACTTTGGCTTGACTCTTCCTGGTCTACCTGGTGTTTTTCCTTAGCTCCCGCTTACATTGTGTCGAATGTACCCCTCAGAACTTCAGCCGAATAAAGCAAATTCTTCTGATACCGAGGCCCCGTTTTTGTTTTTACATCTATCTATTGTAGATGGGTTTGTTTCTTGCAAAATGTATGATCAACGTGATGATTTTGATTTTGAGATTGTAAATTTTCTTTTTTGGATGGTGATGTTCCTCGTGCGCCATCCTATGGCGCTTATATTTCGCAGTTAATTCGATTTGCTAGAGTGTGTAGTCATGTAACTGACTTAAACACTCGTAATAAATTGTTAACGGCTAAACTTCTTAATCAGGGTTATCGGTACCATAAACTACGAAAAGCCTTTTCAAAATTTTATAGACGTCATTCTGATTTAATTTCAAAATTAAATATTGGACTTAAATCTCTTCTGCAACAAGGTCAATCGGAACCCGAAGTTTTTGGTGACTTAGTATATAAATTCAGAAAAACATATAATCGCAATGATTTCAGCATCCGATTTCGTAAAATCATTCTTCGATATAAAAAGATTGGGTACAACATAAATGTTATACAACAGACTGAAGGCATTGTAGTTAACCATATTACGGTTGATTACTTTGCTTCCCTCTGTAGTTGCACGCCGTCGGATCAGGCCTAAGATTCTATGACGGTTCCAATGTAAAGGCTTATGTTGAGTGGTACCTGTTGTTCTGTCTCTGCTCGGGCCCATCAGAGTCTAAATGTTGGTTTTCTTTTGCTCCAGCATTTCATTGGTGTCTTGCTGTCGAGTCCTCACCGTTGTTTCATCTCTGTGGTTGTTTGATTTTTGTGATCATGGAGATGTTGCACTGATAAGTTAGGAGGCCTTCTTGCGGACTGAACAAATTATTTGTCTTATTCGCGACGAAAGAAAGGGCGATGATTATGACCACGTTAAATCGATTTAAGCCCCCAAGTGGAATTCGTTTCTGCTGACCGTTCCAAGCCGGTTCTTCTGTCGCGGTTTATTTTTGTTATGATTTGGCTTTGGGTGTTTGTGTCGCTTATATCATTTTATTTTGGATAGCCTATTGGCCATTTTGTGGGAAAATAACTGTCCTTTTGGATTTCCGCTATTGATGTTTCCATTAGGGTATGTTTTTTCATGTTTGTGTTTCTTTCCCGTTGGTGTCTCTGATGGGAGCTGTGGGTTAATTGTATCGATTCCTGATCATTGCCCCCACTTCTGCTTAGAGCCCTCATCTTTAATTCATCACAGTTATCTAATTTAATTTGTATTTCAATTTGCTCTAATTTGTATTTTATTATGTGATGGTCAATTGATTAAGTTAGTAACCCTCAGGTGGACCAACTATTTTGTTTGTTGTAAATGAGCCGCGCCAAGCGAATTTGGGTCTTCGAGCATTCCGTCATGACAAGTTTTAACTGCGCATGCCCCGCCATTCAGAGGGGCCAGGGATATCGCTTTCTGTCTGAAGGTTCCTCTTGATTCACTGCTTGTATGAGCGAGCAGCGAAGGTTCTGGCGAGACTGCGCGGATGCGCAGGCTCGCCCGAACCTTCGCTGCTCGCATAGGCGATAAGTACCAAAATCGCTTGACGGGGCCCAAATAATAATAGAACCTAGAGTAAAGGTTGGGCCCATAGACTCGCATCAAACTCCTCAGTGGTTCTCGCTACTGACCGTCCTAAGGCGGCGGTTCTAAGGTTATTTATTTTATATGTAGCTTTGTCGGATTTTCCGACGGGGCTCTTCGTGTTGTATGTGCTTATGTTTGTGTATTTTAATTATCATTTATTTAGTTTGCATTAATTGTCTTCTTTTTGGTAGGAGGGGGGCTGGTTATTCTGCCGATTGTGAGTATTTTTTTTCCTTGTTTGGTTTTTCTCATTTTAATAACTAGTTACTCTCCTTCTTGGCATCACTGGTAGGCTGCAAAGCTTTGACTATGGAATTTCCCGGCTATCTATTTCTATATTTTGCCTTGCAAACATGTCGTATATAGCGCTATTTTGCTTTTGGCTATAAAGTGGCTAGTGTTACTGAGATAATAGCACTTAAAAGCAAAACTTTCCACGTCTTTCAACAAAATACAAGAAATCCTTCTTCTCTGTTCTCCATTTGAAATAATGTCTGAACTACATGAGTAGATATGATCGCAATATGGCACGTGTTGGGAAGTAAATACAGAGTACTTTTCATAACACTTATAAACCAATATAAAATTTGAAGTCAACTTATTTTACAGGTTAAAGCTCCCTGGATCAAGCGATGGATGTACACAGAGGATTTGGATGTTATTATGCCCATGTAAGACAATATAATCTACATTTGCTTCTTGCTGATATTTTATTTGTCTTTTATTTAAATGTTTTAACAGCAAAATTAAAGAAGACAGCCCTTTTGACTAAAGTGATTAAACATTTTCCTCAAAAGGGATAAACAACCAATATAATATGTTTGTACAATCAGGTTTTCATTAAAACAATGACAAAATAACAATGCATAACGTGAGTGCGCGTGCTTTAAACATATCAAGCTTCTTTTATTTATTTATATTTTGATAGCCATTTGGCCTTTTGTGGGAAAGAAACTGTTCTTGTGACTTTCTGTCTGTAATGTTTGAATTACGATGAAAGTAGAAGTAAAACAAAGATCAGGAATCGATACAATTAACTTACTCCCCCATCAAAGACACCAAAGGGAAAGAAACACAAACATAAAGCGACCAGACCATAATGGAAACATAAACAAAGGAAGGCCATAAGGACAGTTACTTTCCCACAAAATGGCCATATGGCCATCCAAAATAAAAAAGACACAAGTGATACACACAGTAAGTAACAAACAACACCATAAATAAACCGCCTAGAAGAACCGCCTTGGAACGGCCAGTGTAATGATTTCCACTGGGGGGCTTAAATCGATTTTACGTGGCCACAATCCTCGCCACAAGTACGATGTTATGAGTAAAGATACTTTACACATTATGCCTGTGTAAGAAAATATAATCTAGACTTGATTTTGGCTAGTCCTTTATTTAAGTCTTTAGTTACGAATTTTTAACAGTAAAGTGAGAAAAAACCAAGATGATTCGGCTAAGTGAATTAACCATTTTCAGCTAAAGCGATAAACAACCAATAGGATATGTTTGTACGATTGGGTTTATAAAATAATGACATTATGGCTATGCATGTAACGTCAATGCGTGTGCTTTAAACATACCAAGATTTTGTTGTAATATTTTAGATAGCCATTTGGCCGTTTTGTTGGAAAGTAACTGTCCTTTTGACTCACCGACTGTGACTGTTTCACTAAAGTGAAGCCATTATGTTTTATTGTTTCTTTTCCTTTGATGTCTTGACTGGGAGGTGAGAGCATTGTCTTTACTGCTATTTTTCAGGAACTGATGGCATCATAAAGCACAAAATATAGAAACAGGTGCCCAGGAAAAAGAAGAGAAGACAATGATCAGGAATCGATACAATTAACCCACAGCTTCCATCAGAGACACCAAAGAGAAAGAAGCACAAACATGAAACGACTACACCCTAATGGAAATATCAATAACGGAAAGCCAAAAGGACAGTTAAAGGCCTCAATCAAAGATTACAGCCTACCAACGGCACCAAAGTCTATTTTAAATGTCAAATGAATGATGAACAAAAACATTTTGTCAAGCAACAAAATGACAGGAAAGGAAACACGTTCTGTGAAAAGGTAAACCACTCAGCTCTCAGGAAAGATCACAATCAAAAATGCAGCCGTCTCAAGCCACCTAAAGAAAGTAAGTGACACGGAGACACACATATAAACAGATGAAACATTAACCAACTAACAAATAAGACACTGCAAAAGAACGACCGACTTCGAACGATCAGTAGTACAACTGCTTGGGGGAGGGAGTGTTGGGGTGAGGGCGGGGCCTTTGGAAGCAAAGACAACAGCACAGAATAGACAATTATATTTTGTGCCAAAATAGAAGTGAAAGCAATGATCAGGAATCGATACAATTAACCCACAGCTCCCATTTGAAACACAAAAGGGAACGAAACACAAACCTGAAACAACTGGACTCTAATGGAAACATTAATAGCGGAAAGTTACTTTCCCACAAAATGGCCAACTGGCTATCCAAAACAAAATGATATAAGCGAAACACACACTCAAAGACAAACCATAACAAAAACCGCGACAAAAGAACCATAAAGAGCACGGTTCATTGCATATTCAAGCTCTTGTACAATCACTGCTTTCCAATTTTTTAATTGCATTTCTTACTGCCATCATAAAGCATGTGGTTAAATATTGCGACAAAGTCTTTGAAAGATCAGGGAGAAATCTGTTTTCGTCCATAAAAAATCTGAGAGGTTTTAAATAAATTGAAATGCAGACGTTTTCTAGCTTCATGTCTGTCTACCTATGATTATTTCACCCATTATACTACACTTCCTCATACTCTTATAAAAGAAAACAATTACTGATTTAACTGAATGCACATTTCATATTTTTATCTTGCAGTAATGTAACAAATGCATTTTTGTTCACTTCTGAAGAACAAAAAAAAAACAAAAAAAAAAAAAAAACAATATATACATTATGGTGATGTCAGCAAGTATTTGAAGCTCTAACCTTTCTACTTGACAGTGGTAAACAACAGACCCTAATGGAAACATCAATAGCGGAAAGCCAAAATGACAGTTACTTACCCACAAAATGGCAAATTGGCTAACCTAAATAAAATAATAAAAGCGACACAAACACCCAAAGACAAACCATAACAAAAATAAACCGCGACAGTTGAACCGCCTTGGAACGGTAAGCGTAACGAGTAACAAATTCCACCTGGGTGCTTTTATTTTAAAGTTTTAACAACAAAATGAAAGAAGTTCCAGCAGTTTGACTAAAGTAATTGAACATTTTCCGCAAAGAGATAAACAACAAATATAACATATTACGGAAGTTGGTTGGTTGACTTGAGGTTTAACTTCCCCGTCAACACTGTAAAAGGTCATTTTGGAGACGTTGCTTCCAATTTTGTGGGACTTTTACCCGATATTGAGATGAAATGACATCTCAAGCCCTGTTGCCCAATGAAACTAATAGGGAAGTAAGGGCGAGGCTTGTTGCTACGTAAAATCGATTTAAGCCCCCAAGTGGAATTCGTTTCTGACCGTTCCAAGGCGGTTCTTGTGTCACTTATATTATTTTATTTTGTATAGCCTATTGGCCATTTTGGGGAAAAGTAACTGTCCTTTTGGCTTTCCGCTATTGATGTCGGTTGTTTCATGTTTGTGTTTCTTTCCCTTTAGTGTCTCTGATGGGAACTGTGGGTTAAATGAATCGATTCCTGATCATTGCCTCCACTTCTATTTTAAATCGATTTTACGTGGCTACAATCCTCGCCCTTACTTCCGTCGCGATTTAGACAAATAATTTGTTAATTCCGCATTAAGGCCTCCTAACTCACTAGTGCAACATCTCCGTGAACACAAAAATCAAACAACCACAGAGATGAAACAACGGTGAGGACTCGACAGCAAGGGCCACTGAGATGCTGGAGAAAAAGAAAATCAACAGTTAGATTCGGATGGGCCCGAACACAGGCAGAGCATCAGGCATCAACCAGCGATCTCTCTAATTCTCAGTAAGCCTTTACGCTGGAACCGTCATAGAATCTGAGGCCTGACCAACCGGCGTGCAATTAAAGAGGGAAGTATATAGGTCAACCGTGACATGCATGCAGTTTGTCGTATAACATTTATCTTGTACCCGATCTTTTTGTATCGAGGAATGATTTTACGAAATTGTCAAAGTAGAAGTAAAACAAAGATCAGGAATCGATACAATTAACTTACTTCACCCATCAAAGACACCAAAGGGAAAGAAACACAAACATGGAGCGACCAGACCACAACAGTGGAAACCTAAACAAAGGAAGGACAGTTACTTTCCCACAAAATGGCCTTTTCACAGATTTATACATGTCTTGCCGATTTTTTTTCTCAATATTCAATGCTGGACTTAGATCTCTTATGCACTAAGGTCTATCGGAACCGGAATTTTATGGTGACTATACATATATTCAATCAGGAAAATATAATTGCAATGACTTCAGTGCTCAATTTCGTAAACACAGTCTTCGATATACATTGTAAAAAGATTCGGGTCATAGTAAATGTTATATGACAGACTGCATGCATGGTAGCATACCCAGTCATGGTTGATAACTTTACTTCCCTCTTGACTTGCACACCGGTGGGTCAGACATCCGATTTTCTGATGGTTCCCGCGTAGAGGCTTAATTATGAAATGTTGATTGGTACCTGATGCTCTATCTCTGGTCGGGTCCATCGGAGACTAACTGTTAGTTTTCATTTGCTCCAGCATTTCAGCGTTCTTTGCTCTCGAGTCATCACCGTTGTTTCATCTCTGTGTTCTCGAATATTTCGAGATTCCTCGATTTAATCTTCCCCACACCATAGTTAAATACTTTTCACTGAGCGTTCCAAGGCGGTTCATCTATTGTGGTTTATTTCTGTTATAGTTCGTCCATGGATGTGTGTATTGCTTATATCTTTTTGCTTTGTAAAGCCAATTGACCATTTTGAAAGAAAGTAACTCTCCATTTGGCTTTCCGTTATTGATATTTCCGTAAGGGTCTAGTTATTTCATATTTGTGTTTGTTACGCTTTTGTGTCTCTGATTGGAGGTGTGGGTTAATTGTAACGACTCCTGATCATTGCCTTCCCTTCAATTATCACAGAAGTAATACATAGACGACAAAGAAGAATTGAAAATTATCAAGTAAATTTTACTCAGATATGCCACGAGCTGACACACAGCCATCCTTGAATATCGTCCATGTTTTCTTGCAGAGAAGATCTGGTTGTATTAGGGGGAGTTAAGCAGAAAGACAGATACGATATTGATATAAGAATCGAAGACACTGAACGCATTTTATCAAGATGTAAAAAGATAGTTCCAAGTTTGAAGGTACGCTTTTTGAGTGATAGTTTGTCGGCATTACAGAATGAGAGAGTGTGTGTGAATTCAGTTTTCCATCTCACCAAGACGGGACCTCGGTTTTGTTTGTTTGATTTGAGGTTTAACGTCCAGGTCAACACAGTAAAGGTCATTTTGGAGACGTTGCTTCCAATTTTGTGAAACTTTTACCCGACATTGAGATGAAATGACATCTCAAACCCTGTCGCCCAATGAAACCAATAGGGTTTATAAACATGGACAGACCGACTCCCACCGCTTTGCCTGCTCAGGCTTAGATCCTCTAAGCGTTTTACCAGTACTCGTGTGCGGGTCGGTTTCAGCTCTGCGTGGAGGCATCATGCAGCCAATCTATTTCTTCAAGCTCCGATGGCGGGGGCCGAAGGGAACTCGGTTTAAAACATAGAAGTGGAGGCAGTGGTCAAAGACACCAAAAGGGAAAGAAACACAAGCATTAAATGACTAGACCCTAATGGAAACATCAATAGCAGAAAGCAAGAAGGACAGTTAATTTCCAAAATAATGACCGATTGGCTAACAAAGCGATATCAGAAGAATTTGCTTTATTTAACTGAAGTTTTGTGGGGGTTGTGGTAAATTTGATTGATCAAACCATCGAAATAGGTACTGTCAATATTTTATAAATCATACAAATATCTAGAGGTCGAGCTAAAGGTTTCTATGATTTCAGATTGGTTTTCAACGGAAAGGGACTCATGAAGTCTCTTTTATAACAAAGCAAGAACAGATCAGCCACAAGGGGTGCAAAATCCGCACCCATTGGAATACTCACGATTTGTCTTAGAGCCAAATATTATGTACATATTGTCATGTAGAAAGGTGAAAGCTGCACATACTATCTGACATGATCTTAAAGTATATTTGTATGCTCTTCAGAAGTGAAAAAGCATTTGTTACATTAAATGCAAGATAAAGGGGATCTTCCCTATGAAATGCCCATTCAGTCTTGCCTTGACCTTCTGTAACACTACAGCAAACTTGGTGGCTTAATCTCAAACGTGGTCATAACTACAGCCCCCTCTACAGCCATAGTCGGCAGTTCAAAGTAGAAGTAAAACAAAGATCAGGAATTGATACAATTAACTTACTCCATCCATAAAAGACACCAAAGGGAAAGAAATACAAACATTAAGCGACCAGACCATAATGGAAACCTAAACAAAGGAAGGCCATATGGACAGTTACTTTCCCACAAAATGGCCATATGGCCATCCAAAATTAAAAGACACAAGTGATACACACAGTAAGTAACAAACAACAACATAAATAAATCGCCACAGAAGAGCCGCCTTGGAACGGTCAGTGGAAGATTTCCACTGGGGGGCTTAAATCGATTTTACGTGGCCACAATCCTCGCCCTTACTTCCGTCGCGATTTAGACAAATAATTTGTTCAGTCCGCATGAAGGCCTCCTAACTCATCACTTAGGAAACACTTTAGTGCCACCAAGCTCTGGCTGAAGAGTGTTAACATAGACTCATTCGAAAGTCAGGACCTAGGTGGTGATCGATTCCGTGATACAAGACGACAAAATATTAACAAAACGAATGTGGTGTCGGTTTCTATTGTACTTGCACGTCGGCGTGATTGGTACTGTTGTTAACACGTTTTCAAATATTTTTCATAGCAAAGACCCATTTTAAAACATTCTGCTTTGACCCATTGATGTCAGTAGAAATAGTAAAAACATTATCTGCCCTACAATGATATTTTATACATAATGTCTGTATATTTTCAGGTAAAACTGACTAGCGATACCTAGCCATCAATGTTTTATTTTCTTTGATTTTTGTAGACAGCGCAATTCATTTCCGAACACTGGTAGATAAAGAGTGAATTATAGATTTATATTATCAAGAATAGCCTGGCTAGAGTCGCAAATAAAAATCAAAAATGAGTTCCTTTAAGAGCAATGAAAATATTCCTAAGAAAGAAGATGGGTCATACTAAGAAGTTTCGGCTAATAAAGCCTCATCAGTGACCCTGTAATGATCCGGCAACGAAAGCCAGAGGAAGCATACTACAATTTTGCGAATTTCGAATAGGCAGTCGATTCAAAGACTGATATAAATCAAAATGAGGTCCAAATAATTAAAAACCTGTCTAGAATTTGAGGCCAAACTAATAATTTATTTCTGATTTCTCAGAACATTCACGCTGATCTAAAAGGACCAAAAGTAAAATATAAACTGCACTATGGTTGATGTACGGGGAGACGTTTTACGGCCGCCACACGGCACAACACCAGCTGCAGTGAAGGCAAATAAAAATAAAAAAGTAGTTCCTTTAAGAGCAATGAAAATATTCATAAGAAAGAAGATGGGTCATACTACGTAGTTTCGGCTAATAAAGCCTCATCAGTGACCCTGTAATGATAAGACAACGAAAGCCAGAGGAAGCATACTACAATTTTGCAAATTTCGAATAGGCAGTCGATTCAAAGACTGATATAAATCAAAATGAGGTCCAAATAATTAAAAACCTGTCTAGAGTTTGAGTCTAAACTAATAATTTATTTCTGATTTCTCAGAACATTCACACTGATTTAAAAGGACCAAAAGTAAAATATAAACTGCACTATGGTTGATGTACGGGGAGACGTTTTACGGCCGCCACACGGCACAACACCAGCTGCAGTGAAGGCAAATAAAAATCAAAAATGAGTTCCTTTAAGAGCAATGAAAATATTCATAAGAAAGACGATGGGTCATACTTCGTAGTTTCGGCTAATAAAGCCTCATTAGTGACCCGGTAATGATCCGGCAACGAAAGCAAGAGGAAGCATACTACAATTCTGCGAATTTCGAATAGGCAGTCGATTCAAAGACTGATATAAATCAAAATGAGGTCCAAATAATTAAAAACCTGTCTAGAATTTGAGTCTAAACTAATAATTTATTTCTGATTTCTCAGAACATTCACGCTGATCTAAAAGGACCAAAAGCCGACCAGTTATGGCGTATTCAAAATTGCCAAGCAAATTTAAAAAATACTGAAACCATATGCTGAAGATGCAAAGATCCAAAAGGTAGAGATGTCAATAGGGGTTTAAAGGTCAAAAACAATTTCCGTAACACAGCAAGGAATACAACAATGCAAAACGTGCTTTTTGTCATTATAGGATGCAGAAATCGACCATGCATGGGTTGGTTTGAGACCCGGCCGCGATGAAATACGAGTAGAAAAAGAAACGTTGCATTTCAGCAAAGGATTATTAAAGGTAGGGTAATTATAACTTTTACCACCGAAAAGATAACACTGAGTTTAGTGTCCGTTTAATAAATAACATTATATGTATCTAAAGTTTTATCTAGGTGCCAATATAATTTAATGTAGTATAAACAGCGAATTAGATATGAGATAGTATAGCATGTGTGTCGGCACTGGGTTATTTCTCATCTACAGCAAATCTCCTTCAGCCACAGTGAGACAAAATTTAAATGCGTTAATAAAACGTGTTAGAGAAGAAAACAGGATGTTTTTTACTATTTTGTGCCTTACAGTAATTCTTAAATCTTTAGGCTTAACTTATTTGTCCATATGTCTATTCTTTACAATTTACAGGTCGTTCATAATTATGGCCATGGTGCAAACGGAATAGCCCTGTCTTGGGGAACAGCTGTGGAAGCCACTGATTTAACTCGTCAATCTCTGAAAGATGTCACCGCAAGATTGTGATTCTCGGCAGAAAAACGTGATGGCTGACTATTTTGAATGAACATATTAAAAAAACTGCTGGTTATGGCATATTATGCTTCCGTTTCATATGTTGTAATCGTGCTGTGGAATTACGACCCAGCCATAAGATGATGTGCATTCGGATCGCTTAGTTACCTATGTCTCTGTCTCTGGTCGCACCCATCGGAGTCTAACTGTTGATTTTCTTTTGCGCCAGCATTTCAGTGTTTTTAGCTTGGCTGTTTTCTAAGAAAATGACGAGGTATTGTCATAGCTCTGGCGTCGTATGCGTCATCGTCGTGTGCGTCGTCGTGCAAAAACTTGGACGTTTTGTAATATCTCTGTCATTAATGAACATAGTTACTTGAAACTGGGACTAGTTTTTCATTATGAAAAGGGGAACCCATACCAATAGGTGAGGTAACACTCAAAATACATTGGCACAGTTATTCCCCTTTTTCGACAGAATTTTAGCAGCCGATGCTCTTGTCATTTTTGCTGTCGAGTTCTTATTGTTGTTTAATCTCTGTGGCTGTTTGATTTTTGCGTTCTCAGAGATGTTGCACTGGTGAGTAAGGAGGCCTTCACAGACTGAACAAATTGTTTGACTAAATCGCGACCGAAGTAAGGGGGTAAAATCGATTAAACACCCCCACACACCACAGTGGAATTCGTTTCACTGACCGTTCCAAGGCGGTTCTACTGTAGCGGTTTATTTTGTTATGGTTTGTCTTTGAGTGTGTGTATCGCTTAGAATGGTTAGTGAATTTCACTGGAGGTTAAAAGTGATTTTACGCGGCCGAAATCGTCGCCCTTACTGCCGTCGCTATTTAGACAAATAATTTGCATGAATGCCTCCGAGAACACAAGAATCAACCAACCACGGAGATATAACAAAAGCGAGGACTGAACAATAAGAAACCAATGAAATGCTGGAGCAAGAAAAAACAAACAGAGAGCATCAGGTACCAACCAACATTACGGAAGTAATTACGACGGAGCCGTCATAGGATCTGAGGCTGACCCTCCAGCGTGTAATTAGAAAGGGAAGCCAAATAGAAGAGAAGGCAATGATCAAGGATCGATGCATTTAACCTACAGCTCTCATCGGAGCTATTGACCAATTGGCTATGTCACAGGAGTGGTCCAAGCAAAATTATGTAAGAGACACACACACTCAAAGACAAAACATAACAAAAATAAACCACAAGAGAAGAACAGCCCTGGAACGACCAGTGAATCGAATTCCGGTGGATTGTCCTTCATACTAACAATAAAAATAAACTAGATGGAAAATTCATAGCTCAACATTATTCGCCGTACGGGTAAAGATAGAGCAGTCGGGTGCGCGTCTGGAGGACGCGGGGTCGATACATGCCGGGTTTGGCATAATTCTGTAGCCGATATTGATCATGAATTCTTTTTATAGACTTTCTCTCCTTTCAGCCGAGTCCTGAGGGCAGTTGTCAGTTTCTGGCGAAAGAATTTGCGCTGTACTGGTTAACCACTTACGTATAATAAAAATAAAAAATGAGTTCCTTTAAGAGCAATGAAAACATTCATAAGAAAGAAGGTCGAGGAAAAGTGTGGATAGGTCAACTGACCGCCACAATATGACCTAAATAGTGAAGACTTGGCCGTTAAACTCCAAACCATACAAAAGCAAACACACAGATTAGTGCAACTGTATACGAATAAGGACGAGTATTCACCAAGTTGACAAAAAGAGGTGAAGGCAATTATCGGGAATTGAAACAAATACATCACACCTCCCATCCAAGACACCAAAGGGAAAGATTCACAAACACAAAACAGTTTAAGGGCTCATCGGAGTCTAACTGTTGGTTTTCTTTTGCTCCAGCATTTCAGTGGTTTCTTGCTGTCGAGTCCTCACCGTTGTCTCACCTCTGTGGTTCTTTGATTTTTGTGTTCACGGAGATGTTGAACTGATGAGTTAGGAGGCCTTCATGCGGACT
The DNA here is from genome assembly GCA_963580285.1 of Lucinisca nassula. NCBI lineage: Eukaryota > Metazoa > Mollusca > Bivalvia > Lucinida > Lucinidae > Lucinisca > Lucinisca nassula. The sequence goes on from OY757017.1 coordinate 148,169,064, forward strand.
GAACAGATTATTTGTCTAAATCGCGACGGAAGTAAGGGCGAGGACTGTGGCCACGTAAAATCGATTTAAGCCCCCCAGTGGAAATCTTCCACTGACCGTTCCAAGGCGGCTCTTCTGTGGCGATTTATTTATGTTGTTGTTTGTTACTTACTGTGTGTATCACTTGTGTCTTTTAATTTTGGATGGCCATATGGCCATTTTGTGGGAAAGTAACTGTCCATATGGCCTTCCTTTGTTTAGGTTTCTTTTATGGTCTGGTCGCTTAATGTTTGTATTTCTTTCCCTTTGGTGTCTTTTATGGGTGGAGTAAGTTAATTGTATCATTTCCTGATCTTTGTTTTACTTCTACTTTTAACTATAATGTAAACCTTACTAGCAGAAAGCCAAGAAGACAATGACTGTGTCATGAATTGCCAAACGGCTATCCAAAATACAAAATGTTTTTAACAATAGATAAGTGCAAAGATGAACTATTACAATAATAAACCACAACAGAAGAAGGTCCGCAAAGCTCACGTGATGAAGTTGTAATGATCAACCATGTATAATGAACATCCCTGGTAAATAGAAGGGAAGACAATGATGAGGAATCGATACAAGTAAACCCGTCTTTGCATAGGCAGATTGGGATTTACAGGGGTAAACATTATTTTTCTGCTCTAAGACTTCTTGCTAGAAGTGTCTCTACGAGGTGGTTCTTACAAGAATATGCAGTCTTATGTTTGAATATACCAATGGACAATATTACTCAATCCATTAAAACGATTTGGAGATATGAAACACGGGAGTGTTATGGTAATGATAACGCACAAAACACAGTCAACTGAATTTCGTTATGCAATGCATATTAGTTAACTGCTATTTAAATCAAACAATCATACATGTATTAAATGTGTCACGAGTCGGTGTAAGTTATAGTTTTCTGCAACGCTATATAAACATAACCAGATATTGTTTGTCTGGAAACAGTTTATTATGTTTGTCATCTGTCTTCTACGATACCTAATCCCGTAATATCAATTTCGTTGTCCTTGTCGTTGTTTATAATGATTTTATCTTCAATTTTTAGTTTGCTTTTCACTTGCACTGTACAGGTACCAGTGAGATCACAAAACTCTGCGCAATAGAAAGTCACTGACAGCTGGAGGGTTTTTGTTTGGATTGGCATTAAATTTACTATTCCAGTCCATTCACATTCAGCTGGTATGTCCCTGCAACGAAATTATGTTTCAATTACATATGCAATTAATGATAAGAAACAGCAATGGCATACATCCATTCTGCGGATGAATGGCATAAAATTCAATAGAACTGTACATATCCTTTTTTATTATACGGCAGACTTCACAGAGAAGATTCTCTCTATCTTGCATGTAATGTCAGAAATGCATTTTTCACTTCTAAAGAGCATAAGAATTATACACTTTGGTCATGTCAGAAAGTGTGTGATGCCCTCACCTTTCTACTTGACAATATGTATATTAGATTCGGTACTAAGTTATTTAGACAAATTGTGGGTATTCCGATGGGTACTAATTGTGCACCTCTTGTGGCTGATCTGTTCTTGTATTGTTATGAAAGAGACTTCATTTTGTCGCTTTCCATTGATAACCAATCTGAAATTATTGAAGCTTTTAGCTCTACTTCTAGATATTTAGATGATTTATTAAATATTGATAATACCTATTTTGATGGTTTGATCAGTCAGATTTACCCCCTAGAACTTCAGTTAAATAAAGCAAATTCTTCTGATACCGAAGCCCCGTTTTTGGATTTACATCTGTCTATTGTAGATGGATTTGTTTCGTGCAAAATTTATGATAATCGCGATGACTTTGATTTTGAGATTGTAAATTTTCCTTTTTTGGATGGTGATGTTCCTCGTGCGCCATCCTATGGCGTTTATATTTCGCAATTAATTCGATTTGCTAGAGTGTGTAGTCATGTAACTGACTTCAACACTCGTAATAAATTATTAACGGCTAAACTCCTTAATCAGGGTTATCGGTACCATAAACTACGCAAAGCCTTTTCAAAATTTTATAGACGCCATTCTGATTTAATTTCAAAATTCAATATTGGACTTAAATCTCTTCTGCAACAAGGTCTATCGGAACCCGAATTTTATGGTGACTTGGCATATAAATTCAGAAAAATATATAACCGCAATGACTTCAGCACACAATTTCGTAAAATCATTCTTCGATATAAAAAGATTGGGTACAACATGGATATTATACGACATGCATGGTAGTTAACCCAATCACGGTTGGCAACTTTGCTTCCCTCTTTAATTGCACGCCGGTGGGTCAGGCCTCAGATTCTATGACGGCTCCAACGTAAAGGCTTATTGAAAATTAGAGAGATAATGTCGGTTGGTGCCTGATGCTCTGTCTCTGGTCGGGCTCATCGGAGTCTAACTGTTGGTTTTCTTTTGCTCCAGCATTTCAGTGGTTTCTTGCTCTCGAGTCCTCACCGTTGTCTCACCTCTGTGATTCTTTGATTTTTGTGTTCACGGAGATGTTGCACTGATGAGTTAGGAGGCCTTCATGCGGACTGAACAAATTATTTGTCTAAATCGCGACGGAAGTAAGGGCGAGGATTGTGGCCACGTAAAATCGATTTAAGCCCCCCAGTGGAAATCTTCCACTGACCGTTCCAAGGCGGCTCTTCTGTGGCGATTAATTTATGTTGTTGTTTGTTACTTACTGTGTGTATCACTTGTGTCTTTTAATTTTGGATGGCCATATGGCCATTTTGTGGGAAAGTAACTGTCCATATGGCCTTCCTTTGTTTAGGTTTCCATTATGGTCTGGTCGCTTAATGTTTGTATTTCTTTCCCTTTGGTGTCTTTTATGGATGGAGTTTTGTTTTACTTCTACTTTTCATGCGGACAGAACATATTATTTGTCTAAATCGCGACGGAAGTAATGGCGAGGATTGTGTCCACGTAAATAAAAATAAAAAATGAGTTCCTTTAAGAGCAATGAAAACATTCATAAGAAAGAAGATGGGTCATACTACGTAGTTTCGGCTAACAAAGCCTCATCAGTGACCCTGTAATGATCCGGCAAAGAAAGCCAGAGGAAACAAACTGCAATTTTGCGAATTTCGAATAGCAGTCGATACAAAGTAGAAGTAAAACAAAGATCAGGAATTGATACAATTAACTTACTCCACCCATAAAAGACACCAAAGGGAAAGAAATACAAACATTAAGCGACCAGACCATAATGGAAACCTAAACAAAGGAAGGCCATAAGGACAGTTACTTTCCCACAAAATGGCCATGTGGCCATCCAAAACCAAGAGACACAAGTGATACACACAGTAAGTAACAAAAAACAACATAAATAAATCGCAACAGAAGAGCCGCCTTGGAACGGTCAGTGGAAGATTTCCACTGGGGGGCTTAAATCGATTTTACGTGGCCACAATCCTCGCCCTTACTTCCGTCGCGATTTAGACAAATGATTTGTTCAGTCCGCATGAAGGCCTCCTAACTCATCAGTGCAACATCTCCGTGAACACAAAAATCAAAACACAGAGGTGAGACAACGGTGAGGACTCGACAGCAATAAAACCACTGAAATGCTGGAGCAAAAGAAAACCAACAGTTAGACTCCGATGAGCCCGACCAGAGAAAGAGCATCAGGCACTAACCAACGTTATCTCTCTAATTTTCAATAAGCCTTTACGTTGGAGCCATCATAGAATCTTAGGCCCGACCCACCGGCGTGCAATTAAAGAGGGAAGCAAAGTTGCCAACCGTGATTGGGTTAACTACCATGCATGCAGTCTGTCGTATAATATCCATGTTGTACCCAATCTTTTTATATCGAAGAATGATTTTACGAAATTGGGTGCTGAAGTCATTGCGGTTATATATTTTTCTGAATTTATATGCCAAGTCACCATAAAATTCGGGTTCCGATAGACCTTGTTGCAGAAGAGATTTAAGTCCAATATTGAATTTTGAAATTAAATCAGAATGGCGTCTATAAAATTTTGAAAAGGCTTTGTGTAGTTTATGGTACCGATAACCCTGATTAAGGAGTTTAGCCGTTAATAATTTATTACGAGTGTTGAAGTCAGTTACATGACTACACACTCTAGCAAATCGAATTAATTGCGAAATATAAACACCATAGGATGGCGCACGAGGAACATCACCATCCAAAAAAGGAAAATTTACAATCTCAAAATCAAAGTCATCGCGTTTATCATAAATTTTGCACGAAACAAATCCATCTACAATAGATAGATGTAAATCCAAAAACGGGGCCTCAGTATCAGAAGAATTTGCTTTATTTAACTGAAGTTCTAGGGGGTAAATCTGACTGATCAAAACATCAAAATAGGTATTATCAATATTTAATAAATCATCTAAATATCTATAAGTAGAGCTAAAAGCTTCAATAATTTCAGATTGGTTATCAATGGAAAGTGACAAAATGAAGTCTCTTTCATAACAATACAAGAACAGATCAGCCACAAGAGGTGCGCAATTAGTACCCATCGGAATACCCACAATTTGTCTAAATAACTTAGTACCGAATCTAGTAAGACTGAAAAAAAAAAACATTTAAAAATGGGGTTCCATTAATTAAAAACCTGTCTACAATATGAGTCTAAACCAATAATTTATTTCTGGTTTCTCAGAATATTCACGCTGATCTCAAAGGACCAAAAGTAAAATATAAACTGCACTATGGTTGATTTAAGCCCCCCAGTGGAAATCTTTGCACTGACCGTTCCAAGGCGGTTCTTCTGTGGCGATTTATCTATGTTGTTGTTTGTTACTTACTGTGTGTATCACTTGTGTCTTTTAATTTTGGATGGCCATATGGCCATTTTGTGGGAAAGTAACTGTCCTTATGGCCTTCCTTTGTTTAGGTTTCCATTATGGTCTGGTCGCTTAATGTTTGTATTTCTTTCCCTTTGGTGTCTTTGATGGGTGGAGTAAGTTAATTGTATCGATTCCTGATCTTTGTATTACTTCTACTTTACCCTGCCCTTCATCATATGGGCCCCGTCAAGCGATTTTGGTACTTATCGCCTATGCGAGCAGTGAATCAAGAGGAATCTTCAGACAGAAAGCCATATCCGTGTCCCTCTGAATGGCTGGACATGCGCAGTTAAAATTTGTCATGACGGAATGCTCAAAGACACAAATTCGCTTGGCGGGGCTCATATTGTGGGTTATATTTGCTAGTCCTACTGGATCATTGATTTCACTGCGGAATTTAGAACATATCCGGCGGTCACTGATGAGGCCTAATTGGCCGCAAGTAGCTAGTCTGGCCCAGAAAAATCTTGAACACTTCATAGTTTTCAGTTCTTTGCTTATTCCCTGCTCCCAAAAAATTGCCCTTTTTCAGAACATTTACACTCTGTTTAACAGTTGTTAGGTTCTTGTATAAAACAGCCTGAACATATTCAGAAAATGTTATTCAGGAAAGGTGAAAACAGTCGTCGCAGTATGATCCGTAACTTGGTTATCCTTGTAAAGCAAGGCATGCACAAGATAATCGAAATATATAAAGTTAACAGGTTTTTTTTCAAGCCATCGATATAAAACGAAGATTTTGGAAGCTACAGGCATAAAACAATACATGCACCAACACATAATTCCAAAAAACTTATGCGAAAATGCAACCGAAAGATCGCATTCGGACGGTAAGCAGAAGAACATCTAGACTTCTTTTGATTACATACAATATAGGCGTTGAAACGATTGTTTCAAATCTGGCTCTTATTCTCAGCAAAAAACATTCATGTTTCAACTTACTTCACTTGTGATATTCTTGGCGAGGGATTTGGTATCCGATTGTATCACATCACGAAAGCACGCCTTTATAATGTTGACCCACTTGAACCCCACTTTTATATAGTAAAACTAGAGTTTGCAGGGGTAAACCTTATTTTTCTTATTTCTGCTTTAAAATATAGATTGTGGATACTCGTTAGAACCGCATCGATGAGGCGGTTCTAATTAGTACACATAATCTATAATTTGATTAGAAGTAAGAAAAATATCACAATTTTTCATTTTAAAATTTTCATTTTTTCGGCGATAAAGGTTACAATGTATTTGTATAAGCGTGTTTTCGTAATGAGTTCCTGATCGGTTTGCTTTTAAGTTTCACTGCTGAAGACCAAGATTAGTAAGTAGGTAAGCAAGTAATGACTTTATTTTGAGAGGGTGACTAAGTTGTTAGGACCAATCTTCCCTGAGGCCCTCTTTTAACAATCATAAAGTGCATACATGACACGAACAACACAATAGCATAAAACTGTTAACAAGATGTGAACAAAGCGACTAGAATGAGGTAACATTTCCAAATACGAAAACATGCACATCTTAAACAGACTGAATGAGCATGGATATAAATTAGTTATACACCTTGAAATTGTTTTATGCAGGCGGTGGAGGTATAAGAATTTTATCATTGAAGTTATTCCCCTCCTTTCATCTATTTTACACACTTGCTTACAGAAGAATCGATAGTACGTGAATTTATTATTTCAATTGGTATACCAGTCCAAATTATAGCACCTGAATATGATAAACTGTTTTTGAACATATTTAATTTTGGCCTTGGTACCTTATAATTTTCATTAGAATCGGACGCAAAGTCATTGTTTCATCATTTTTACAGCCTTTCATTTGAAACATGTTCGTAATATATATAGGAGATATACCATGAGTTACTTTAAACATGACCTTGGCTTTTTTGAGAAATCAATTCTTCAAATGACAACATATTCAATTGTTTCCGAGCATCTTCCAATGAAGTATAATCGTTACCAAGTATGATTTTACAGGCTATTCTCTGCAATTTTTCGATCTTATACGTATTCGTCTTGAACGAGTTGCCCCAAATCACACAACAATATTCTAGGCGTGGTTTAATATAAGCGCTGTAGAAAAGAATCCTATGTTGTAAAGAAACATATGTTTTTATCTGAGTTAAAAGCCAAAGGTATGATGAAATCGTTTTAGAGACGTGTTGAAATGATCAGTCCATGTTAAGTTGTCATCGAAATGGACCCCTAAAACTTTTTCACAGTGTGTTGCTTGCAGTTCAAAGTTATTAAAAACAAGTTTTAAATTATCATCTTTCATATTATTTTTCTTCTGTCGACTCGATATTAGCATCAATTCTTTTTTCAGTATTTATCACCATACCGTTTTCTAGACACCGAATATTTAGTTTCTCTAAAGCATCTTGAAGATTATTTTCAACCACATTTTTATAAATACCAATATCATACAATGTAGTATCGTCAGCATATAAATCTACTGAACAAACTGAATCTTCCAAATACAGAGGCAGATCATTTATAAAAAGCAAGAATAACAAGGGACACCGCACTTAATTGTTTCAGCTTTTGACATATTGCCATTAACTTGCACTTGTTGTGTTCTGTTGGCTAGATATGATTCGAACCATGACAATCTTAAATTATTTATTTTGTAATGTTTTAGTTTCTGAAGCAGTAAGTCATGGTCTACTAAATCGAAAGCTTTACGAAAATCTACTAATACACAACCAATCATGTTTCCATCATTTATTGCATTTAACCACGAGTCTGTCATGTGAATAAGAGCAGATTCTGTCGAATGGCCAGATCTAAACCAACTTTGTTTTTTATTTAGAAGGTTTTGACGATTAAGGTATGACATTAATTTTATATTTATCCATTTTTCGATTATTTTTGAAAGCGTGGGTAGTATCAGAATCGGTCTATAGTTGTTCAATTCATCTTTTGCTCTTGTTTTGTATAGCGTTTTTACTTTAGCACGTTTCCAAATTGATGGGAAAATACCAGATGCAATACTTTTATTTATGATAAAGGTTATGCTGGATGATAAAACATAAGGAGCTTTTTTTAACAGTCTGAGTTCTATGCTGTCTATACCTGTTGATTTTGTTGCATCCAACGATGTAAGGAAAGAGGTAACAAACGAACAGTTTATTAAGGGCATATCAAACGAAATACCGTCTGCAATTTAGAGTTAATGTAAGTGTCAAGTTTTTCGAAATTAAATGGTTAAAGTGTTTTTTTCAGATTGGATGCTACATTTATAAAGAAATCATTAAAAAAAATCCGTAATCACTTCCTCAGTTATGACAAAAGTATCACCATCTTTAATTGCTAAACAGTTTTCACGGAAGTAAGGGCGAGGATTGTGGCCACGTAAAATCGATTTAAGCCCCCCAGTGGAAATCTTCCATTGACCGTTCCCAGGCGGTTCTTCTGTGGCGATTTATTTATGTTGTTGTTTGTTACTTACTGTGTGTATCACTTGTGTCTTTTGGTTTTGGATGGCCATATGGCCATTTTGTGGGAAAGTAACTGTCCTTATGGCATTCCTTTGTTTAGGTTTCCATTATGGTCTGGTCGCTTAATGTTTGTATTTCTTTCCCTTTGGTGTCTTTTATGGGTGGAGTAAGTTAATTGTATCAATTCCTGATCTTTGTTTTACTTCTACTTTTCATTATAACATTGTAGGTACTTGCACCACATAGCAAAGACGTGTGGATTTATTTGTTTCAGTAAAGTGGTTTGAAGTCCTAGAACATCACGAAAACCCGCCTGTAAAAGTGTTACCTCCTTGAACCCCACTTTTAAATAGTGAAACTAGTGTTTACAGGGGTAAACCTTATTTTTCTTATTTTTGCACTAAAATATAGATTGTAAGTACTCGTTAGAACCGGCTCATTGCGGCGGTGTTAACGAGTACCCTCAATCTATATTTTGAGCAGAAAAATAAAAAATCACATGTTTCATCTTAAAATGTTCGTTTGTTCGGCGGACAGTGCATTTGTATGGGCATTTTACGTTAAGAAATAGGCCTTAGGTCCTGCTTTTCGGTAAACTGGAATAGCTTAGTGGATTTTTTCCAATATTCATGGATAATAAAATTCTGATTAGAATGAATCACTTACAATACTTACTCAAAATTTCTGATGTAAAGCATTGATTCCAATCCGGTGCCCTCAACACTCACAGAGCATTGTGTCAAACTCTTCTGTAATGGGTTTGTAAACTTTACCTGCACCTCGAAATTTGTGTCAACTGTAATATTTTCATCAGTCTGTAATCAGAGATGATGTTCAGGGGTTTGATGCTTTGTATGTTGGAGGCTCTTTCGATTATCGTTCGGAATATAGTGAAAATGTCGTACAATGAAGGATTTACAAGCAACTGAAGTAATCAAACGTACTATAAGAAAGCAAAATAGCAAAATTTTCTAAAACACCGCGTTCAACAGCTGTCCTCCTTTGTAAGAAAGAGTTACATAGGAAAAGTCACAGTCGACGAACAATGCAATCTGAAGCGACACAAAGAATAGCTAGTGACATAGATGCAACATAAAAGGAAGAAAACTGCGCGACCAAACAATACAAATCGTTTGTTTGTATTGAGGTTTTACGGCCCAGTCAACACTATCTGGTCATTTTTGATCCGGTCACTTTATATATGCACACTTTTCCAGGGCAGGCTTATACATAAGCAGTTAACGAGTAGAGTGCATATTCTTTCGGCAGAAACTGACAACTGCCCTTCTTGAATCAGCGGAAGGGTGAGAATGACCGTAGAACGTAGAAAATATTTCATGGTCAGTCTCAACGAAAGAATGTTGCCGACCCCGGCAGGTATCGAGCCCGCGTCCTCCTGATCACCAGTCAGACGCGCATCTGACTGAGCTACCGAAGCCGGCCTACCAATAACACAAAGCTCATGTAATATCAACAAAGAAGAAGTTAATCAGGAACCGACGCTTCAGCTTTCCGTCTAGCACGCTCATAAAGAAATGGTATTATATTTAACCCTTTTTGTACCAAATGGAATCTTCCTCCTCATATATAGCAGAAGTTCATTTCAAAATGTAGGGGTGTCAGGTTTTGTTTTCATCAAAATTTATTTGGAAAATGACTAAACCTTTAGCAAACTGCGACGTCTGATCTGGGCCTTCACTGTTTGGCAGGGTACTCGTTTTTGGGTATCTGGTACTATATGGGTTAAACATTATACGAAGAAATCCAAAATTACAGAATGGCTATCCAAATAATACAAATTAACAGGACAACATGCAAAATAGATGTGAAAGGAATGATGAAGAATCGGTACAATTAACCCATACCTCCCATCAGAGACACCAAAGAGAAAAAAGGACAAATATGACATAACTATACCCTAATGGAACTATCAAAAGTTACATCAAAAGTTCCGGAGTTACATTCCCCAAAAATGGTCAATTGGCTATCCAAACAAAAAGATATAAGCGATACACCAATGAAAAAGACAAATCATAACAAAAATTAGCCGCGATAGATGAACCGCCTTGGAACGGTCAGTGAAAACATTTTCGCCGGGGATGGGGTGGGTGGGTCTTAAATAGATTTTATGCGACCGCAATTCCCGCCCTTAATTCCGTCGCGATTAAGAAAAATGATTTATTCCGTCCGCATGAAGCCTTCCTAACTTATCAGTGCAACATCTCCGAGAACACAAAAATCAAACAATCACAAAGATGAAACAACGGTGAATACTCGACAACAACAAACCATAGAAATGTCGGAGCAAAAGAAAACAAACAAAACGAAGCAAGGCACATACCATAAAACTAACACAAAAGCTTTTTGTCATTCAAGACTCGATAGTTTCGAGAAACTGGGCCTCATCAGTGACCCCTGAAATATTTTCAAAAATTATCAAATAAAACCGTGATCCAAAAGAACAGAAAAATGAAATTTATACTATGATGAAGGGTAGAGAGATTTTTTTCGACCTTCACAAACTGTGGTGTAGTTAAATATGGTTTTTAAAAAGGCACACATACCAACACGTACCCCAACTAAATAAAGCCAAATATCATACAAAAAGTGCAACAGAGCGGCCACGCTGAAACGTTTAGAGGATTATCCTATTTCGAATTCATTTACGGTGTTTACGTTGGTAAGTGCTTGATCCTTGATGTCATGGTCAGGCCAACCGGAATCCTTCTGTTGATTTCCCTTTGCTTATTTGTTCTAGGTATTTCATGCTGTCGAGTACTCTTTGTTGTTTTATCCAAAAATCTGTTTGAGATTTTTTCTCGGGGATGTTGCACTGATGAGTAATTACATGTAACAAAAGATATAGCAAAAAGTGTCATATCAAGTGACTCGATTGTGGTTACAGTGAACTGTTTCGGAAAAGAACAGACAATGATATCTCATGATTAAAACGTCTTAGTTCAGATATAAACTAGAATTGCTATGAGCACCAAATTTGCTATATCAAATGCAATAAGACCGGTTGTCTTTGTCGACATTTTTTTTTAATGAGGTATGGAATATTTGAATCGGACAGTTGTTGACAGCTGTGTTAAATTTTGCATGTGGGCACACCCTTATCGAAATTACAAACAGGCAAGACATGGGTCTCCTTGTACTAAACACCTACTATTTACCCTCATTTTAATCACCACAAACAACACAAGCTAATTAATGCCGCGTTTATACACTGTTATAATTATCCCCACGCGGTTTTTTTAAAAACCCGAAGGGGATAATATATAATTGTCCGTCTCTCCGTCCGTCCGTCCGTTATGCTATCTCCTCCTTAACTATTAATCGGAATCCAACCAAATCTTTTGGTGAGTTGCTTACATAAGTGGGGTGTGCCAAAGCACCTTTATGTTTTGCCCCGCCCTCAGGGTCCCTGGGGAGGGATCAATAGGTCAAACATCAATAAGATTCAATTACAAAGTCAATTGTATACATTTTGATATCAAACGTTGCAGAAGTAATGAATAATGAAATATGTAAAACATATTGAACGGGATGTAGGCTTACATTCCTTGGTCATGCCACAAGGGTTCGGATTGTGTAGGGGAGTCGGGCAAAATTTAAATTTTTAGTCATGCGGCATATCCAATCGAAGGGAATGATTTGTAGAATATAATACAAGTGCCGTTTTGAGTCTTTGGTCAGATTAGGGCCTTAGGGAGGTGTCAAAATGTCAATAAAATAGTATAACAAATCAGAAGTGAAGGCAATGATCAGGAATCGATGCAATTTAGCCCCATGTCCCATCAGAAACACCAAAGGGAAAGAATCACATACATGAAATAGCTAGACGCTAATGAGTCAATTTTATAGATTTTGATGTCAAACTTTGTACAGGTACTAAGTTATGAATTGAACAGGATTTTGACTGTGACCCCTGGATCATGCCCGAGAGGCTTGACTTGGATAGGGATTAGGGCATGTGTACCTTAAAAATATGTTGTTATTTTGTACTTAGCCACTGCAAAAAAGCATGGTGATTTATTAAAACTGTCCTTGTAATTCCTTCCAATTATTACAAAAAAATAGTATTGTTATTACTAGAAACATTAGTAGAAACTAGAAGTGAAGGCAATGATCAGGAATCGATACAACAACAGCTCCCATCAGTGACACCAAAGGAAAAACACACAAACATTGAATAACAGACCCTAATGGAAACATCGATAGCGGAAAGCCAAAAGGACAGTTAATTTCCCACAAACTGGCCGATGGGCTATCCTAAACAAAAAAATCATAAGCGTCACAAACACTCAAAGAAAAAACCATAACAAATATAAACCGCGACAGAAGAACCGCCCTGGAACGGCCAGTGAAACGAATTCCACTGGGTGGGGGCTTAAATCGATTTTACGTGGCCACAATCCTCGCCCTTACTTCCGTCACGATTTAGACAAATACTATGTTCAGTCCGCATGAAGGCCTCCTGACTCATCAATGCAGCATCTCCGTAAACACGAAAAAAATCAAACAACCACAGAGATGAAGCAACGGTGAGGACTCGACAGCAAGAAATCCACTGAAATTCTGGAGCAAAACAAAACCAGCAGTTAGACTCCGAAGTTGCAGTAGTAGTAGCTGTAGTAGTAGTAGATGTTATTGTAGTTGCAGTAGTAGCAGTATATTAAGTATTATCATTTATTATTATTATTATTATTATTATTATTATTATTATTATTATTATTACTTTTCCGCATACAATATCATATAGTACTTATCAAATGTATTTTCATCACGTTAACAGGCTCGTGCAAAGGCCTTGTAAATCCAATTTTATATCAAGATTTGAAGTCGGGTTCTCATGTTCTTGTACTTCTATAAACTTATTTTTGTTATGGCTTGTCTTTAAGTGTGTGTATCGCTTATATTATTTTGTTTTGGATAGCCTTTTGGCCATTTTGTGGGAAGGAAACTGTCCATTTGGCTTTCCGATATTAATGTTTCCATTAGAGTCTAGTTGTGTCATGTTTGTGTTTCTTTCCCTTCGGTGTCTCTGATTGGAGCCGTTGGTTATTTGTATCGATTCCGGATCATTTCCTTCACTTCTATATATTTTGAAACAAATGACCAGGAAATGTTATAAAACAAAATTGAAAAACTAAACACAAATCATTCAAAGCAATTATACATCTTCCAAGTAAGTAAATTGAGAAATGTATTGGTTCAAAAGATAGATGAGTCAGGAAACAGCGAAATATACAAGTAGACAAATGCGATACCCACAATTTCCCACACAAAGTAAGCAAATAAAATCCGGCAAATTATCCTATAATTTTGTATGCAAAATCGCAACCAATATTGACATTTCACACAGTGTTTATATAAAAAAAAAATATTAAAAAACTTAATGTGTTATCGAGGTGTGTCCTTGGGCAAGACACATAATGACACTGACTCACTCCACCCCGGTGTAAATGGGTAGCAGTGGTGTAATAGTCACTGCGTCTGTCTCGCGCGCGTGCAAACATCCGGAATGAGTGTTCGAGAGCGATTAAATAAGGCTGCAGCTTCCATCGCGATCGGACTAAAATAAATGAGAATAAACTTATGTGTTATCAATCGAAATGTGACACAAAAACCATGTTTTGGCTGAACTACTTGTGTACAAATCTGTGTGTTCTATAGATGTAGTGCCAACTGAAGAGTTCCCAGGAACCGCGGTGCGAGGCGGACCGTCCATGCTTATAAACCCTATTGGTTTCATTGGGCGACAGGGCTTGAGATGTCATTTCATCTCAATGTCGGGTAAAAGTCCCACAAAATTGGAATCAACGTCTCAAAAATGACCTTTACAGTGTTGACGGGGACGTTAAACCTCAAATCAAACAAACAAACAACTGAAGAGTTAAGGCCACTGACAAAATCCACGGGAGAACAAAGGGCGAGGGCTGTGGCCGCGCAATATCTATTTAAGCACCACCAACCCCACTCACCACCCCACTCCCCAAAAGCAAATATTGTTTTCATCGTTGAGGCGGAGCTTCTTATTCGATTTATTATTTTCAAACTATGACTTTATATGCTTGTCATGTTCTATTTTGTTAATTATTTTGAATAGCTTTTGCCCATTTTTGAAACGGTCCTTTGGGCTTACTATTTGTATGTTTCAACTATAATGCCGTTGTTGTCTTGGACGGTAGTTGTAAAATAGAAGTGGAGGCAATGATCAGGAATCGGTACAATCAACCCACAGCGCCCAGAGACACAAAAGAGAAAGACACACAAACATGAAACAACAGACTCTAACGGAAACACCAACAGCAGAAAGCCAAAAGGGCAGTTACTTTCCCACAAAATGGCCAATAGGCTATCCAAAATAAAAACAACACAAGCGACACAAACACCCAAAGACAAACCATAACAAAAATAAACCGCGACAGAAGAACCGCCTTGGAACGGTCAGCGGAAACGAATTCCACTGGGGGGGGGGGGCTTAAATCGAGTTTACGTGGCCACAATACTCGCCATTACTTCCGTCGCGATTTAGACAAATAATTTGTTCAGTCCGCATGAAGGCCTCCTTATTCATCAGTGCAACATCTCCGTGAACACAAATAATCAAACAACCACATAGATGAACCAATGGTGAGAACTCGACTGCAAGAAACCACTGAAATGCTGGAGCAAAAGAAAACCACCAGTTAGACTCCGATGGGCCAGACAGAGACAGAGCACCAGGCATCAACCAACATTACCTTGAATAAGATCTCTCTAATTCTCAATAAGCCTTTACGTTGGAACCGACATAGAATCTGAGACCTGACCCACCGGCGTGCAATTAAAGAGGGAAGCAAAGTTGTCAACCGTGATTGGGTTAACTACCATGCATGCAGTCTGTCGTATAACATTTATGTTGTACTCAATCTTTTTATATCGAAGAATGATTTTACGAAATTGGGTGCTGAAGTCATTGCGGTTATATAGTTTTCTGAATTTATATACTAAGTCACCATAAAATTCGGGTTCCGATAGACCTTGTTGCAGAAGAGATTTAAGTCCAATATTGAATTTTGAAATTAAATCGGAATGACGTCTATAAAATTTTGAAAAGGCTTTGCGTAGTTTATGATACCGATAACCCTGATTAAGAAGTTTAACCGTTAACAATTTATCACGAGTGTTGAAGTCAGTTACATGACTACACACTGTGGTTAATCAAATTATTTGCGAAATATAAACGCCATAGGATGGCGCACGAGAAATATCACCATCCAAAAAAGGAAAATTTACAATCTCAAAATCAAAATCATCGCGTTTATCATAAATTTTGCACGAAACAAACCCATCTACAAAAGATAGATGTAAGCCCAAAAACGGGGCCTCGGTATCAGAAGAATTTGCTTTATTTAACTGAGTTTAACGTAAGTTGTATTTGTTCCTGATTATTGATTTCACTTCTTTTTCTTGATATAAAATCCCCGACCTGAATATACAACATTCGACCTCAGTTCCAACACAGTTTCAAATATAATTACAATAACAAACTGATCCACATGGAGCAATCTTTGCTTAACAATTAGAGTTGACAACAGCATACAGTGTAAAGAACTATACATCAAAATATCTACTGAGGACTCAAAAACGATATGATGCCAGAGCAGACAAACGAGCAGATTGATCACGAAGTCCGAAATCAGGATATTATCCAAAACTTCATGTAGAAACTGTAAAATAGAAGTAGAGGCAATGATCAGGAATCGATACAATCAACTCATAGTTCCCATCAGAGAATGGAAAGAAACACAAACATGCAGAAACAGACCTAATGGAAACATCAGCAGCGGAAAGCCAAAAGGACAGTTACTTTCGCACAAAATGGACAACAGGCTATCCAAAATAAAATAACACAAGCTACACAAACACCTAAAGACAAACCATAACAAAAATAAATCGCGACAGAAGAACTGTTCTTTACGAAGATGTCAACAAACATGATGATGAGCTCGCAGTTATGCAGTTATATTAAATGAAAATAATGTCTTTGAACGTATCACGAAAACACGCCTATATAATTATGTCCCCCTTGAACCCTACTTTTATATAGTAAAACTGCGGTTTACAGGGGTAAACCTTTTTTTTTATCTATTTCTGCTCTAAAATATAGATTGTGGGTATTCGTAACTAACGTGTACTCACAATCTATATTTTGAGCAGAAGTAAGAAAATTATCAGAAATTTTCATCCTAAAATGTTCTTTTTTTTCGGCGGTTGAGTTTGTACAATGTATTTTAAAGGCGTGTTTTCGCAATGGGGACTAAAAGCCATAAATGTCCTTCTCTCATTTAATTAGTTAATGACTCACCAACAGTTCTAAATGAGGCTTCTGTAATACAAAATCCTCAAACATTGCTTCAACTTGACCTGTCTCTTCCACTTTCATATAAACAAACTCTCTGATCATATTTTGTTCGGATAGTTGTCCTATGTAGTTTGACTCTTTAAGTTTCAACTGCGCTCCGCTTTCTGAAATTGAATACTTAAAGTGTTACCACAAACTTATGTCATTTTATTCAAAGAAACCATAACGACATACCTGAAAAACATGAAGACACTTAAACAAAATTATCTGGGTATATAATTTCACTGGCAGAGCAGTTCACTTAAAAATTGTCTGGGATGTTTCTATGCAGTAGGTTCAGATGTGCGTATACTTGGAACCACCGCGGTATTGATGTTGACTTCCGAAGACAGTTCATTATTGATTCCTTTTGGCACCTAAAATAGGCCCGACATATCTTTGCACACATTAACTCTTTGGTATACACAGGGATTTGTCGTGACTGCACCGCACATGACTAGAACAAGCATTTTTCAGTGCCGCGTGTTCCAATAATTCGTTCCTGCTCACTGTTCCTCTCAGTTTTAGGTCCTAAAATTATTGAAGGTGTCCGATCATTATATTCCATGATGGAGATAGTGTAATGCATAATGCATAGCCGTACCGTGCCTTTGTAAATAAGTTCTGAAATTAGAGCCTTTGGAAGCAAGGAATACACCAAATAAACGAAAATAGCAGACTCGGTTTTACTGAGTCTGTTCATGACCAGTACTGAAATGTGCAACAACGGCCATGCCCTCTAGCACCGGCTTAAGCAAAACTCTATTTTCAAAATGATATCTAATGAACTCAATGATCCCAAAGGACCTGAAAATATAATCTGCACCATGATGATGTACGGGGAGACGTTTTACGACCGCCACGCGGCACAACACCAGCTGCAGTGAAAATAAATAAGTTCTGAAGCTAGATCCTTTGGAAGCAAGGAATACACCAAATAATCGAAAATAGCAGACTCGGTTTTATTGAGTCTGTTCAAGACCAGTACTGAAATGTGCAACATCGGCTAATAAAAATTCAAGGAAACAAATTCAGTACGTACATCTTCTCCTCCAAAACAGGCATTGCAAAATAAACCAAACGTTTGGCTGGCTGCAACGCAACATGACAATATATCCATGTTTTACGGGCACTTATGGGAACAATATTCACAGGTTGTCTTTGAAAGCAGAGGACGCAGTGCAAATAGAAATAGGAGTCGGTCCTATAATACGCAGACTCCTAAGTAGTAATGTACATCACAATATTGAAGGAGAAAGAAAAGTCTTACCACTTTGGGGATGTAGCACTATTGTCACATTTTTACATTTCAGCATAGCTTCTCTTTCGCCACTATAGTGTATGCTTTCACAAGATAAAACTACTTGCAGAGTTCTAGTTTCTGAGCTTTTGTTTTCAAAATGCGCTGTTACATAGAAGATTTCTCCAGCATATATATAGTCCTTTTCACTGAACCGAATGGAAATGTCCTAATAATAAACATATGCATTAGCACATACGTCTTCGGATCATCACGCATTGCATATTAATACGAACAATCTACCAGCTCGCATCCCGAAGATATTAGCAGGAGGCAAACAACTTAATATAAAAATATTAACATTTTACAGATAACGAATATACGACTGATAGAAAATTAAAACAGTCTGCCCCCCCCATTAGGAAAAAATAGTCTTAAGCCCACAGTGAAATTCTTGTCACTGACCAATCCAAGGCGCTTCTTCTGACGCGGTTTGTTTTGTTATGGTTTATCTTTGAGTGTATGTATTGTTTATATCTTTTTTTTATAACCAATTGGCAATTATGAGGCAAAGTAACTGTCCTTTTGGCTTCCCGCTATTGATGTTTCCATTAGGGTCTAGTTATTTCACGTATGTGTTTCTTTGCCTTTTCTGTCACTGATGAGAGCTGTGGTTTAATTGTATCGATTCCGTATCATTGCCCCCACTTCTGTTTTGGCTGAACATTTTAATAAATGAGATCAAAACTACAAGTTCTTAATTTAAATTTTATTCCCCACTAGTTTCGAATATTACAGCCTTTTTCAAGGGACATTCAATGTTCAATTATTTATTCATTCATTCATTTATTTCAACTAAGATTCATCCGCATGGAATCTAGCATGATGTCTTGAAGCAGCGCTTTTATGATAGATCTAATGAATGTCGAACTTGTTTAGCCCGAGACGGTATCAGTCTGTGAGATAAATCATAAGGAAATAAAACATGGATCTTTTGTATATGACGTCTAGCTTTCGTGGGCTTTAACTATTGATGTGATATTCTGTAATTAGGCGTCAACGATAGCATCTCAAAATACAAATGAAGATAGGAATGAAGTACCACAATCTTTGAACGCAGGTAACTATTGAAATCAAGAGTTGGAGCAACCAAATATATAAAGCACATACACAACATAAACCAAAGCGACCAATTTTTTGTTACATAACTGGGTCTTTCCCCTTTGGTGTCTATGATTGGAGGTGTGTGGTAATTGTATTGATTATAATGCCATGAAGGTATCAAAAAAGACTTATCAGAAAATTATTCGTGTAGCACTCGGCCATGCATTGGGCTGATATCTGTATGCATAAATACTGACTGGAACTAATTAAGGCATACTGTTTCGTGTATTGTACAGCGTTAATTGCTTAAATTAAAGTTAAACCAAATGAGCCATTGCACGACAAACCCACAAAAAGGCTTGTTTTATGTTTGTGTTTCTTTCCCGTGGTGTCTCTGGCGGGAGCTGTGGGTCCTGATCATTGTCTTCTCTCCTATTTTGAGTGTTGGCTGGAAAATATAAGATAACTGTATCGGTTTCTGATCATTGTATTCGCTTCTATTTGTGCTACTAGAAAGAACTCAGATCAGCATGTGCTTATTGCATACACTACCTAAAGCATCTGGAACACATTACGAAAACACGCCTATACAAATATATTGTAACCTTTATCGCCGAAAAAAATGAAAACTTTAAGATGAAAAATTGATATATTTTTTCTTATTTCTGCTCCAAATATAGATTGTTGGCACTCGTTAGAACCGCCTCATCGAGACGATTCTAACGAATACCCACACTATATATTTTTAGAACAGAAAAAAAGAAAAATAAGGTTTACCCCTGTAAACCCCAGTTTTACTATATAAAAGTGGGGTTCAAGGGGGTCAAAATTATAAAGTCGTGTTTTTGTTATGATCACCAGAGGTAAATAAATACGTCTGTCATACTTGGTCCATGTGCATGCTGATCTGGGTATTTGCTGCTCACAAAAGACTCACTTTTATTTTATTTTGTTAGCGCCGGCACAAGTTCAACGAAGTTAACGAATGATACACATCAAATCTCAAATTTACCTTTTGACTACAATGATGCAAAGGTCTTCTTTTTCTATGCTCTTGGTGTCTGTTTTCGTGTCTTGAAGCTAAACAAGTAATGATTAAAGAATATTAAAATTAAATAATATAAACTATGAACGATTTTGTGTTTTTCACGCCGGCGGGTCGGGCCTCAAACTATGACAGCTCCAGCCAAAATAAAAGTGGAGGCAATTATATGGAATTACAATTAACCCACAGCTCCCATCAGATTGTATCGATTCCTGATATTTGTTTTACTTCTACACTTCTACTTACCAAAGGGAAAGACACACAAACATGAAACAACAGACCCTAATGGAAACATCAATAGCGGAAGGACAGTTACTTTCCCACAAAATAGCCAATTGGCTATCCAAACCAAAATAATATAAGCGACACAAACACCCAAAGACAAACCACAACAAAAATAAACCGCGACAGAAGAACCGCCTTGCAACGATCAGTGAAACGAATTTCACTTGGGGGGGGGGGGGGCTTAAATCAATTTTACTTGGCCACAATCCTCGCCCTTATTTCCGTCGCGATTTAGACACATAATTTGTTCAGTCCGCATGAAGGCCTCCTAACTCATCAGTGCAACATCTCCGTGAACACAAAATCAAACAATCACAGTGATGAAACTACGGTGATGACTCGACTGCAAGAAACCACTGAAATACTGGAGCAAAAGAAGACTACGAGGACTGTTCAAATATGAATGCAAGTAGAACGTTTTCTCATGCACTAATGCGAAATCACCTGGAAATAAATATCACAGTGTAGAAAAACATTTTACCTATACATTGATACCAAACCTGTTAAAATCCGCCCACTTTAGCCATGTATATCGTTCGATAAACACTGTCTACTCTTGTATACTAATACAAAACATGGTTGGAAGAAGGTCAGAGTACGCCGTTGAAATACGGTCCTATATTTAGAATCGTTGTATTCTTGGTATACGGTGCAAAGACATTTTTGATGAAATATGTTCGGTTTATGGGCATAATGAAATGTCTTTTCCGACAGTTTTTCGTTGGTCTAAGAAATTCAGCTGTGGGCTAGGCTCAGCAGAAGTTGCCCCACATGATCGTCGGCCGAAAAGAGCAACATCTGCCAAGATGGTTGCTAGAGTGAAAGAAATAGTTGCTACCGATGCACGATACACCAATAGGCAAATAGCTAGTATGGTTGGCATCTCATTAGGAGCAGCTCATACAATTCTGAAACGGGATTTGAAAATGAGAAAGATCTTTGCTAGATGGATTCCCCATCTGTTGACAGATGAGCAGAAAAAGACACGCGTTCAGTGCGCCAAGAAGTTGCTTAAAAAGTTTCCAAATTACAATGCACGGTCTTTCGCTAATGTCGTCACAGGTGACGAGACATGGGTTCGTTTTTTTTGAGCCAAAACGAAATATTCAGAACAAAATATGGGCAACAAAGTATTGCAAAAGACCATGCATTGCAAAGCGGACCATGAGCGTCAAGAAGGTAATGTATGCCATATTCGTTTCAAATCAGGGCCCTGCTATTCAGGTTGCTGTGTTTTAAGGCAAATCTGTAAATGCGAAGTTTTACAAGAATTTCAAAGAACGAAGGCCCGCAACTGGTTTGGCCAATGTCAGATTGATACATGACAATGCGTCATCGCACAAGGCGTTCATTGTGCATGACTATTTGAAGCAGGAAAAGGTTGCTGAACTCCCTCACCCCCGTATTCCCCTGACCTTGCCCCGTGTGACTGTTTTTGATCCCGCGGCTGAAAAAATAACTTTCTGGTCGAAAATTTGTACAGCCCAAACACCTCGGTTCTGCAATATTCCAGTGCCTTCATAGTATACCTCGAAAAGACTACCAAAATGCATTCAATGATTGGATCAGAAGACTGAAAGTTTGTATACCTGTTAAAGGGGAATACTTTGAGGGGACAAAATAAATGTTTCATCGAAATCTATCACGGAATCATTTTTATGTGCTTAGTTGCATTCATATTTGAACAGTCCTCGTAACAGCAAGACTCCGATGGGCCCGACTAGAGACAGAAGTTTGTATAGAATCCATCAGGAGATACAGTGCTTCAAACAGGCTACGCCGACGCCAACGACAAAATCGATGCCAACTCAAACGGGATATGCACCAAAAACAATATGTTCTCGTCGCCCTTGGTTGGGGACATAATTACGGCCTTGTTTGTGTTGTTCTGGATTGAAAGTGCAAGGTAATTAAATCGATTGTGATTCTACTAATACTAACCTTGCACTGATTTCAGCATTTCACTTGTATATACAATATTTTGATAACTTAGTTGAGATTCAATTTGGTCAATTACCGTAGACACAACATGCGGCACTAACCGTAGTTGCTTTTTTCACGGGATATTTCTAGATACCAACGTCGGAGATTGAAGTTAAAATGCTGGATATGTCGATTTAATCAGCAGATGATTCATTTTATAACAATCCCTGAGCTGCGATATAACATTAAATTTCTTCAACTGAATAAAGAAAATGCATACCATCTCTCCTTTTGTATTCAGTAGTTACATCGTGTCTCATTTTGCTCATCTCCAGATCTGTTATAGTTGCTGTGTATTTGTTGGTAATTCGAACAGGGCGACCGTCAGGCGATTTTGTACTAAAATTCTCTCCGACACTATTAGAAGAAAACTCGAAATAATAGGTTCTTGTTTTAAAATCAGTAGCTCAATCAGCCTAATTGTTGCTGATTAATGTAACACAAGGAAACTGGATCAGCCCTTTTTTGTGACCTTGCAAAACTGTGTAATATTGTATAAATTATAAATGACTTTTTTCTAAATCCGAATGCAATTCGGTTTATTCAGTAGAAGCGGCAATAGCCGCTCAAACGGGTTTAAAACTAAACCCTAACACCAAGTGTTAAAACATCTTACCTAGGTTATTCAGTGTGCCAATAAATCGACACAGGCAAACGATGAAGTCCAAGAATGTGACGTTTTATCCTGTCTATCACTAAAAATAATAATTATTATAAATTGAAAATAATGTCACATGTAAATAAATTTTAAAATGGACCCTGCTTTCAAAATGGTCGCCTGCAATACATAAATCGAAAGTTTCCGTTCACTGCAAATTGGGTTTGTTTTAATGGTTTAATGATTTATTAAATGTTGATAATACCTATTCGATGGTTTGATCAGTCAAATTTAACCCCAGAAATTTAGTTACATAAAGCAAATTCTTCTGATACCGAGGTCCCGTGTTTTGATTTACATCTATCTATTGTGGATGGGTTTGTTTCTTGCAAAATCTATGATAAACGCGATGATTTTAATTTTGAGATTGTAAACTTTCCTTTTTTGGATGGTGATGTTCCACGTGCGCCATCCTATGGCGTGTATAATTAAAAAATTAATTCGATTTGCGATAGTGTGTAGTCATGTAACTGATTTCAACACTCGTAATAAATTGTTAACGGCTAAAATTCTTAATCATGGTTATCGGTACCATAAACTACACAAGGCTTTTTTCAAAATTTTATAGTCGTCATTCTGATTTAATTTCAAAATTCAATACTGGACTTAAATCTCTTCTGCCACTAGGTCTATCGGAACCCGAATTTTATGGTGACTTAGTATATACATTTAGAAAAAAATTATAACCGCAATGACTTCAGCACCCAATTTCGTAAAATCATTCTTCGATATAAAAAGATGTGGTACAACATAAATGCTATACGACAAACTGCATGCATGGTAGTTAACCCAATCACGGTTGACAACTTTGCTTCCCTCTTTAATTGCACGACGGTGGGTCAGGCTTCAGATTCTTTGACGGTTCCACCGTAAAGGTTTATGCTGGTTGGTACCTGATGCTCTGTCTCTGGTCGGGCCCATTGGAGTCTAACTGTTTGTTTTCTTATGCTCCATTATTTCTGTTGTTTCTTGCTGTCGAGTCCTCACCGTTGTTTCATGTCTGTGGTTGTTTGATTTTTGTATTCACGGAGATGTTGCACTGATGAGTTGGGAGGCCTACATGCGGACTGAACAAATTATTTGTCTAAATCGCGACGAAAGTAAGGGCGAGGATTGTGGCCACGTAAAATCGATTTAAGCCCCCCCCCCCAGTGGAATTCGTTTCCGCTGACTGTTCAAAGGCGATTCTTCTGTTGCGGTTTATTTTTGTAATGGTTTGTCTTTGGGTGTTTGCATCGCTTGTATTATTATATTTTGGATAGCCTTTGGGCCATTTTGTGTGCCATTTTGTCTCTCCCTTCCACTGATTCAAGAAGGGTAGTTGTCAGTTTCTGGTGAAAGAATGTGCACTGTACTGGTTAACCGCTTACGTATAAGCCTACCCAGGAAAAGTGTGGATAAGTAAACTGACCGGCTCGAAAATTACCTAAAATACTGTTGACTGGGTCATAAAACTCCAATAAAAGAGAAAGGACGATTTATAGTAATAATAAACAACAACAGAAGTGCCGCCTTGGAACTGTCCGTAAATGAACACAATACTTGATGGTGGTGGGGTGGGTGCTTAAATAGATTTTACGTTGCCACAATACTCGCCCTTGGTGACAAATAATTT
Source organism: Lucinisca nassula (assembly GCA_963580285.1). Taxonomy (NCBI): domain Eukaryota; kingdom Metazoa; phylum Mollusca; class Bivalvia; order Lucinida; family Lucinidae; genus Lucinisca; species Lucinisca nassula. The sequence continues at coordinate 148,193,677 of OY757017.1, forward strand.
GTTCAGTCCGCATGGAGGATTCCTAGCTCATCAGTGCAACATCTCTGGGAACATAAACATCAAACGAATACAGAGATGTAACAACGATGAGGACTCGACAGCTTGACTTAACTGAAATGCTGGAGCAATAGAAAACCAACAGTCGTAAGACAGACTGCAATCATGGTAGTTAATCCAAGCACGGCTGATAACTTAATTGCACGCCGGTGGACATGGCCTTAGATTCTATGACGGCTCCAGCTTAAAGGATTAATTATGTAATGTTGGCCTGTACCTGATGCTCTGCCGCTGGTTGGGCACATCGATGTCTAAATGTTGGCTTTCTTTAGCTCCAGCATTTCAATGATTTCTTGCTATCGAGTCAAAACCGTCGCTCCATCTCTGTGGTTGTTTGAATTTTGTGTTCTAGGAGATGTTCCACTGATGAGTTAGGAAGTCTTCATGGATACTGAACAAATTATTTGTCTGAATCGCGACGGAATCAAGGGCGAGGATTGCGGCCAACTAAAATCGATTTTAGCTCCCCCCCACCACTCCCACCCCGCCCCACCCCAAGTGAAATTCTTTTCGCTGACCGTTCCAAGGCGGTTCTTCTGTCGCTTATTTTTGTTAAGGTTTGTCTTTGAGTGTGTGTCTCGCTTATATCTTTTTGTTTTAGATTGCCAATCGGCCATTTTGCGGGAAAGTAACTGTCATTTTGGCTGCTTGGCTTTCCGCTATTAATGTTTTCATTAGGGTCTACTTAATGTTTATGTTTCTTTTTCCTTTGGTATCTCTGATGGGAGGTATGGGTAAATTGTATCGATTCCTGGTTATTGCCCCCACTTCTTTTTCGAGACGCTTTCGTAGCAGATGAATGTGGTTAAGTATTGTAACAAAGTGGTGTGCACTGTTTATGCTATTCGGTGCACTGTTGTTTGATTTTGTCCATGTGGCAGTGCGTAAAACACAATTTTCCAAGCATTTTCTACCTATTGCAGTTTTCACGGTCCGTATGTACTCCTGTTAAACTGATCTAGTATATTATCTTTGTCTGGTCATAATAGTTCTTGCTTCTTATGTGTAGTATGCATGCATATACTTGTCAGTTACGTGTAACTGTGCCTTTTTTCAAACATTTACACACATTACTACACACTAGCATGTCAATAACATACCTATGATTAGCAGCATTTATCATCGTCCACTCATCTTCGTTGAGTTTTAACCAGTGAGATATTTTTGCATTCAGTTCAGTGTATATACAGTCGACATCGTGTGTGACGTCTATAAGCCCCGCCTTTATTGCACCAAGGTGTGCTGGACCAGAACACCGAAAATCTGGAACATTACGAAAACACTCCTATACAAATACAGAGTACACTTTACCGCCGAAAAAACGATAGTTTTTGATGAAAAATTGCTATATGTTCTTATTTCTGCTCAAAATATAGACTGTGGGTACTCGTTAGAACCGCCTCGAACCCCCACTATCTACGTTTGATGAGGCGGTTCAATCGAGTACCCACAATCTATGTTTTAGAGCAGAAATAATAAACATAAGGTTTACCCCTGTAAACCCCAGTTTTACTATACAAAAGTAGGTTTCAAGGGGGTCAAAATTATATAGGTGTGTTTTCGTGATGAAGATACAATATGCGATTTTCTATAATTTGTCTTTCGGCTTTCAAAGGTTAAGTTATATGAGCATTGTCTTTATTTAATTTGCCTTGAAACATAGTTCATTGTGATATGCAAAACATGCTACTTAATCTCCAAAGCGAATATTTTTTATGAATCTGTGTGATTTGTTTTTGTTTGCAATCTTTCCGCTATCGATGTTTCCATTAGGGTCTAGTTGTTTCATGTTTGTGCTTCTTTCCCTTTAGTGTCTCGGATGAGAGTTGAGGGTTAATTGTATCGATTCCTGAACACTGCCTTCACTTCTATATTGAATATATTAACGTTCTGCAGCAAATGAAGTAATGGAGAAAAACATGCGTCCAAATGAGAAGTCTTTTTCATTACAAGAACAAACAAAATTAAAATGAACCTATGGCTTTTGAAAATCGAAATATGATTAACTAAAATAAAATTTGCAATTAAAAGGGGTGTACAAAATACATACTTATTTGTAGTCATTTTACTCCTACAGTTCGTATAACATCTTATATAAAAATATATACTATATAAGGGACCTTACACGAGTGGTAATTTCATATGATATTTATAAAAAAAGAGCCTTCGGCGAGTTTCATAAATATAATATGAAATGACCACGGGTGTAAGATACTCTTTATCATATGACTACTTTATATTAGATTTTATCGCCTTTTAATTTGACAATTTTTCTACGAAAAAAAGCATTGTCGACAAGGACGTCGTCATGACGTTACTTTATCCCGCCAAAGTGTTATTACACGTGTGATCCTACGATTTTTATTACACGACGTTGTCCACTGCTTATCAACGACGTCATATGATAAATTATTTTTAGAGTACAATAGAGATTACCTTCTATGCTAAACTGCTGAGGTGTAGGATCTAGAACGTGCCAGCTTGCTTCATTGAAAGGATTCTTAAGGTCCGGTCTTCGTATCCAGATATCATTCCACACATGGAAAATCCTGCATAATGTTGTAACAAAAGTTCGTTCTGTTGATTTGCATTACGAAAACACACCTATACAAATTCATTGTAAACTTTACTGGCCACATAAAATCGATATAAGCCCCCAGTGGAAATCTTTCCACTGACCGTTCCAAGGCGGTTCTTCTGTGGAGATTTATTTATATTGTTGTTTGTTACTCACTGTGTGTATCACTTGTGTCTTTTTATTTTGGATGGCCATATGGCCAGTTTGTGGGAAAGTAACTTTCCTTATGGCCTTCCTTTGTTTAGGTTTCCATTATGGTCTGGTCGCTTAATGTTTGTGTTTCTTTCCCTTTGTTTTCTTTGATGGGTGGAGTAAGTTAATTGTATCGATTCCTGATCTTTGTTTTACTTCTACCTTACCGCCGAAAAAGTGAACACTTTAAGATGAAAAATTGTTGTATTTATCTTATTTCTGCTCAAAATATAGATTGAGGGTACTAACTATCTACATGTCTGTTTTAGAGCAGAAATAAGAAACATAAGGTTTATGTTGCACTGATGAGTTAGGAGGCCTTCATGCGGACTGAACAAATTATTTGTCTAAATCGCGACGGAAGTAAGGGCGAGGATTGTGGCCACGTAAAATCGATTTAAGCCCCCCCCACCCACCCCCCAGTGGAAATCTTCCACTGACCGTTCCAAGGCGGCTCTTCTGTGGCGATTTATTTATGTTGTTGTTTGTTACTTACTGTGTGTATCACTTGTGTCTTTTAATTTTGGATGGCCATATGGCCATTTTGTGGGAAAGTAACTGTCCATATGGCCTTCCTTTGTTTAGGTTTCCATTACGGTCTGGTCGCTTAATGTTTGTATTTCTTTCCCTTTGGTGTCTTTTATGGATGGAGTAAGTTAATTGTATCAATTCCTGATCTTTGTTTTACTTCTACTTTACCCCTCTAAACTCCAGTTTTACTATATAAAAGTAGGGTTCAAGGGGGTCAAAATTATATAGGTGTGTTTTCGTGAAGGTCACTGGAAATCTCACAGGTGTTTCCAACTTAATTTAAGGTCATTTATCTTTCATAACATATTAACAAGTGTGTTATTTGTAAACAAATCCGAAACAATCACATTCAAAAGTCGTGCTGATTTGATATTCAAAAATAGAAAGACTGGCTGAAAACAATGATATTCAGTGTTGAATTTGTGTTTCCTTTATAAAGTTTTCCTTTGGTATAACTGATTGGAGTTGTGGATTAATTGTATTGATTCCGGATTATTGTCTTCACTTCTATTTTCCACCAGGGCGTCTTCTGTTTGCTGTTTTATTTTTCAAATCATATCATTTTAACTTATACGTGTACTGTTTAACTGACTTGTCAAATGAAACGAATAATCACTGTTTAAACCAAATTAGCATAATCGCTGACAGTAGCAGGTGTTTTATTTGTTTTGTTTGAGTTGAGTTTTACGTCCCCGGCAACACTATTTAGGATATTTTGGAGACGTTGCTTCCTATTTTACCCAACCCAGAGATGAAATGACATTTAAAGCCCTGTCACTCAAACTACACAGAAGGGTTTATTTGAAGGGACGACCCGACTCGCACCACTTTGCCTGGACGGTCCGACTCGCACCACTATTCTCTAGTCCTTTGGAATCATCGATTTTACTGCGGAATTCAAGAAATATTTATGGGTCACTGGTAAGTCCTAATTTGGCGAAACTAGGTAGTCTGGACCAGAAAGATCCTGTATCCTGCACAGTTTTCAGTTCTATGCAGTAGTCCTTGATTACAAAGGATTGCCCCTTTTTTCAGAACATTTAGACCCTCTACGCGGTTTTGTCCATTTTGTGGGAAACTAACTGTCCTTTTTGCTTTCCGCTGTTGATGTTTCCATTAGGGTCTGTTGTTTCGTGTTTGTGTTTCTTTCCCTTTGGTGTCTCTGGTGGGAGCTGTTGGTTAACTGTATCGATTCCTGATCATTGTCGCCACTACTACTGTCCATGCTAATAAACCCTATTGGTTTCATTGGCGACAGGGCTTGAGATGTCATTTTATTTCAATGTCGGGTAAAAGTCCCACAAAATTGGAAGCAACGTCTCCAAAATGACCTTTACAGTGTTGACGGGGACGTTAAACCTCAAATCAAACAAACAAACAAAACTTTACAAGTACTCATGTGCAGTCGGTTTCAGCTCTGCGTGGAAGCATCAATGCGTGGAACCCAATCAATTTCTCCAAACCCCGATGGGCGGGGTCCTAAATAGTTAATTTGAATGTTTTTTTTTTATTATTATTATTATTTGATGTTTGTCTTATCCCTTCTTTATGTGGTGATCAGCGGTGAGTTTACAGGCAATGACAGGTATCACTAAACTCACGCCATAAAGTGGGGTTTAACTATGATCGTATAGTTTTACATTAATAAAGTGTAAGTACTTCGCAAATAATTAAAGTCAGAAAGTTCCTGTTTTACTGTTTTATTTTCTGACCAAGTAAAATGGTCTCATTTAAAATTTCAATGTTACATATTATAACATATCGAAAATCGAAAGCTTCTGAGACAGGTAGTGTCCAGGACTAGATCTAGCTCGATATACTAAACACGTCTCTTACATAACTCAAAAGCTGACTGATTTGACATGATCAAACTGGATGTTTAATACGTTTCAGAGCAATTCATAGGCTTTTGTTCTCACGTTAACACAGTTTCTGTTTATACCAAACGTCCATCATTAACACAAATGTTAAAAGTATCTCAACACCTGCTGACCACCTGAGCACAAACCTGCAGGGTACTATGCACTCATACAATGCCCACATGATTGGCGTAAACGGAAACATATAACCCTGTTGTTGACGTTTTTTAGATACATTTCAGGTTTTATGTTAACTGCACATGCATTTTCTCCCGCCAAGGTATTTGAATAACAGCACATGTTACTTGCGTAATATATAATTGAAAGGCCAAAGTAAATGTCAGTAGATTTGATCATATTCCAAAGTAAACACCTCAATGTATAGTGCATTTTAGGATAATATCGAAAGACTGGATTAAAATATATGCAAGGTAAAAACGTTTCAATTTTCTATCTGTAAAAGCTTATAATGTTTCATAGGCCCATCAACATAATCCCAAATACATGTATTACCCATTCAACAGCGTATTGGTCATATAAAGTTCTCACTACTCATCAACGTTGTTTCAACCATTCATGTTACATGCCTGTGTAACAAAAGTGCACCTTTTACAATACGTCAACACTATTTGGGTCGTTAAGATCATACGCCTGTGTAACTACGTTACAAAGGTTTGACTTCGTTTCTGATTTAAACAGAATCCTGAGACTAAAAATTTAAACTTTTTCTAACCAGCTAACCGCATGTACTTACTGGCAACTTGTAAACTATCTCAGACTATAGGATTCAAGCTGTTATCACAAAAGGGCCTAATATATTCCGTTCGGATATTGATTTCCCCAAATTTCGACAAGTTATCGCAGATTCCTTGAATGAATTCTGTAAGTGCCGGTGTAAGAGAGGGTATGTTGAGTCTGTGCCTTTGAATAACTGGAAACTGCATCTTTAAAATTATTGATCGACGTATATCCTTTTATTCAAATAATACGCATATTTTACCTCGTAAACCAAAAGTTACATTTAGGTATCTCAAGCAAGGTATTCAAGCATTACACAAAAGGGGTGTTTTGGTTCCAGCTGCCAAGGCAACAAAGAATGTAACTGCTGTTTGTCGGCTGCACTGCGTTAATACCCTTAGACAAGAACTCGGTAGTGCTAAGATCTAAGTTCAGGAACCTGAAGGTTAAACTACTATCGACAAAGAACAACGCGTGCCACGTTTCAATGTAAGTATGACGGAATACAAGAAAAAACGTTCTACATTATACTGGTAACCGAAGTTTCACAAAATGCATATAAAAATCGTTGTTTTATAGCCACTTCTAGTTTGTTTACGACAACAGATTTTTCTAATTTAGTTGCCTCGTGTTTACTTCTGAAGAGCATAAAAATTATACTTCATGATCATGTCACACAAGTGGAATTCGTTTCACCCACCGTTCCAATGCGGTTCTTCTGTCGCGTTTTATTTTGTTATAGCTTGTCTTTGAGTGTATGTTTCACTTATATTATTTTGTTTTGGATAGCCCGTTGGTCATTTTGTGGGAAAGTAACTGTCTTTTTGGCTTTCAACTATTGATGTTTCCATTAGGGTCTAGTTACCGTATTCGCCCTAATTACCGCACCGTGCTCTTAGTTTCTTCAAAATTGTGTCAAAAAATCGTGGTGAAAAATCGACCTATTAAGCGCACACAAATCATTTTGGGTAACTGTCTTGGCAGTTGAACTGTCTTGTTTGCCGCTTCGCAAATTTCGTCAGGAAAAAAAATCGATACTTTCTTAAAACCCACATGCCGATTATTGCAGTTATGCTGCAGTCCTCACATTGGCTTCTTTTGAAGGAAGCCAACTTGATACATCCGTACACCGTAACATGTTTTCCCGATCATTTCCGAAATAGACACGATGAGCCTCATGAATATTCAAGGTGCCTCTCGGGGCTCCTTTTCCGACTACCTTATTAGTCACGTTATGCAGTCGGGTGGGAGTTTGGGTCTGTGCGACCATGTAGCTTGAGACGCACGTTTTTCATGCGTCAATCATACTGCCAAAATTAACAGCCTGCAAAGACTGATCGTCCGTTCTTTCAACTGATACTGCGTTGGTCACATTTGACCATTACCGCAGGTGTACATTTTGCGTGAACAAATCTAATTACTCACTTTTGACATATGGTTCATGTGACCCTGCGATAAGATCAAAGATGCCGATGTTAACTAATCCGATTCACCTATTTACATAATCAACTGATCTGACAACTCTTACTCAAGGCGTTCCACACTACAGGTGGTCGGTTTCTGACACGGGTAATGAACAAATTCAGCTGGATTATTATTACCGGATTATCAGTTTGTGTATTTGTAATCAACTTGTTTCCTTTATCGATGAATATTTAATACTTCGATCCTGGAGACGGAGTCAGAAATGTTCTGTAAAAATCAGGGCGAAGTCAACTTCTCTTTTCTAGTCTGGTAAGGCGAAGTTCTTGAACTTCGGGGGGAGAAGTCGCCCCCTCGGCTGATCCCTGTCAGGTATCTGTGGATTTCATGTGTACCAAAAGGTTTGGGAACCACATTTAAACGAGGAATTAAAGTGTGTATTAGATCTGTTGAATGAATTTGACAGAAATGCAGTTGCTTTGCCTTCACTGTTGAAGAAATAACGGTAAGTTTTTGTAGATTTCCTGTGAAAGCTTCAACGGTAGGTTACTGTAAGGTGCGCGCTTATACATATTTTTTCAAAAATGGCTTTGGTGTGCGCTTATAGGAGGATGTGCGGTAATAAGGGCGAATACGGTATTTCGTGTTTGTGTTTCCTTCCCTTTGGTGTCTCTGATGGGAGCTCTGGGTTAATTGTATCGATTCCTTAGCATTCCTTATACTTCTATCTTGAGTAAGAAAGGTTCCAGATTCACTGCAGTTAATGTTAAGGCTATATACTTTTAGGCAAAAACAATGAGAAATCTTTCAAAATTCTATAATAATAATTCGTGATACAAAAATGGTGCTTGTACAATTTAGGAAGCAAAGGTCAGAAGCACCTCATCAGACAAATATCCCAGACTTACCATAAAGCGTATGTGGAACTATCCTTCACTATGTCGCCTCCTGTCTCATGAAATGAGTAGCTGAAGTCAACTGAAGAGCGACTGTTAATATTTCTACAAGCACTATAGCCAGTGACACAGCGACATGGTATACCGACAGCTCTACAAACTAATGGAAAAAAGGAAAATCATATATTTCATTGTAATAATACACTCGGTATTACACCCGTGGGCTAAATAAAAGGACATGTGTTTTATCTCCCGAGCTAGCATCCTGTTGCAGATAAACACATGGCATATTATTGTTTGTTTTGGGTCCAAACATTGATTATGAGTGGTCGTCAGAACCACCGCATTGATGAGGTTCTAGAGTAACCGAAGTCTATGTTAAATAATGTATATCCCTGTAAGCCTCACTTTTTCTTTACAAAATGGGGTTTGTATTTCTTTCCCTTTGGTGTCTTTTATGGATGGAGTAAGTTAATTGTATCAATTCCTGATCTTTGTTTTACTTCTACTTTACAGGGATGTTTGTTACACGAACTTGATTGGTACACTTCTTTCCCTTTTTGGTCTCTGATGAGAGCTGTTAGTTAATTGTGTCGATTCCTGATCTATTTTGAAACCTGGTGGAATTTGTTTAATAACAGGCGTGGATATGTTATTAATCAGTCCAATATGGAGTTTTGCCTAGTGAACCTACAGCACAAATTGAAAATGTCCAATAGCACACATTGCTATCACAGTACGTGCACAAGCGCGCGTTTGATGACATGAGATGAATCATTTACTGTTGTCGACGTTCGCATCAAAAGCGTTCAGCAGAAAATCTTTTCGCATCACGTTAAGGGGAATGGGAACACCTTCAGAGGAGGCAACTCCTGCAAAAGTATTTTTGTCTCCCATGTCAACAGGGGTCAATTCTTAATTAAAAGAATTTGCTCCTGAGGAGCATATTCTTTCCTTTAAGAGAAGACCCCTTTTTTCGGTGGGACGGAGCCTTTAGAAAAGCGAACAGGAAGTCCCGAAAGCTTCCTCCATTTGAAAACTGGCGGAAGAATCTGCCAGGTGTTCCCATCCCCCTTAACAATTACAACCTTGCTAGCCCCTTCCGTATTTTTGTTTGAAAACAGATTCATAGACCGCGGGTACTCCTGATTTGCCAAAGGCAAAAAGATCGTGGTAAGTAATATCTAAGAGCATAAAATGTGCTTAATGTACTTTATCACGGCTTATATTCTTTTCGTCTTACGACAAGATGCGTGCCTTTGTGTGTGTGTGTGTGTGTGTGTGTGTGTGCGTGCGTGCGTGCGTGCGCGCGCGCGTGCGTGTGTGTGTGTGTGTGTGTTGTTTCGAAATAGACAACTATGAAAGTATTGTGAACGAGACTGCTTATCTACGGGAAATATGCACTTGACTAGGGGCGATATGTAAACACATTGACCAGTAACTTCGGTACAAAGCAAATAGGACATGTTCGGGGTCGTGCCAATACTTTATGCTTCAAAAGGATAACCCTTTTATAGAACATATTGAACTTCACTACAGCTGGTTGGTGGGAATATGTGGCGGCGGTAAAACGTCTCCCTGCCTTACACCATAGTGTAGATTATATTTTCTTGTCCTTTGGGATCATTGATTCCATTGTGGAATTTTGAAAATATCTGAGGGTCGCTGATGAGGCCTAATTGGCCGAAACTAGCTAGTCTGGCCCAGAAAACATGTACACTCCACACTTTTCAGTTATGTGGTGTATTCCTTGCTTCCAAAGGATAACCCTTTTATAGAACATATTTAACTTCACTACAGCTGGTGTGTGGGAATGTGTGGCGGCGGTAAAACGTCTCTCTGCCCTCATCACAGTGTAGATTATATTTTCTTGTCCTTTGGGATCATTGATTCCATTGTGGAATTTCGAAAATATCTGAGGGTCACTGATGAGGCCTAAATGGCCGAAACTAGCTAGTCTGGCCCAGAAAACATGAACACTCCATACTTTTCAGTTCTGTGGTGTATTCCTTGCTTCCAAAGGATAACCCTTTTATAGAACATATTTATCACGATCACCTCATACTGGTATCGGGTATTTACGAAGATTAATCTACTCTGACTATACCGCCGTGAATTAACATTAGATACGATCTTAATTCTGAAACAAAACCGTGTTCTAATCTTGATGAATAAGCATAAGCAATCGGAATGTTAACAAGTCCGTGAAAAAATACCCCTCTAAGCTCAACATTGTATAGAGAAAACCGGGGTTTACAGGGCTATACATTATTTTTCTAATTTTTGCTCCAAGGCAGATTGTGGTTACTCAGTAGATCCGCCGTTCTGCAGAGCAACCATAACTTATGTTTGGAGAATAAATAAGAAAAATTACACAAACCAGTTTTGAGATATGCAATAATGCACTATGTCACATGGGTGTGTTATCGTAATAACCTTAGTTGCAATGTATCAAGTGAATGAGACCTAACTTAAATATTTGCTGGAAATTAATTTTTCACAATGCTTCATTTCTTGGCTTTTAGTACAAAATAGAAGTGATGGCAGCGATAAGGAATCAATACAACAAACCCACCAAACAACACATTTTAGATTACCTCTAGAGATGCAGGTACATAGCATATATTTTGGGTACTCGCTATATCGGAGACAAAACTGATCATAATGTAGTTTTTCGTTCGCTAAACGAGTAGGAAAATGCCTGTCCCTGTACTTCAAAAGCCTCTGTATACAGAGGTGTTCGACAAGGTTATGGGCTGGAGTATAATGTTAAGATATGTAGATTTCCCTTGCAAGCCAGGATCAATCCTGCCAGTGCTCCCGAGAGTTTCTAGAACAGATGGCAATCTATTTTTGTTCATCATTTTTTTTCAAATGAATCGTCTGCCATGCCGACGATTCACATGTATTGGCAACCTCTACTTTTGCAGAAAATAGATAAATTTAATACTTTGGTTAAAACGCTTTTAAATTGCCGTTTATAAAATCTGATGAGCGCTTCGATTAAACAGAACTTTATTACATCTAAGCGAGATATAACTAGACAGCATTGCAGACTTTGGGTTTGACGGTAAGCATGCAGCTTAGAAAACTATCATCTGATAAGCTCTTAAAGGTTAAATTGACTTATATTATTGAAAACCAAAGCATGGAATCGGAGGTGACTTCTTCTAAACCATTTGAAATCGGTTACACAAGAATGGTAACCGTCGCTACCAGTATGTTGTCCTTGGCTACAAGGACACATACTTCGTTCGAGATCACTCTGATGCACCACAAAAGTACACTGATGCAGATGTCATAAAGATGCTGGAGTATCTAATTGACAATATTTTCGTGGAGTTCAGTGGCCTAATATTTCAGCAAACAATTGGCATACCAATGGGTACTAATTGTGCACCGTTGCTTGTCGACTTGTTCTTGTACTCGTATGAGGCTGAGCTTGTACAAGGTCTCCTCAAAGCAGGCAAGAAACGCCTTGCACAAAAATTCAATTTCACCTACAGATATGTAGATGATTTATTGCCTCTGAAAAATGCTAAATTTGCACAGTACTTGGAATTCATCTATCCTCGTGAACTTGAAATTAAGGAAACAACAGAGACTGCAACCTCCTCCTCATACTTGGATTGTTATCTCTATATTGACAATGGGAAGCTCACTACTAGGCTGTACGATAAACGAGATAACTTCAATTTTCTCATTGTTAGCTTTCCCTTCCTGAGCAGTAATATCCCGTCTGCACCACCATATGGAGTTTGAGTTTCACAGTTAATCCGTTATGCTAGAGCCTGTTCCAAGTATAAGGACTTTATGGAACGTGGGAAGGTGCTCAATATCAGGTTGTTATGCCAGGGGTATCAAAAAAAACAAACTGGTAGCAACACTAAAGAAGTTCTATGGGAGGCCCCATGATCTTGTTGATCTGTACAATGTGGCCATTTCCAAAATTATTTCTGATGTGTTTGCTTATGGAAAGTCATAGGAAGACTTCTAAAATCACGGACATACCCTTTTCGGCATTTACTCCTTTCCTTCGTTCAGGTCGATAGACATGGTGGGCGAAGCTTGCTTACCAAGTAATGCTTACTATCCGCGGACGCCTGATTACACTCTTCTGGAGTCCATGTCTGTTGATCTTAGCATTGATAGTTGCCATTTGTCTATGGATTAATGATTTTGGATTAACACTTTGGTACTACGACCTAAACTACTTACATGCTTTGTTTAGAGTATTATGCAAACAACATATGGCTAGAGCCATATTATCGGGTTACAGCCGTTTTCTTCTCGCCATGCTAAATGTTTTAAGATACTACACTCCTTCACGATTTTCAACTATTTGTATTGAATGGTTTCACATTCTACCTTCGATTCAGAAGCAGAATATAAAGAATAAAGATGCTTCGCAGTTGGTTGCAGCTGATCTGAATCTTAACTGTTTCATCACAAAACACGCCTATCTAATTTTGAACCCGTTGAACTCCACTTTTATGTAGTAAAATGTGGTTTACAAGGATAAGCTTCATTTTTCTTATTTCTGCTCTAAAATATAGATTGTAGGTAATCGTTAGAACCGCCTCGATGAGGCGATTCTAACGTGTACCCACAGTCTATATTTTGAGCAGAAATAAGAAAAATATCAATTTTTCATCTTAATTTTTTTTTTTTCGGGGATAAAGGTTACAATGTATTTATATAGGTGTGTTTTCGTAATGTTTTGAGCTATATCTTAGTTCAGCATAGAGTGGGTAAATTCGTTTTCAGTCAATTTGTATGAGTTTATATAAAGTGTCGTTACCTGTTGTTAACAAGCCAGCAAATATATAATTTTGACCATATTTCACTGGTTGTGGACTGTCGTTTCCCTTCTTCTCTTGGGCATTCGTGATGTATTGTTTCAGTATAGAGACGCTTCCACTCCATACCGATGGTGACCTTCCTCCTGTGAAATCATTTGTTGATGGTTTCTCTTCCATAATGCTGAAGTTCCCTCTGCCATTTATCTGTGCAAAAAAACATTATTTCACATCTAATCAGTTTCTTATATATCTGATGCTTAATAAGGCACAATTCCGTCTGACTTAGTCCTTTGTCGCTCTAGACCAATCAGCTTTAATTGTTGTGTAGGTCTTGTTTTGGTTTATTATTGTCATTGTACGTCTTTGTATTTTGTCTTTTAACATTGTTTGGAAAGCGGTCATTTTGGCGTTTTACTTTTTTGTGTCTGTTTTAGTTTGGTTTTACGGTCCTTTCGAGATTATTACATTTATTGCGGGCCGATCGATAACCAGAGTACCCCGACCTTCTGTTGCAGAACTTGGCGTCTTACACGGTGGCCCGGATTAGTAGTTTTTCGAACACCAAAATACATCACGATGCTTTGTTTGGTTTTGTGATGAGATTTTACGACCCTGTCAGCACTATTTGGGTCATGTTGGAACCGTTGTTTTCTATTTGTTTACCGCCGTAACGAACCATACAGTATATTTATTTCGAGCCGATCATTAATCAGAAGTGGACAAAAGCCAGAGTACCTCGAGAAAAACCACGCGTCCTTCCGTTGCAGAACTTGGCGTTTCACATGAGGCCCGAGCGGGGCTCGAACCACAGCTGTGAGAGACCTAATGATTTAGTCATCACTCTTACCCATTTGGCCACGGAGGCCCGTCACTTGTGATGTTTTACAGGTAATTATAATTAATAAAATAGAAATGATGGTTTTGTTTGATTTGGTTTAACGTTCCAGTCAACACTATTTTATTTTGCTTTCAATATTGCGGGACTTTTACCCCCTACCGCCCAAACGAACCATACAGTATATATGCAGGGACGGTCTGAATAGCACCACTTAAGAGCTTCTAAGCTGTATACCAGTACTCGTGTTGGGGCTGTTTCAGCGCTGCGCGCAGGCACGATGCAACCCAATCTTTTTCTCCAAGCCCGACGAATACCACAAGCATTCATTCCTTTTTTCCCTTTCTCTTTTTTGAATGTTTTTTTATGGCCATCTCAAGATTATTTCACTTATTTCGAGCGGATCATTAATCGGAGGTAGACGAAAACCAGGGTCCCCAGAAGAAACCACCCGACCTTCCGTTGAACACCTTCCGTTGAAGAACGGTTTCCCTCTTATCGAACACAGCGACGAGGGACCTAATGATTAAGAATCAACACTTTCCCATTTGGCCACGGAGGCCCCTTATGTTTTACATGTAATCAAAATAAATATAATATAATTGACGATTTTGTTTGAATTGGTTTAACGTCCCCTTCAACACTGTTTAGGTCATTTTCGAGACGTTGGTTCAAATTTTGTGGGAGTTTTACCAGACATTGAGAAAAAATGACTTCTCAAGCCCCGCAGTGAAATAGAACCAATAGGGTTTATATGCACTGGACCGTCCGACTCGCACCACTTAACCTGAGCAGGCTTAAACCTTCGAAGTGGTTTACAAGTTCACATGTGCTGCCAATTTCAGGTCTACGTGGAAGCACCATGCAGCCCAATTTATTTCTCCAAGCCCCGATGGGCGGGGCCAAATAAATGATGGCAATGATCAGGAATCGATACAATATCGTAACTATAATATCGGCTCGTTATCTTTCCCCTTTGATGTCTTGGTCGGATTAGATAGAAAATCATTGTCTTCCCATCCGTTTTGGTATATCATCGCGTCGTTTCGTTTATAACCCTTCAAAGCACTCGATTCGATTGTTTATTCTCTACACTTGTCACACCTTGGTTAGCATATCAGAAATGGAGTGACATGTAAAATGGTTGGTGCTTGCTTAAATATCTGTGCGATTGTATAAAGTCTCCGTAACAAGTCCGTGGAATGAACACCCCCTAAGCCCCACTTTATATAGAGAAAACTGGGGTTTACCGGGATATACATTATTTTTTTTATTTCTGCTCCAAGACATAGGTTGTGGGTACTCGTTAGAACCACCTCAATGAGGCGAATCCTAACGAGTACCATAACCTATGTTTGGAGTAAAAATAAGAAAAATATTACAAATTTTCATCAGAAAAACATCCGTTAATGAGAAATGAAAAAAATGCACTTACGGGCGTATAATCATAATGTGTTGTTGTGTGTTTGAATCGGTGTTTTGAAACACAAATCCACCAAGTTATATCCCTGCAATTCCCACATACTTACCCAATTATGCCACATACATGTATTAATGAAGTTGTTCCATGCAAATTTTGCACGACCCGCAGAAAAAGAAACCGACTGATGTCGGTTGATTTCTAAGAGTGCCCTAAAATCACCGTGTCATTCTGTCAGTCGTCAGTCTGTCAATCTGTCCGTCCGTCCGTAACCCGTTTGTGAAAATTGGTGATAGTGACTTAACCGCTTGGAATATTTAAACAATATTTGGCATACTGATAGATATCAATGAGACCTAACCAATGAGCTTGCGAAATATTACATTCCATTTAGTATAGCCTCGCCGAGGCAAAAAATGTGAAAATTTTTGAACTGCTTCTCCTCGGAAACCGTTGGGCCGATTGAAGTCAAATTTCATATGGAGCCTCTATGGGATGGGGGAAACCAAAATTTGCTCATGGGGTCCAGGTCACATGACCAAAATGGCCGCCAAGCCATATATGGTCTGTCTGTCTGTCGGTCCGTCCGTAACCCGTTTGTGAAAACTGGTGATAGTGACTTAACCGCTTGGAATATTTAAACAATTTTTGGCATACTGATAGATATCAGTGAGATCTAACCAATGAGCTTGCGAAATATTACATTCCATTTAGTATAGCCTCGACGAGGCAAAAAATGTGAAAATTTTTTAACTGCTTCTCCTCGGAAACCGTTGGGCCGATTTAAGTCAAATTTCATATGGAGCCTCTATGGGATAGGGAAACCAAAATTTGCTCATGGGGTCCAGGTCACATGACCAAAATGGCCGCCAAGCCATATATGGTAAAAACCCTTCATAAATAGTCTTCTCCAGAACCACTGGGCAGATTTCCACGAAACTTGATAAATAGCATCTGGGACGTAGGCCCATCATAAATTGCTAAAATGGTGACCCTGGGTTGACCTTGACCTTCTTATGGTCCGTCCGTAACCCGTTTGTGAAAATTGGTGATAGTGACTTAACCGCTTGGAATATTTAAACAATTTTTGGCATACTGATAGATATCAATGAGATCTAACCAAAGAACTTGCATATTATTTCATTCCATTTAGTATAGCCTCGCCGAGGCGAAAAATGTGAAAATTTTCGAACTGCTTCTCCTTGGAAACCGTTGGGCCGATTGAAATCAAATTTTATATGAAGCCTCTATGGGCCGGGGGAAACCAAAATTTGCTCATGGGGTCCAGGTCACATGACCAAAATGGCCGCCAAGCCATATATGGTCTGTCTGTCTGTCCGTCCGTAATCCGTTTGTGAAAAATGGTGATAGTGACTTAACCGCTTGGATTATTTAAACAGTTTTT
Organism: Lucinisca nassula; assembly: GCA_963580285.1. Taxonomy (NCBI): domain Eukaryota; kingdom Metazoa; phylum Mollusca; class Bivalvia; order Lucinida; family Lucinidae; genus Lucinisca; species Lucinisca nassula. Next base: position 148,210,412 of record OY757017.1, read on the forward strand.
GGCATACTGATAGATATCAATGAGATCTTACCAATGTACTTGCGAAATATTACATTCCATTTAGTATAGCTTCGCCGAGGCAAACAATGTGAAATTTTTTGAACTGCTTCTCCTCGGGAACCGTTGGGCCGATTGAAGTCAAATTTCATATGGAGCCTCTATGGGATTGGGGAAACCAGAATTTGCTCATGGGGTCCAGGTCACATTACCAAAATGGCCGCCAAGCCATATATGGTCTGTCTGTCTGTCCGTCCGTAACCCGATTGTGAAAACTGGTGATAGTGGCTTAACCGCTTGGAATATTTAAACATTTTTTGACATACTGATAGATATCAATGAGATATAACCAATGAGCTTGCGAAATATTACATTCCATTTAGTATAGCCTCGCCGAGGCAAAAAATGTGAAAATTGTTGAACTGCTTCTCCTCGGAAACCGTTGGGCCGATTTAAGTCAAATTTCATATGGAGCATCTATAGGATAGGAAACCAAAATTTGCTCATGGGGTCCAGGTCACATGACCAAAATGGCCGCCAAGCCATATATGGTAAAAACCCTTCATAAATAGTCTTCTCCAGAACCACTGGACAGATTTCCACGAAACTTGATAAATAGCATCTGGGACGTAGGTCCATCATAAATTGCTAAAATGGTGACCCTGGGTTGACCTTGACCTTCTTTGGGTCCGTCCGTAACCCGTTTGTGAAAATTGGTGATAGTGACTTAACCGCTTGGAATATTTAAACATTTTGGCATACTGATAGATATCAATGAGATCTAACCAATGAACTTGCGAAATATTACATTCCACTTAGTATAGCCTCGCCGAGGCGAAAATGTGAAAATTTTTGAACTACTTCTCCCTGGAAACCATTGGGCCGATTGAAATCAAATTTCATATGGCCTCTATGGGCCGGGGGAAACCAAAATTTGCTCATGGGGTCCAGGTCACATGACCAAAATGGCCGCCAAGCCATATATGGTCTGTCTGTCTGTCCGTCCGTAACCTGTTTGTGAAAATTGGTGATAGTGACTTAACCGCTTGGAATATTTAAACCCCCACCTGCTCTATAAAAGGATGTAGGGGGAGCTTATTTCAAAATGGTGCCTGACTTTTACATTTTGTTGATTGCAGACGCTTTATCAATGAAAATAAAATACTTAGAAAACCTTCAGAAACCAAACTTGTTCTGTAAGGAGGCATATCCCTACTTTATACATCAACACCAAAATATTGTCTCAAAAACCAATATTAATTGAATATGGTGAATGAAATTACTGAAAAGTGCTCAGAAATTCAAACTAGATATAACCTTTGAACCATGGTCATGTGATATAAACAAAGCAACTGTTAGTGTGGAATCCAAACACTTTCCACTTGTAAGATGGCAAGCTTAGTAAAAGCAGATAAATAATCCTACCTCAGAGTCTCACAGAAAAAAAAATCTATTCATATTCCATGATACACAGCTAGGAACTTGTCAATTCCAGTTTATAGGTATATTACAGGTAGCTAATGCTGTAAACATTGTAGGCCCTGATCAGACGCATATTCAGTGGCATCTGATCTGGGCCTGCACTGTTTGTCAAATACCCATTTCAGGGTTTTTGGTACAATAATCATCATTATATCCATGATCATGTTCATAATTGCCCAGAAAATTGTCCTGCAGATGACTGTTCAAAGAATTTTTATTATCATTATCATCATCATCATTGTTATCAGTTGTTGTTATTGTCTCAGCTACTGCTATGATAGTTTATACTTCATAAAATGCCCATTCAGACTTGTAAATCTGAAGAAATAAAGTACTGTCAAAAACTGTTCTTTTGTAAAAAATTTATATGATTTCTCTTTTGTCAGAATTCTCTGCCATTTTTCCAGCAATGTATACAATCCTGGAAGGAAATCGCACCTACCTTTTTAAGTAGCTTGATCCATTACAAAATAGGTGTTTCGGTAAAGGAATGCCATCACCTTTCAACAAATGTATCTGATTTTTAAAGGTAATACATCTGGATATTGTTTAATAATAAAAAATACATTGTATTTTAACCCAAAATCATGCTAAAATAAGGACCGGATTAACTTAAATAATTAAATGTTGCAAAGTTTGCCCTGGCAGAAATAATAAACTGGTCCAGTTTAATTGCTTTAACATGGAGAATGTTTATAAACAAAGCCTGATAAGACCCTATGCTACAGCTTATATAAACATACTTGTCTAGAAATGACTAGTCTTGATCAATTAGAAACAAATCTTAAAAATTAGGGGTGCATTTTTTTCAGATAAAAAATGTTTGACATTTTGCTCCCTTCTAGTTCAGTGAGGCTGTTCTAATAAGTACCCACAATCTTTGTATTAAAAATAGGAATATATTGAAAACAAAAATACCCCAAAACACAAAACTTTTTTCTATATAAAGTGGGGTTTAGAGGTGTATTCATTTCATTGACTTGTAAACTTTATGAGGCAGTTTAGTTTAATCAAGCATCCACAATATACTGGTATATCTGGGGCAGAAATAAGAAAAATATCACTATTCATAATGTGTGAGTATATGCATTATTCTGCAGTAGCCTGAGCCAGCAGACCCCAAGTAAATATATTTACAGCTGATCAGTAATCAGTAAGCCCCGCCTCTATTTCTGGTGATAGCTGCTACCGCAAGTGCCATTTTTGGCATACTGATAGATATCAATGAGATCTTACAAATGAACTTGCGAAATATTACATTCCTTTTAGTATAACTTCGCCCAGACGAAAATGTGAAAATTTTTGAACCGCTTCTCCTCGGAAACCGTTGGGCCGTTTGAAGTCAAATTTCATATGGAGCCTCTATGGGGTGGGGAAACCAAATTTTGCTCATGGGGTCCAGGTCACATGACCAAAATGGCCGCCAAGCCATATATGGTAAAAACCCTTCAAAAATAGTCTTCTCCAGAACCACTGGGTAGATTTCCACGAAACTTGATAAATAGCATCTGGGAAGTAGGCCCATCATAAATTGCTAAAATGGTGACCCTGGGTTGACCTTGACCTTCTTTGTGCCTAGGTCAAACTTTGACACATATGCTTTTGTATTGGAAAAGTGAGAATGCATTTTATCCTGCAAACGATTCAGAATACAGTACTAAAGTATAAGATATATTTACGATAAGGCGCATTTATTGGGGGAACCGTTTTAGGTCCAGGTCACATGACCAAAATGGCCGCCATACCCATATATGGTAACACTCATAAAGCTAAAAGCATCTGGCGGATCGTGCACTTCAGTTGAAGCACTGGTTACACTTACGGTTGATGATACAGAATATACAACGCGGATGCTTATTTCAAGTCAAATACACACAGTCAGTTCTCTGCCTTGATGAGCCAGTAATTTCTCGTTTAGCTAAATCTTTGTAGAAAACTGCCTTTTTGCATTCAACATTAAAACCAGAAGTGAAGACATTGATCAGGAATCACACCACCCATCCAAGACACCAAAGGGAAAGAACACCAACATAAAACAACTTCACAAAAGTGGAAACGTCACGAGCGGCAAAACCAAAAGGACAGTTACTTTCCCACAACTATCGAAAATAAAAAAAATATATATAAGCAATATATACATGCAAAGACGAACTGTAACAATAACAAACCACAACAGAAGAACCACCGCCTTTGCACGACCAGATTTTTTCTTGGGGGTGTTGAAGTGGGAGGGGGCTTAAATCGATGTTAAGTGATCACAATCCTCGCGCTTGGTTCTGAAGCCTTAAACTACTCAAACGTCATTTCTGAGCAAAACTTTTCACACGGGTATGTTTCAGTAAATACTTATTTACAAAACACTTCAGGTCTGAAATAACAAAACAGCATGCTGGGCTGGTGTCGACATGAACAGACATTGTAGCCTTAATAGGTCCACATCACGACAACACATCCGTGTGACATAGTGTACACTGTCATTTCCCATAAATGGTAATATGTTTGATGACAATATGTTATATTTTCTTATTTTCCCTCTAAATACAGGTTGTGAGTGCTCATTAACTCATTAAGGCGGTTCTAGCTGGTACCTACAGCCTATGTCTTGGAGCAGAAAAAGGGAAAACAGTTTTTGCCTCTGTAAACCCCAGTTTTCTCTACACAAAGTGTGGTTTAGATAGGTCCTGTTATCATGATACTTGTGAACCTTTATACTCACGATAGAACAAATGTTTTTCGCAACAGCGACAGGATCACCCATTTCCTGATTTGTCTTGAGGTTGAATGCTCGTTTCAGTATGTAAATGCACGCCTCTAGAATTCCCGGCTCAAACTGAAAATAAAGACAAACATATTGGTTGTGTAATACAATGTCATGGGGAGAGAATACTTGTGCCAACCAAACGGTTACCATACTTTATTATAACTTTTCTGCCAACTACAGTGATTAAATTCCTCTATTTTCTATCACCTACACAGATTGAATTCCTCTATTAAATTCTGTGCCTGAGTTTCAAGTTTCACTAAATGGCGAAAAAACCTTTGATATATGTGTACCTGTACCTGTGACTGCAAATTCCCTAACATATAAAGTATAAGTCTGCTCGGTAATAATAACTGAAAAGTAGAAGTAAAACAAAGATCAGGAATCGATACAATTAACTTACTCCACCCATCAAAGACACCAAAGGGAAAGAAACACAAACATTAAGCGACCAGACCATAATGGAAACCTAAACAAAGGAAGGTCATAAGGACAGTTACTTTCCCACAAAATGGCCATATGGCCATCCAAAAAATTAAAAGACACAAGTGATACACACAGTTAGCAACAAACAACACCATAAATAAACCGCCACAGAAGAACCGCCTTGGAACGGTCAGTGGAATGATTTCCACTGGGGGGCTTAAATCGATTTTACGTGGCCTCAAGGCTAGTTATAGTGTTGTCCTATCACGCAAACACGTCTATATAATTTTGATCCCCTTGAATCCCACATTTATATGGTAAAACTGGAGTTCACATGGGTAAATCTTACTTTTCGTATTTCTGCTCTACAATATAGATTGTGGGTAATCACAATATTTCGTCAGAAAAGTTTCTTTTTTTTTTAGGTGGTAAAATTTACAATGTATTTGTATAGGTGTGTTTTCGTGATGGCATTTTCTTGTTTCAGGCTGGCATTTATGTTTTTGGTGTCTCTGATATGAGATGTTGGGTAATTGTATCGATTCCTGATCGTTGCCTTCACTTCTTCTTTGCATATTGTTTTTATGAAACAAATAAAAGCGGTTGCAATTTTGCATTGGCATTTCCTAAGAATACGCTTAACCTTTTTAACACATTTACTATTGAACAACGATCTGTGCGATTTGACAATTTGTAAGTGTTCTAGCCTAATTCCATCACGTTAACAACTCCATGCAGTGAACACTTTTCAAACCCCACTTTTTAAATAAGAATTTTTGGGGTTTAAAAGGGTGTTCAGCATTTTTTCTTATTTTTGTACAAAGATATAGGTTGTTGGTACTCGTTAGAATCGCCTCAATGAATCGGTTCTAACTTCTAACGAGCACTCACATCCTTTGTTTGAAACCTTGTAGAAATGAGAAAACATATCAAAATTTAATCAGAACCGTTATTCGGATATTTGAGTTTTTCATTTTGTCACACTGGTATGTTGTCGCAATGCCTTAACTTACCTGCTGAAAGGCTGACAATACTAGTATGTGTATGTACTAAATATATTCTAGTAACCCTTTTTGTAGGGACAAGAGGGCGTTCACAATGATAGCCATGTTTCAAAACATAAATTGCGGGTACACGTAAGACCTTCTCAAGTGGGCGGTGCTACCAAGCCCCCGTAATCTACGTTAGGAGAACTCATTACGATCTAAAATAACGTCTCTTCTATCTCTTTAGTTCAGAATGTCTTTTTTTCTTATTTCTAATCCAAATATAGAATGAGGCGGTTCTAAACAGTACCCACAAAATATGTTTTTGAACAATAATAAGGAATATAATGAAAAAAAAAAAAAAAACCCGCACACCCCATTTTCTTTATTATATAAAAATTAAAAAAAGAAGGGACTTTAAAGGGATGCTCATTACCCTGACTTGTTAATCTGATGAAAAAGAAACATATCATCAAACTTTCAATGAAAAATAACACTTTATCAGTACTTTTTGATCTTTCAAATCATGTTAAGTGAGTACCTGTCCGAATATCCATGGCTTTACGACCTTTTGTTTGTTTGTGCCGAGAAATATCAGACCACTGGGGTTCATGATGTACTCATTCAACATCCGCTCAGCAGGGTGATATACTGTGTCCTCTGTGGAAAATATGTCAGCTGTTAGCACTTATATATTATGAAACCACGCCTATTCAAATACAGTGAATTTCCGCTACTAAGACCACAAAAACGTAACACAAATTCTGCTTTAAAAAGCTAATAAAGTAGGTTGCAATTATTCTTTCTCTGTGTTTTCTGCATAGAGTGTACCCTGGTCAGTGACCACCTTTGGGACTGTTCAAATTCAAAAGTGGTCTTTAAGACCACTTTTGAACAGTCCCAAAGGTGGCCTTAATATAGGAACTTTACTGTATATCCTAACATGAAAATGTTCAAATAAAATAATCTGATATTTTTCATATTTCTACTCAAACCATAGATTGTTGGAACTCTTTAGAACCGCCCTGGCGAGGCGGTTCAAATGCGTACCCACAATCTATGTGTTTGTCCAGAAATAAGAAAACCAATCTAAACCCCAGTAAACCCCAGTTTTACTATATAAAATTTGATTTTTAGGGAGTCAAACTTATATATATCTCGTGAGCCGCTCCCGGCAGGATGTTTTTAGTGGGGTGGGGGTGGGGTGGGGCGGGGGTGGTGGTGCAGGGGCGGGGATCAGTCTGTTAATCGACCCAAAATTATTTAAGTTATGTAAGCTTCCCTGCGATTGGCTTTTGGACCAGTATAGTTAAATTATGTGCTCACTGCGTCTTTACGAGAACCCTGTAATTGTTATTTACATGTATATCCGCGTTTGTCTTGTCGCTGTGACATTAGACCTCAGCCGGCCTCGGTAGCTCAGTCGGATGCGCGTCTGACTGGTGATCAGGAGGACGCGGGTTCGATTTCTGCCGGGGTCGGCAACATTCTTTCGTGGAGATTGATCATAAAATCTTTTCTACGGTCATTCTCTCCCTTCTGCTGATTCAAGTAGGGCAGTTGTCAGTTGCACTGTGCTTGTTGTTCGCTGAATGTATAAGCCTGCCCAGGCGCGAACCGCAGCGGTGAGGGACTAATGATTAAGAGTCAGCCCTCTGACCCAATAGGCAACGGAGGCCCGTCCCATGCAATAAGGCGGTTAAACTTCTACCATACCCAATCGGTGCATGTCAAAATGTTGCACTTTGTTATCCACAATTAAACCCATACAATGTCAATCACGACAATTGTCGTCTGCTTTGTCGTCTGTCGGTTACTCTAAAAGTTATTTTTGCAAACACTGGGACCCAAACCAGTCTGCTCCCACTGAAACGTCACACTTTTTGCATATTTTAAAACATTTGCAAAAAATCAGCAGACAACATAAGCAGACGACATTTTCAGATGTAGCTTTTCTCGGCGTCTTAAGGGTGAATTGCGGCTATCACGTTTTAGTGTATTTGTATGTACCGATAAACACGTTTTCTTAATCTTTACCACACTCAGGGCTAATTTAGCAGACCCTTAACCCTTATCTTGCTGAATATTCATCTAAGCCACACCCATTTCGTTATATCAACCAATCAAATTACTTGATGCACTTTATTGCTACAAATTCGTAAACTGAATGCCAAACAGTGTAGATCCTGATCAGATGGCTTCTTCAGAACCCACTGATCTGGATCTACACTGTTCGCAAAAATAGGGGTTGTCATGAACAGCAAGATAAGGCTTAATTTTCTCAGAAAACAGGATTTCAAGTCATGCAAATTGTCTCCATAGCAGGATTGTCTCCATAGCAGTAGACAATTTGCATGACATGTCAAATCCTGTTTTCTGTGAAAATGAAGTATTTCAAAATGTTGTCTGCGGGTAAAAATACCCAGCATGTAGAGCGTTAATAAATAATACAAGGAACAAAGATTAACATTTTCTCCTGCCATCATACAAGTGAAATGCTCAATATTGTATAATTGAACCTTACATTTTGTCTAACATGAGTCCCACAATAGCAGTATATAGCATACTAGGCGAGGAGGTACTTTAATTTTTATGGTCCAACTAATTCCTTGAGAAATTCTTTTAACACCAAAACGCAGGGCTGTGTTATACTAATTACCAAAATAAGTCCTCAAAAAATATCCGTGCCAGTTCTGAGAAAATTAGGATTTAATCCGCAAGAAAAGCATTTAATAAGTAATGGCCAGATAACAGCACCATACACCGTTTTACAGGCTGTAAGGCTCCTCACGCGCAAACAAATGACGTCAATACGAGTAAAAACAAAACTTACGCCAGAAATTGATAAAGTGCAGTCTTTCTACAATTTATTTTTTTAATACATGCCATTTATATTTTCCTCATATGCTATTGATAAACAAGATCTATGTTCAAGTTGTAAAAATAAACATTTTTATTTTTTTTTTTCGGTCGGAAAATACATTTGTCAATGTCTCATGACAAAATTTTGGTATGGAAGCACATTTCTGCCATCAGAATCATATGAAATAATATCGTAAATATGTGCATACGGTGTATTCCGGTAACATGGCGCACGTAAGATTTTGATAGTTATGTGTGACTTTGTGGAAGCAACCACTAAAAAATCACAATCAGAACAATTGCAACACTGTCCTATCTACTTACTGCAATAGAAGTTGGCCACTGACTTTTTAACAGGCAGAAAAAATAATAGGGGTGTACCCCCTTGAAATTGATTTACAAATTTTGTCTCCCAACATTGCGCACAATAACTGTTTTGAGCTGACTGAACACAAAGGTTGACTCAAACAACCTTAAAAGGGGCAAAATCCGGGTGAGAAAAATATCTAATTTGCCATGAGGAATCCATATATGAAATTTCAAAACCCTGGCATACAAGGTCCTCAAGTTTTGCTATGCATCACAAAGCAATGTACCCAAAGTGACATAGGGCCATTAGCCACAAAGCATTTTTCGGAATTTAGTCAAAAGTTTATCAGGACATCTACTCGTCACCAACTTACAAGGCTCTAGCTCCAATAGATTTTGAGATATTTTGCTGACAAGATTTTATAAAAAAAAAAATTCAAATGGCTATAACTTTTGAAAGGGGCATAAGCCGGATAAGAAAAAAATACGCGTTAGCTAATTTTCCATGAAGAATCGATATATGAAAATTCAAAACCCTAGCATGCACTTTTCTTGCGTTATGCTATGCATCAAAGGCGTAACGGAAAGTCGAATGGACGAACCAGAAGCAATATGCCCCTCCAACTTTTTTAAAGTTGGGGTCATTTAAAAGCATAACGAAAACACGCATATTGAAATCTGTTGTTAAGATTTGATCACCCGCCAAAAAATCCAGAGAAAAATTCGGAGGTTTTTCTTTTTCATCACGAAAACGAGACGTTGCTTCCAAGTTTGTAGGACTTTTACCTGACATTGAGATGAAATGACATCTCAATCCCTGCCGCCCAATGAATCCAAAAGGGGTTACATGCATGTACAGGCTGACTCGCATGAACTGTTCTGGATATTCTCAGCGGTTTAGCAGTACTCATATGCGGTCGGTATCAGTTCTGTGCGGAAGCATTAGCAGCCCAATCTATTACTCCAAGCCCAGATGGGTGGGGTCAAAAACACGCCTATATAATTTTGACCCCTCGAACCCCACTTTTACATAGTACAGGGATAAATATTAAATTTCTTATATCAGCTCAAAAACATAGATTGTGGGTACTCGGGAGAACCGCCAAGTTCAGGCAGTTCTGTCGAGCTCCGCAATCTATGTTTTGAGCAGAAATAAGAAAAACATCATTTTTTATCTTAAAATTCCATTTTTGGGCTGAATAATTGACAATGTTTTTGTTTAGGCGTGTTTCGTAAGGTCTGCTCAAAAGAATAGATTGTGGGTACTCGACAGAAACCCTCTCCTACTGGAGTTTTAGTTTATACTAATTTATTTTAGTTCGATTGCGATGAAAGCCTCAAGCTTAATTAATCGCTCTCGGACACTCATTCCGGATGTTTTATGGGCACGAGTGAGAGGCAGTTGACTTTTACACAACTGCTACCCATTTACACCTGGTTGGGTGGGGAGTTTTAAGGGGTGCACATGTACATTATTTTTCTTATTTCTGCTAAAAGAAGCCTCCATGGTGTAGTGGATAAGCTACTAGCCTCATAAACCAGGAGTAGTGGGTTCGATCCAAGTGCTTCGCCAGACACTCAGATGAGTCTTTTAACCGAGGTCCGGACTCAGTATGCAGGGGTTTCATCAATAGACGGGCAGTGGGGATTTTCCCGTTTACATAGACAATATTCCCCTGCTACGCTTGATAAATTTGTAAGGGCTTTATTCAGATAACATTGAAAATCACACTACTACGAGTATCTTTCCTTGAAATCTATAGATGCCGAAATGTGTTTGAAACCACTGCATATGACAGTTGCTGTTGACGGGATGTAAACCTCAAACACACTCACAGACTTATTTCTGCTCAAAACATAGATGAGGCAGTTCTATTGCGTATCAACAATCTTAGAAGCTATGTTTTTGAGCAGAAAAAAAATAAAATGTAACCCCCAAACCCCAAGTTTTTCAAGTATATATAGATAAAAGTGGGTTAGTGGGGGTCAAAATTATATAGGCATGTTTTCGTGATGTGTTTGCTTTTGATTTTTTTTTTCTTTTTTTCCCCCCCCTCCCCCCCCCCCCCCCCCCCACCCCCCCCCCCCCCCCCCCCCCCCCCCCCCCCCCCCCCCCCCCCCACACACACACACACAAATATGTTTTGGTGTACCAATAACTTATCATTTATTTTGGCGCACAGAAACTAGTATTTTTTAATGATTTCATGGAGTTACCGATATGGATTTACTTTTAAGATATATGTCAGTGATATTAATTTTTTTTTTTTTGTTTTAAGCTTTTGCTCCGAAAGCATTAAATGAAAGGTCATGACTGGTATTCTGTTGACTGGTTCTACTTTTCATTTTCCATCTGGTTACCCCAGGACACCCCAACTCTGGTCATACTGGAACGCCCACTTGCATATTGAAACCCAGCAATTACCTGAAAGCTGCCTAAAGTTTATCACATGGATATGCACGATTGCTCTCACACTTGCAAAATTAAAATATATTTGGCTATATCTAGTTCTTCCCACATCCAATTCTTAATGTTTTCATTTCTTGACGGCAATCATGACAGATTTTTTTTTCATGACGTTAACGTAGAATGTAAAATGAAAGTTTAAACTAGAATGCGAAATGAAGAAACCGTAAATGTAGGCATGTAGAATAATTAGTTGTAATTGATAGTGAAAAAAAAATCGGAAATTTTATTTTATGTGACATTGGTGATAAGATTTGGAAATCCTCATTTGATATCTGTGACTTTTTTACACTTTGTGGTAACTGGCACATTTTAGTTCTACACAAATTAATGTGTGCTTAGCATAGACTCAAGCTTTTTATAAAAGCTAATACTTGTTTTTCGAAATTTCACCCAAAAAATATATATAAAAAAAAAAATAAATAAATAAAATAAAATAAAAGAAAATTTATATCTTCAGAATTTTTAGTATTTTCCCCAGATAGAAATATACATTTTGGATGATTTAATGAAGTCAAGTATTAATTGTATAACATACGCCTGTTTTTTGTGATTTTTCTTCAATTTTCGTATTTTTTTTCACCCCCCCCCCCCCCCAAAAAAAAAAAAAAATACCCTTTCGCCTCGGATTTTTTTAGGACTTTTTTTCTATAAATCAGGACACCTTCCTGATACTAAAACTACTGATAACATTTCTCAAGGAATTAGTTGTGGGTCAAGGGTCATTTCCAGCTAAATGTACTGGCCTATACTGAAAAGCAAAGACAAACAACAACAAAAAAAAAAAGAAAGAAAACAACAACAACAACAACAAAAAACAACATAACATACAAATACAAGGCGAAACTTAAAGCATTCAGCTCTCTCTCTCCCCTCTCCCTCCCCCCTCTCTCTCTCTCTCTCTCTCTCTCTCTCTCTCTCTCTCTCTCTCTCTCTCTCTCTCTCTATTCCCCAGGGATAACATTGTCATTAAGAAAATGAGAAAAAAAAGAAAGGAAAAAAAAAAAAAAGAAGAAAACAACAAAACACGAAAATGCATTAAGACTCACCATGTTCAATATTTGTTCACAAATGTTCAGCCATTTGTGTCAATGATTTCAATTTTTACTATGGACTGTAGAGATTCAGCTCAGATGGCTTCTTGAACAGATCTATACTGTTTAAGAAGCCATTTGATCTAAATCTCTACTGTTTTCAAAACAAGGATATGTCCCTGGTGAGCATGGTGAGGGTAAGCATGACTAGACGTCATCACTAAAACACGCCTATATAATTTTTGACCCCCCCACCCCTTGATCCCCACTTTTATACAGTAAAATTAGTCTTACATGTATTTTTATTTCTGCTCTAAAATATAGATTGTGGGAACCGCCTCGGATAGGCGGATCTAACGAGTACCCACAATCTATTCGAGGCGGTTCTAACGAGTACCCACTATCTATATTTTGAGCAGAAATAAGAAAAATATCACGTTTTCATCTTAAAATGTTTGTTTTTTGTCTGCGGTAAAGTTTACAATACATTTGTATAGGCGCGTTTTTGTAAATGAGAAAATGGCTCACGCAAGAACCAACGCCTAAGAATGGTAATCTCCGACAATCAATGGAAACCTACTTTTATCCCAAGGATTAAACAGTATGTAAATCTTCTCCGGGTGTTCATACGAAACCGTGGCTGTGTCCATCCCCGACTTATATACGGTTTGTACAGAGAATTTCCAGTCAGACACTATACAGTCTGCGGGCGTGAAGATCCAGAGGTCAGCATGTAGACCGTCAGAGCTCTTGGTCCCTGTCACGGGCAAAAAGTCCGACTTCCAGCCACTTGATCCTTGAGATGTGTAGGATGACAGACAGATCATTGTGTTGTTTCCAGGTCTGGGGGTTTCTCCTGAAAACATAATATCTTGTAAACAAGTCCGTGTGATGAACACCTCCGTAAGCCCAGGTTTAAATAGAGACCACTGTAGTTTACAGGGGTGTACAGTATATTTCTTATTTCCGCTCAAAGGCATAGGTTGTGTGTACTCGTTACATCCGCCTTCATGAGGACCATGAGGCGATTCTAACAAGCACAGTAACCTATTTTTCGATGACAAATAGGAATAACAGCACTATTTTTATTATGAAAATTAACCGGTTTGTAGAACTTGTCGTTCGGATGTGTTCTCGTAATGTTAACAACCCCCAGGGTAAGCTGAAATGTGAAATCAGATAACATATTACATGTAATAATAAGGCAGTTTACTGATTTTCATACGTCGCTCGACGCATGATGTCCGGACAACGCCGTATCAACGTCCATACAATATCATGACGTTTGTACAATTTACATGTATGTTGGTCGTTTATTCAAAATAATTTATTTTTGTTTCAGATTTCTGCTACATGTATATAAAATAATCTAGCTACTTTATGGTAAGATACAGTAAAACTCCTATATAAAGACCACATTTGGGACTTTCAAAAGTGGTATGTTTGAACAGCCGCAAAGGTGGTCTCTTATTAGGAGACACTAGGTGTAGAAAACACACAGAAGATATAACTGAAACCTTCAAATTACATTTTATCTTGATTTTAGGTGGTCTTAATAGTGGAATTCTACTGCATACGTAGCGTAAGGAGCAGAGTGTCTAGGCGTGTGACTGACTTCAAAGCTTGTGGTAAATTATTAACTGCTGGAATTTTTGGTCGGGGTTGTCGGTGTCGTAGACTTCACAGAGCCTTTTCTAAGTTTAATGGACGCCGTTTTGATCTGGTTTCAAAATTCAACGATGGACTTAGGCTTGTTTCGTGGTGAATTGATGAAAAATGTGTGCTTTTGTTGGTTTCGGTGCGTGGTCTTTGGTTGCGCGCCGGCGGATCGGGCCTCAGACACTATGACGGCTCCAGCCTATGGACTTACTTGGACATTTAATGTAACATCGAGTAGTGCCTGGTGCTCTGTCTCTGATCGGGCCCGCCGGATTTCTTTTGCTCCAGCGTGTCTGTTGTTTCGTGCTGTGGGGTTCTCATCGTTGTTTCGTCTCTGTGTTCGTTTAATTTTTATGTTCTCTGGGATGTTGCGCGGGCTGAACGGCTTATTTGTCTAGCTCACGACAGACAGGGCCCGGGATTGTGGCCGCAAAGAGTCGATTTGGGCCCCAATGGAGGACATTTTGCTGACCGTTCCAAGGAGGTTTATTGTTGTCACAGTTCTTGCTGGTGTCTATTTGTATTTGATGGCCGTTTGACCACTTTCTGTGAGAACTGCTGTCCGTTTGGTTTTTCGCCTCATGTTGGAGTTTCGTTATGGGGGGAATGTTTTGTATCTCCCTTGTAATAAGTGGTATAGTTACGCCTTAATTCCTTTTCTTTTCGTGTCTTGGACGAGAGGTGTGAGGGGATTGTATCGATTCCTTATCATTGTCTTCACTTCCATTTCGTTTGGTTGTTTGTAGTTTAACGACACAATCAACACTATTTACGTCATACTCAACCGGCCAGTTTACCTAACGTGCAGGCTTAAGCGGTTAACCAGAATGATGCACATTCTTTGCCAGAGACTGACAGCTTCCCTTCTTGATCCAGTGGAAGGGAGAATATGACCGTAGAAAAGATTTCATGACCAATTTCCACGACAGAATGTTGCTGACTCGGCATGTATCGAACCCGCGACCCCCTAATAATCAATAAGGCGCACATCCGCCTGAGCTACCGAGACCGACCAAAGAAAAGGTCGTTGGGCATAAACAATGTCTTGTATCACCTGTTTCAAAGAAGAACTTTAGTTCATCTGTTAGCGAATCATATGGCCGATTGAAACTCAGAGTCAGTTTAAATGGTTGTCCTCGGCGTACTACTAGTGTCCCCTTGCTCGGGAGATCAAACTTCTTCGTGTGATGATGGATAGCATTTTCCATGGCCCAGGTGTTCAGTTTCTTCAAATACAAAGGGGCTGTAATTATGAAGAAATCAATGACATAAATGTAGTATTAATATTACAACGATATCTTTGACTCTACGTTAATCTAAGCTTTCACTGCTGCAATATTTTATGCTTAGGTTTCAATTAGCTATTCTGAATTCCATCCCGAAAACGTTAGCTTGTTTGAATTGATGTTTAACGTCCCCGTCAAAACTATTATGTCATTCTTGAGACGGTGCTTCCAGTTTTGTTGGACTTCTACCCGACATTGAGATGAACTGACATCTCAAGCCTTGTCGCCCAATGAAGCCAATATGGTTGCTGGCTTAGCCGTTCTAAGCGGTTTACCAGTACCCATGTGCGATTGGTTTCAGCTCTGCGTGGGAGCCAAGTCTCCCCGCCCCGGTGGGTGAGGGCGACCCATACATCGCCTTCCCAAATTATATTGCTGTCGTGGGCAACTTCGAATTCCTTTGATGGCGCATTTCTTCTCGAATACAATCGTTTTATATTGATAATGCCGGCCGCATTGAGTTGTTTGAACTGAGGTTTAACGTCCGACTCAACTCTTTGTCATTTTGGAGATGTGGCTTCCAGTTTTGTGGGACTTTAACGCGACTTTGAGATGAAATGGCATCTCAAGGCCTGTAGCCGAATAAAACAAAAACTGGTGTATATGCACCACTTTGCCTACATCACGAAAACACGCCTATATTATATTTACCCCCTTGAACCAGACTTTTATACAGTAACACTGGGGTTACGGGGGTACACATTATTTTCTTATTTCTGCTCAAAATCATAAACTTTGGTTACTCGTTAGAACCGCCTCGCTGAGGCGGTTCTAACGAGTGCCCAAAATCTACTGTTTCAGCGGATATATAAAAAAATCAGGATTGTTATCAGAAACTTTTCATTTTTTGTTGGTAAAATGTTTTCAATATATTTGAATAGGCGAGTTTTCCTAATGGGTGCCGCATTTCATTTCTGATATGTTCTTATTTGCTTTGTCTTAATGGCAAGTAATCCTGTGACGTGACATGGCATGGCTTTATGCTGCATAGTGACGGGGCATGGCATGGCATTATGTTGCATAACGACGTGACATGGCATGGCTTTATGTTACATAGCGACGTGACATGGCATAGCTTTATGTTGCGTAACCTTTGTCAATCATGTCTTTGTTTGTTTGAATTGAAGTTTAAAGTCCCCTTCAACACTGTATAGGTCATTTTGGTGACATTGCTTCCAATTTTACGGGACTTTTACCCGACATTGAGATGAAATGACATCTCAAGCCCTGTCGCCCAATGAAACCAATAGGGTTTCAAAGCATGGACGGCCGAATCGCGCCGCTTTACCTGTGTAGGCTTAGATTCTCTAAGCGGTTTACCAGTACTCATGTGCGGTCGGTTTCAGCTCTGCGTGGAAGCAATTCATATCATGTCACGCTACGCAACGCAAGGCCACATCGCGCTTGTTTGTTTGATTGAATTTAGGTTTAACGTCCCCGTCAACACTGTGAAGGTCATTTTGGAGACGTTGCATCCAATTGTGTGGGACTTTTACCCGATTTTGAGATGAAATGACATCTCAAGCCCTGTCGCGCAATGCAACCGATAGGGTTTGTAAGCATGGACGGGCAGACTTGCACCGCTTTGCCTGTAAAGATAAAGATAAAAACCGGCCCCGATAGCTCAGTGGTCTTAAAGTCCACTTTTGAACAGTCCCAAAGGGGGTCTTAATAAAGGAATTTTACTGTATTTTGCTTCAAGTATTCTGCACAACCAACGTTAGTGAGGTTAAACAAGGAGCTTATGACACGGAGCTTACAGGTTTCTTAGCTGCAAACGGCGCAGATCTCGTGATGAGCAGCTTACAATATGATC